>CAIGQQ010004210.1:2619953-2657843 GCA_903798035.1 Danio albolineatus
ATATATATATATATATATATATATATATATATATATATACTTGTGTACATATATATACTTATTTGATCAAAATACAGTAAAACATCTGTATATATTATAACATATTAAATATTTGAAATTTGTTTGAAACGTATGTCTTTTATGGCAAATCTGCCATTTAACGTAACAGTTAGATTTTTTGTGTTAAATATATTCTTTATATTTGAATTTCCCAAAACATTTGAATGTGTACATGAATAATATATATAGGATTACATATACATATATGTATATGTATATGTATATATATATGTAATCTAGTTTAACAGATTTTCCATGAACATGACCAAAGATGGGATTCAAAAAAACATTAAACCAATAACTACAATATCAAAGAACAGTGTGGCTCTCCCCAGACCTTACATTGTTTATTAAAAATGTGGCTAATTTCATCCATCTGCCACTTTTTACAATGATTAAGTCCATTTCAGAATATTTGACTTTCCCTCAAGATGAGCGTAGAATATGCCAAAAAAAAAAAAAAAACAACTTTCGATTCCGCTTGGCTCTGATTTGGTGGTGTTGTTTTTCTCTGCACTGCATGCATATTAAAAGCTCCAAAAATGGCAGGATTTGAGTCGATTGGTTTGTTGGTCTTTTAGCTCCCCCTAGTGTTTCCTTCTACCTTTTGAAACGCGTAAGTGTGAATTATGAGTGTCACAAAGGACAAAGAACACCACAAATAAAACATTAACACTTTTATATAACTCTCTCTCTCGCTCACACACACACGCAGCCCAGTCACTCAAACTCTTTTCATGCACCATAAGTGTGCTTGTGTCTGTTAAACTGTCAGAACTTACATATGAAAATAGACTTCCTCTTTATCGTGAGAACATAAGCATATATTTTGTGGCTGCTAATTTTACGACCACACATTTTATTTGCCTGTGCTGCAATTCCGAAACATCATTGGCCGTAAAACACCACGAGTCACCAGATTAGCTGGAGGACAAGGCGTATATGCATGCTTTCAGAACCAGATGTTACTGTGATTTACCGATGACGAATTTTAAATATGAACAACCGCTTCAAAAGTGAAATTGAAGCCCCCACCTGTACAGCTGACATCATACTGTTGGGAAATTTGCTTCAGGATTAGTTTTAATTTTTTTACTGGGTAAACTGAAATCAGCTTTTCTGAATCAGCTGCAGTTCTCATCATATTCAGCCTAAAGGGATAGTTTCCAAACCAGTTTGGGTTGTTGTTGTTGTTGTTGTTGTTGTTGTTGTTTTTTGGAGCTCTTGGAATTAGTTTTTCCTACAGTGATGCCCCTGCTTACAGGTTTCCAACATTCTTCAAAAAACAATAACTTTTGTGTTTATAGAACAACAACAGAAAAGCTTAACCTGGCGGAAAGGGCAGAGTTAAAAAATTTGGGTGAACTATCTCTTTAAGTCTTAAACAGCACATTATCAGCAGAGTCAGTCATAGTCATTGGACTCTTTGTGATGATTTACTGTAATTAAATTACTTATCTGCAAAGGGTAAAGTAAGGGGTTAGTTTTCATTTTTTGTCATTTAGTATAATTAGTTATTTATAATGTATTAAATACTATAAATAACGGGGTTTTTGAATTTCTGGAAAATTCCAGAGAGATTCCGGAGAGATTTTTCCCAATACATGATCTCATTTGTTTTTCAAGTTTTTCAAGTTTTGGCATGCTTGGAAATCAGCATTGGCCAATACAGCTTTTTGCTAATAAATAAAATTATTGGAGTGTTTTAATTGGCTGTAAGGTGTTATTGATAGCATCTGATGTCCAATGGCAGGAGCTGCAAAAAAGCCTGATCGAAGAGAAGGAGGAGGCTCAAAGCAGAGTGAAGCAGCTTGAGCAGGACCTTCTAAAGATCACACAAAAAGCTGTTCTTAAAGAGACCGAACTTGACTGGTGAGGCCTATACACATATTAGCTGACATGAATTGTATTCTTTTTTTAATTTACAGTGGTGTTGAAATATCTGAGACAAATTGTTTGATTTTTTTTTGTTTTATTTTATTTGAAAAAAAAAAGAAAAAAACTTAAAAAATGAAATTAATTTAAATATTTTAATATACCTTCATCCCTGTTCTTCATCTCCTGATTTTTTTTCATAACCTTATTCAATAATGTTTAATTCATTTCAGTAATGTTTTCTTTTTGCCAGGTTTTAAATTAGATTTTACAACCCAGACCTTTGGACAAGGAATAGATTGCATATATATTAAACTATTGTTTGCTTTTCATTTTTTCTTGTCATCTAGTTTAAGAGACAAGCTGCAGAAGGTGATTTTTGAGAGGGACAGCTTACAAACTCAGCTGAAGAATGAAAGAGACGAGAGGGAACTTTACAAAGTGAGTGTGTGTTGTATCTACAGGTTATAAAGCATAACTTTATATATTTGCAGATGTAACACACACTGATCCATGTTTCCTGTGCATGTTTGCAGTCTCATGTGCGCAGTGCTGAGCTGGAGAACACTAAACTCAGTGCAGAGCTGCAGATGCTGAAGGCAGTGGAGCTGAACAGAGAGGTCACCATCGCACAGTACCAGGAGGAACTGCACAGACTGCGCACTGAGAGAGACACGCACCCTGCTGAAGCTGTAAGAAGATATGAAAACGTATGAGATATTTGTCGAGTTCATAACTTTTGATGATTTGTGCTTTAGATATTTTAAAGAAATATGTTGTGTTGCATATATTTAAATATTTATTACTTATTTAATATTTAAATATTTATAAAATATTTAAATATAGTTATTACAGTAAAAACTGTAATATTGCAAAATGTATTACACCTTATCATGATCCGTATTAAATCCATATTAAAATTAATTTTACTCAAAGATGATTTTTTTTCAGGAGTATTCAGCGAGATTCTTCAAAAATAATTCCTAGAAACCTATATTAGCTGAAGCCATTTTATTAATTTGTAATATGTTTTAATTTAATTCATGACAATCATCCAGTGTGTGTTTGTAAGTAGTAAGATTTATTTTAAAAGCACTTAATACAATTGATTGTAATTAGGGATGCTCTGATCGATCGGCCAGAGGTTGTTATTGGCCGATAATCACATTTCATGACCGGTACTCGATAATTTGGCCGATCTCATAAACCGATCACAATTGTTTGTTTTACGAGTTTACAAGCAGAGGACATATAACAACTGAAAGCTTTTTTCATATCAGAGCTGAAAGTTCTGTGTTTTCAACAATATTGCAAGTTCATAAAAAATATTTTAACTTGAATATTTAATAAAATAACTTATTGTAATATACCTATTGTAATAAACAGTAGTTTATGGACCTATTTACTTTTAGTAAAGAAGTAATGGATTTATAGGTGTGCATTTTAACTTCTTATGCAACAAATATGCACTCCAAACCTTATTGACATGTTGAATTCTTCTTCCATTATTTGTATTGTTTCCAAATTGCTTTATTAAGGATTTTTCTTATCATTTTTTATCTGTGCTATCTATAATTTTCTGTGAAGCTGCCACTGACCATTACTGCACATGTCCACACTAAATGGTTATAAGAGACATAGTTAAGAAATTATATGCATCATCTGTAATTTATTCTCTGAAATAAGGCAAGATCTCCACTTACAGTAAGTATCATACTTGGAGTGAAAATGTGCTTTATGCATTATAAAACTTAAAGCATCAGAATTGGTACTTGGTATTGCTAGATCACCATGACAAGGAATTGGTACTTAGTATCGGCTGCAAAAATCCTGATTGAAGCATCCCTGATTACAATGATATTTAATTTCTGTTTGAGCTTATCAATGAATGCTTAAAAAATACATCTATCACGATTTCCACAAAAATATCAAAATTAGCAAAATTATAATTTATAGATAATATAAAAATTATATATTAATTAGATCATATAATATAAAATATAAAATCTGAAAATGAATAATAAATGAGCATAAATCGTCTTAAAAATCATATCAGCAAGATATTTGAAGGATTATTTAGGTTATTATTTGCTGAAATTTATTTGGGTGGCACAGTGGTACAGTGTATATCAATTTTCAATGCCTCGGCCGGGTCTTGTTGGCATTTCTGTGTCGGGTTTGCATGTTCTCCCCGTGTTTGCGTGGGTTTCCTCTGGGTGCTCAGATTTCCCCCAGTGTCCAAAGACATGCGCTATAGGTGATTTGGGTAAGCTAAATTCTCTGTAGTGTATGAGAGGTTATGGGTGTTTCCCAGTGATAGGTTGCAGCTGGAAGGGCATCTGCTGCATAAAACATATGCTGGATAAGTTGGTGGTTCATTCTGCTGTGGCGATCCCAGATTAATAAAATGTCTAAACTAAAAATAAAATGAATGAATGAATCTATTATTTGCTTTGCACCATAAAAATGAACTACATTCAAAAATAAATGAAAAGAAAGCCGTTGTTTTAAGATGTTCTTTAACTGTAGTTTCAATCAAATAAACAAAACAAAATAGACATGAGATATTTCCTCTTCATGATACATTTGGATGTACATTCAGGGTCTCAAAGAGCAGTTACGTCAAGCTGAGGAGCAGCTCCAGGCCACGCGGCAACAGGCAGCCATGTTGGGCTCTGAGTTACGTGATGCCTCTGGCGGACGAGATCGCACCATGACTGAGCTGTACCGTGTCCGTCAAGAGGCTGAAGACCTCCGAGCCCGTTTAGCTGAAGCCCAGGAAGAATGCAGGCACGCTCAGGGTCAGTTGGATAGGATGAAGAACCAGCCTTCACAGGAAATGGTAAACATGACTTACAATAGAATACAATACAATATTGTTATGCCTTCTTTCACAAGATGCCAAATAAATCTCTGGTGTCGCAAGAACCTGTCAGCCTGAAATGGCATGGAGATCTTTTATTACAGCTTGTCAGTTTTTATTTTACTTAAGTGTGAGCAAAAGTAGGTGTGTCCCTTTAAATGCAAATGAGCTCCTGCTTTCTAGTAGAGGGTGGAGCCTTTACAGACTGTTCTGAAAGAAACAACAAAACAAGTGACAGAAATGACCAGAAGCAGATTAAAGCCTTATATGCAGGGGCGTAGCAACCGGGGGGGACAGCGGACACACGTCCCCCTCACTTTTAGAGACCGACCATTTAGAAACAGATGATCAGGGGCGTCTCTAGACCCCATTTACTGGAACACGTTCCCCAGTAAAAATCGCCAGTGCCCCAGTAAATGCTTTGAGATACGATTTACTTTATATGCAAGTGTATTTATTAAGAGTGGTAATCCCAAATTAAGACGTTATTCTGTATGTGCAACCGAACCAATCAAAAAGAAACCCGACGCATGCGTGCTGATAATCATACTCGCGCGGCTCACGCACTGATCCTGCTTGACGCTGGCGCCCTGCTTCCAGTTTAAAACTTAGTACATATACGCCAGTATATACACGCTCTCTCGCACACACATTTGGTTTCTTTCGTACTCTGTCTCTCTCATGCGTTCTGTCTCTCTGCATCCGCTTGACTTTTATCCACTCTTGCGCCTCATATAGTGAAACCGGCGTAACAGCCTTTTATTTGGATGTGTCGGCATGCAGTGAGTTTTGCAAGTGGATAAAACTAAAGTTTTAACAATATGAGGGTGATCTTATTTAGACTAAGCCTGGCTCCTGATTTATTTTGTATTAAGCAAAAAGGAGGGATGATGGCAAAACTCGACCATGTGTCAAGTCTAAGACAACAGATAATTCTATAAAACATCTTTTTAGTATGCTATAGAATTGTCTATAGAATTTAATTCTAATGAAATTATTATTTATGCAAAAGATTTCCTAAATGATCTTAGCATCACTCTAGTTGTGTTTTACATTGTTTTCCAGTTTTTTAGGATGCTTTTCTGTTATTTATTTAAAATATAATATTTGTATAATAATACTTGCTGTCTCCCCCACTTTTAAAATGTCTGCTACGCCCCTGCTTACAGGTTCAAACCTTATTCAGACAATGGGGAAGAAGAGGTCACAACTGCTAGATGTTGTTTTTAAACAGTTAATAGATACATTTATGTAGTTGTTGTGGAGTAAAATTGATTCAGTTAATAGACTAACGTGTTACTGTTTTATTCGGATGTGTTAGCCTTTGGAAAAAAGGTAAAATTTCATAGAAACTCTACAGAAAAATTAAAAAGTCAGAACTAGAGTGGAAAATAAATGTGTGTTTATGAATTGCGCTTGTGTTGCTTTTTGGAATACATTTGCAGATCAAGGATCGATCATGTATAAAATTGTAATCAGAACAGCATATTTTTGGCAAACAAATGGTTGCAAACAAAAACATAGTAAACAATAAGAGTTGCTAACCAAAAACATATTAATCGTATTAACGTTTACTGGGTTGTTAGATGCACTGTATACCTATAATAGCACTTAAACATGAAAAAAGGAAACACAATTTTAATAAAACTTCGCTTTTAATGTACCATAACATGGATAATTGTTTAGACATAACATAAGATGAGATATAACCATCATAAGATAACCTGAGATGACTCTTATTCTCTGCCTTGTGTTCTGGCTGTGTTTTATTTTCAGGGCAGGGCTCTAGGTGGAGTGGGTGTGGCCTCAGAGCTGGAGGCAGAGCTGCAAAAGGAAGTCGAGGAACTAAAGCTGCGGCTGAATATGGCTGCAGAGCACTACAAAGAGAAGTATAGAGAGTGCCAACGTTTGCGAAGACAAGTCACCAAACTGACCCAGCAACAGGAGACACAGCAGGGAGTGAGTAACTGCAGCTATGGGTTGACAGGTGTAAGGTTCATGAAAACAATATTGCAAATATTCATGTAACATTTTTAAAAAATGTGTATATTGTATGTTAATTACTCTAGTTCTTTTAGAAAAACATTCTATGTGTTGTTTATGTCGAGCTTGACTTAAAATATTTCATGTGTTTTAGGATGCTAATAGGAATGATGCCTCTACAGAAACCACACTAGAGTTACACACCCCAGATGCTGAGACTCCCTCAGGTATTTATTAATTGTAGATTTACACACAAGAAATTTACATTATATTAGATTACATTTACATTTTCCATTAATTTTCCATTATATTAGATACATTTACATTACATTTTGTCGCATGATTGGTGGATTATCTGTCCGAGAGTTCCCATGGAACTTTCACTGTGAAAGCAGCACCATGTTTGCAGTTTTCCACAAAAATAGTTTGGCAGAACAAACAGTAAACTTAACTCAGTTGAGCATTAAACATGAATCAGCCCAAATACATAATTCCGAGAAGGTGGTAATTGCTGATGTTGTGTTACGCGAGTTGATAATTCTCTACAAGCCAATCTCTTACATAATGAAATCCTGGTCAGAGAATGCTGAGGTAGAGCAGTTGTGTGCAGGTACAGAGCAGAAATGCCTCTCATCTCGTCTCCAAGCTGACCTACTGCACTGTAAAAATTCTTTCTGTCTTTATTATTTTTAGTTGGAACAAATGCACGTCTATAATCATCTCAAATTATATCAATTTTACTGACTAAAAATATGAAGTTAAACTTTGCATAACTTTAAAAAATGTAGGTGACCCATAACTAACTTATTAAAATATTGTTTCCCTGCTCTTGAGCTGATATCCTGATGTTAAGGATTCTCATTTTGACGGACTACTCTTTAATATATAAACCCAGAATGCTGGCAGATTAATACTTTAATTTAAATGCTTTAAAATAGAATTTAATTCATTTTAAAAGTTTTTTTTAATGTTTGCTGTGTTAGTAAAAACTCTGCTAGGCACAGGGTTCCCACTGGTCATGGAATTCCTGGAATATTATGACATTTTATTAGGTCTATTCCAGACATTTAAAGTTCAGAAATTGTAGATAGAAATTAATGGAATATCAGTGATTTTTACTTTCCATTGATCAACATGTAATTTTTCTGTATTGTGTTTTTTATCACATTGTGGCTGTCACAGACTTTTTTTAGTAACAAGTGGGAATCACTTAAGTTAGATGCAGTCACAAGACTGTTTGTTTTTTGTTCATTATAGGTAATGGAAATTCAGATTTTCAGTAGAGATAAGTTAGAGAATTTGACACTTGGCTTGGAGCGAAAAATCCTGTGAACATGTCAGTCAAAGTTGATTTCGGAGAGATATTTTATTAGCATACTCTTAAATCTTTGGACTTAAAAAATGTTGAAGTTATAAACACTGGATTGCAGTCTGGAGTAATTTTACCTTTTTACATGTTAGATAAAAATTTATGTGGATTTTTATTATTAAAAAATGGAATTAAAATATATTTTTGTTTGTACATGCTGAAAAAAAAATAGGTAAAAGACAATTATAAACATTTCTATTTCAAACAAAGCGCTGTCATTTTAACTTCCTGTTTTTCAAAGCATGGCTGTTTTCTGCATTGATATTTGTAAGAAATGTTTTTAGAACACCTGATCAGCATGTTTCAAAAAAGTACCCACAAAATCATGCGACACCAAAGACTGGAGTAATGACTACTTAAAATTCAGCTCTACAAATATAATAATTTGTTGATTTTTAGTAGCAGCCTAAATTTCCATAGTAAGCAAATATCTGACAGTGTATGACTGATTTGTTCAAATTTGAATGTTTTATGCATTTGATTCTCTAATTGGAAAGAATCGTATCCTGCTGAGATTAAAACTGTGGCAAGAGATGTGGAGAAATCAAGGGATGAAGAAGGCAATGAACAGGAGGAGGAAGATGAAGAGGAGGAGGAGTGTAGCTTGTCAGTAGAAGCTGAGCTTGCCTGCATGGAGGAGAAATGGAGAGAGCAGTGCACCATCAACGAAAACCTGAAGCTCCTGCTAGCCAATGAGGAGAAGCGGTTTAAAGTACGTAAATACACACCCACACACACACACACACACACACACATGCAATGGCATACATGATCCAGGTTGCTTAAATTCAGTGTGAACCTAAAATGTCTTCAGTACTGTAATGGATTTCCAACTAAAACAGAATATTAAATCGCAGGCTGGGTTTTTATTTAGTGCTTCTTCTCACTGTTTCTCACTTGAAACAAACAGTTTCAAACAGTTAGCGAGGAGTGGTTAAAAGGGTGGTTTGGGCAACAAAAAAAAAACTTCTGTAATAATTTACTCTCCGTTCTCTAGCTCTAAACCATTTTTGCTTTCTTCTGTTGAACACAAGAAGATGATATTTAAAAAAAAGAATGTTGGCATAGTAGCCACTGACTTCCATCTATATATTTATTCTACTATGGACAGTGGCTACCAGATGCCAGCAATTGTTTTTAAATAGACTCCTAAAGGTACATAAACAAGTCTTATATATTGATTAATGACAACCAAGTTTTGATTTTGATTTCATAATGACTAAAAGTATATAGACTATGCTGTTCACATATTTTCCAAACAACATTTGTAAATGCCATGCACTTTTTACAACACTTCCTATTGTTACAATATTTCGACTTGAGTTTAACCAAATATATAATTTCTACATCTCTATAAACATTGCCAAAGTTTATTCTTGTTTTACCAACTGTTTCTGCATTTTTTGGCACATCTTTGCATTTTGACTTGCGCTCCTCTCAGTGAATCTGAATTCTTATCCAATGTAGCATGTAAGCCATGATCCCACAACAGCTAAACACCTTCTACTTCAGCCTGCCACATTAGCTACACTCCAAACTCTCGCTGTTAGTCAAAGTAGAAAGTAGAGATGCCCTGGATCTTTAGTTTTCAAAAATGATTGCAATTTAAAGGGCACCTATTTTATCCCTTTTTCAAGATTCAATATAAGTGTTTTGTGTCTCCAGAATGTGTCTGCAAGGTTTCAGCTCAAAACACCCATCAGATTATTTAATATACCTTTCAGAAGTTTGTAATTTTTCAGCTCTGAGCATCTTGTAGTTGTTTTTGTTGCCTGTGCCTTTAATGCTAGTTCTCGCCGCCCACCGTTCCAATGTGCCTGTCAGAGTGTGCCTCAATCCCTGCCTCGGCTGCGTCAGATAAACAGCACAGTGACAGACATGAAGGAAGCAGATCTCATGTAAAGCTTATGAGAAATACTACACTAAGAACTTTCCCAATGATTATTTGATGTATTTGTTATGGAGTTAATTCAAGCTTTTCGATAAGTCACAAACAGTATTGTTACAAAGCTCAAGCACACACACAAAAAAAAATACACACAGCGGACACAAACAGTGCGCGCGTTTAACTTTGCACTATTTTTGCATGGCAAATGTGACAGGATACACGTTAATATCCACTTCTGTATGGATATCTGTCATGTTAATGTACAAAATAAACCTGATTTAATGTCCACAAACCGTGATTGAAGCGTCTCCTATTATGATTGTACTGACACGCGGCTGTGGTGACAAAGTAAAAACTGTAAAAATAAAATTAAAACGTTTTAAACTTGAAAAACTGAATTCTTGATCAGATTTGATGATGATTGAGATTTACTGTCTTTATATGTTTAAATAAGCCCGATATGACTGTGGCCACACTATACCTACACACAGTTCTGTCCAAACAGCTAACAAAAGAGGATTTTCATCATAGGTGCCCTTTTAATGAAATAGCATTTTCGGTTTTCGACAGAGTACAGGCAAAGTATGAGCCAAATAAAGGCATTCCTGACCTTCCAGTCAAGGTCTAATCCAGCACAAGAGGAATGCGCTGTGAAATATGTGTATGCTGATTATTTTAGTGATCATTTTAAAATGTTTACAAGGCATACCATTCAGAAAGCTATGTTAGATTTTAGCCACATTTACCAGTTGCGTTTGTATGCAGCATTGTGTTCACATAACGTATCCATTCTCTCTCTATTATTACTAGTATCCATTCAGTCCCTATTATTCTATATATATTTCTATTAAATATACAACACAGAGTGAAAATGGCTTTGATTGTGGCATCATCTATCGTCCATCTGTTGACTTTGTTAAACGCAGTTGCTGTCGTCAGGCTTACCTCATTCAGAGCTCTTTGTGAAATGCAAACTCAACCAAGAATATGGTCTGAGGAAATTGGGTCTACAGGCGACATGTAGCTCAGTGGTTAGCGCTGTCACCTCACAGCAAGAAGGTCACTGGTTCGAGTCCCAGCTGGGCCAGTTGACATTACTGTGTGCATGTTCTCCCCGTGATTGCATGGGTTTCCCCTGGATGCTCCGGTTTTCCCCACAGTCCAAAGACATACGGTATAGGTGAATTTAATAAACTAAATTGGCTGTAGTTTATATGTGAATGAGTGTGTATGGGTGTTTCCCAGTACTGGGTTGCAGTCGGAAGGGCATTCGCTGTGTAAAACTAATGCTGGATAAGTTGGCGGTTCATTCTGCTGTAGCAACCCCTGATAAATAAAAGGACCAAGTCAAAGCAAAATGAGTGAATGAATGAAATCGGGCCTCATGGCTAGTTTCTATGACCACTTTCCAGTAGCTACATGTTGTGAAACCTCTTCATTTTAACACTTTTGGGACGAAACACGCACAATTGGCATTGATACTGTACATGGCTCCCATACTTCATCTTTAATATCCACAGGGAACGGCTCAGCACAGACACACGCATTGATTTGCAGAAGATGTCAGTGTGCATAAGCGTACTAACACGGTTGAACTTCCACGGTTTGATTTTTAGGTCATGTTCACTGCAGTATCACATTTCCATCACACTTGTGAGTGTGTTTTTGTCTGTGTGTGTATACACAGCAATCATAAAGGACAGAGCTGGCCAAGTGGAAAGGAGATTGTAAAGGACTCTTCTCGTCTGAGTATTTAGACAAAGCTGGAGACACCATCAAAAAGAAAGACTTTTATTTATAGCATGTTTAAACGAGCGTGCACGTTCTCACTGGATGCTTTATGACTGTTTACTGCAGAGCAGGGTAAGATCTTAGTAAACCCATTTCAACTAAACTTTAAACCCAAACAGGCATTTACATGATGAGAACTCAGACAGAACTCAACAGACAGACAGTAAGCTGGTTGCAGTAGGACGAGAGACTTGTTGCTATGAAGACATCAAGTTTGGAGGTTACTTGTATCAGTAATACACACTACTGTCAACTCAAAGACCTCAGTAAGCAAATTTAAAGAAACAGTACAGATCTTGCTCTTTATGTGCGAGTGGGTGCAGCCATTGGAATCTTTTAGTTTTTTTAAGGTCTCATTCACTTCCATTTAATTTCTAGATGTTAAAAGCAGTTTGTTATGCTGCTTGATGTTGCAAAATTATTATTTATATTTTCTAATTGTGATATTCTACTTTTTAAGTATAGTCATGAACACACTTGTTTGTAGAGCAAGTAGTTTGAGTTTTTTGTCATTTATTATTCCTAGTCATATCTCCCATAGACAATTGAATTGAAAGCCCTAAAAACAATTTGGAAAAGCAAATGCATTTCTATGTCACAGAATAAGGCCAATCCCCATAATGAAAAAATGCTGTTTACTTGCTCACCTTATGTTCATCCTGGATAAAAGTCACTTTTTTCATCTTCAGTGGAACATTAAATGTGATTTTTATCTTAAATCAATGTAATTTAATTGTCCTTGATGATTGCTTTAAAAAAGTTAATGACTACTGGCACTCATCATTCATCAATTTCTTTTCGGCTTAGTCCCTGTATTAATCTGGGGTCGCCACTGTGAAATTAACCTCCAACTACTCTCACATATGTTTTACACAGTGGATTTCCCTTCCATCACTGGGAAACACCATACACTCTCGTTCATTCACACACATACACTACAGACAATTTAGCTTGCCCAATTTACCTATACCACGTCTTTTGACTGAGGGGGAAACCGAAGCACACGAAGGAAACCCACGCAACCATGGGCAGAACATGCAAACACAGAAATGAACCAGCAACCTTCTTGCCATGAGTGCTACCCACTGCTCCACCGTGACACCCACTACTGGCACTCATGCAGGCACAATTAACCTTCTTGCTGCTTGATGTTGCAAACTGATATTTTCTTATTATATTATTCTACTTTGACTGTTTAAACATGCAAACACTTGTTTGTAGAGCACGTAGTTTGACCATTTTATGCAGTTTATTATTCCCAGTCATTTCTCCTATAGGCAACTGAATCGTAAGTTCTAAAACAATTGCAAACCGAGTGCGCTTCCTCATTTAAGAATAAGGTCAATAGGCAAAATGTCTTTTAACAATATTTGGGTTTAATTACCCACCCTAATGCAGCACAAACCATGTTTGAAGTTTTCCCCCTTTCACAGTTTTTCTCAATTGCTAAAATACTGAAACCCACATTTACCTAATTGTGGCTGAACACACATTTACCTAATTGTGCAGTCTGTTGTCAATAACCTTTTTACCATTTCACATGGTAAAACACAATGTGCAGATTTTACTTAATTTTTTAGCAAAACACATTCTGCACTCTATTGCACATGTCATCCATACTGGTAAAAGTAGCAACAATCAAATACAAACAGAAAAATGGATAGAAGAAACAATGTGAGAGGACAAGTGTAATGGCCTAGTTCATACGGTCATGGAAAACCTGGAAAAGTCATGGAATTTTGACATGGCATTTTCCATGTCTGGAAAAGTTTTGAAAAAACAGGAAAAACCCACAAAGTTTTGGACAAGTAATTGAAAATAGATATCTGTATACTTGAATAAAGGTTAGTTGTCTTTATTTTTTTGTCCTTGGCCAATCACATACTCTCACATAATTAGTGCTGTGTAAGCATTGTCTAAATAAATTTATTAGATATAGGTATAAATATAAATATTTAAACTAAATCGATTGTTGCATGCTTTATGATATGCTGTAATAAATTTAAACTTGCATTGTTTTTCTTTTCCCATGTATATGTAGACATTGCATGAAACATTAGGTCATAAAAAACTTGAAATTCTTGAAAAAATCATGGAAAAGTCATGGAATTTTAGCAGTAAAAATGTGTATAAACCCTGAATGAGTATGAACTTTTACCTCCCTTCACACCCTTTATTCCTGAATCCGACTGATTAAAGTTGTGTGGAGTCATGGCAGTGTTTATAATTTGAAAAAAATCAATTGATAAAAATATACAATAGAAAATAACACAATTTTTTTTTTTATTAATGTAATGCAAGCATGGTGAACAAAAGAGACTTCATAATACCATTCCTGTACTTTTTAAAACTTAAAAAAAAAAATTAAAGAAATGTCATTTCAAATATTATAGTAAATATATTCAAATATGTTGGTGTTGGGGAAAAAAGGAATATATTTTTTATTATTTTTGTTTCTTTTTTTTGTTCATGACACAATTGTATTGGTTTTGCTTAAGGTGAAATATTAACTGAACTTGTTCTGTTGAGTCTGATATGTTTGCATAATTATGATGCATTTTTGCAGAAGTAGATAAATGCTTGTCTTTAAGTAACCTGAGCTCTGCAGCTGAGGCTTTTAATGTTGTGCAGACAATTTGTACAAAAAGAGGACGTATGGATGGTGCGACCAATGGAGGACTGGCATTGTTGCGCACCACCTGAATGTAACTTTTTCATTGCATTGAGGATAACAGAATTCTGTGAATCGAATTATTCATTTGTATCCAATAAATTGTTTAGATTTTTGACATTGAAGAAAACCCTCTGCTGACCTTTTTTATTGAACACGGATAGAATTGATAGAATATTCCAACATTGGTCAGAAAACTGTAATTCTGAAATATGCAGAATATTAAGGTTAAACCTCTTCAGCCACATTTCTGTTTTTACATAATAATTAGATCTTGAGAACCCCAATCAGATCAGCCATTACAACACTGGCTCATACAACGATATGTATTTAGTGTTCTGATGATTTCCACAGCTCTGTTTGCTTAGAATTTCACACCTTATATTTAAGCACAGTTATCAGATGCCACTAAAAATCAAATCATTTGAATTCCTTCATAGACTCAGGTGGCTGAGAAGGACAGAGAAGTGTCTGCTCTGAGAGAGAGTCTTGTGGTGGTGACCAAGGAGAAGGAGCGATTGGAAAAGGTAAGAGCAATAACAAGTTCTTACTGTATGTTTTTTTTTTGTTCTGCCGATTTGCTATTCAAAGATCCAGAAAGTTACAGTGTCTTCCAAAGTTGATGTTATTAGCTTGATCTGCTAAATGTTAACGAGAACGTTTTAATATTAAATACCTTAATTTGATTTTTAGCAGGTAAGACGCTGAAATCAGGGTGAGCGTGAATGTTTGAGCCCCAAGAGTCACGGCTAAATGCCACATTCGGCTCCCTGATTACCCATCAGCACTTGTGTTAAATGTTAAATGTGCGAATAATTCCTCTAATCATGGCTCACGAATATGGGGTCAAAGGAGAGAGAAAGAAAGAACAAGGAAAAGGGTAAAAAATGAAGGAGAGTCATACACTGTGTCAGTGCTTTTTAAAGACTGGTAATATTTCATCAGTATTACAATAGTACTCCATATTTTTAGTGTTTTAAGTAGGCATCTCTTTTTATAGTTGATTCATCATGAAATTCTTGCAGTGTTGTTCATCGAGCCCTTTTTTTTAAATCTTGTTTTTTGTTTTAGTAATGGTTTAATTCTTGAGTGGTTACAAAGGTGTATTAGATATTTTTATAATGTAAGCAGCAAATGGTGTTTACCATCAGTAGGATATGTTGATAAATTATTTGTGATCATATGAAATATGTTTATCAAATAACTTTGTCGACCATTTATATCTCTTGTAGGAGTTGCAGCTGTATATGAGGGAAGGAACAGCAAGGAGTCGGAGGTTAGAGGTCAGAGAGCCAGTGGTCTTACGTTACCCACTGCCATATCCACAAGACCCTCCTCCACTCCCACTGGTGCCCCAACAACCTGCTGAACTGCAGTTCGGAAATCCCTATTTAGAGCAAGAGACCCGGGGTGAGTACACCCTTCTGAAACTGTTGTTATATTTTTTAAATAATAATTTTCGATCAAATATTAATATAATAATCGTTGAAATATTAGCATAAGCATATAAATTAAATAAAAATTTGACCTGAAATCTGAAGAATTTCAGATTTTATACTAAAGTATATCCTTATTTTTATTTTAAGAATATTTACTTTTTTATTTATAAATATGAATGATTATTGATCCAAAAAGTTTGTATTGTTTTTAACAATCATCTAAGCAATGTTTATTTGATAACAATCATATAGTATAAACAGAAATACCGTGTTTCATTTTAATGTAATGTATTCCTGAAATGGTGAAGGTTGAAGTTTCAGCAATGATAACTTGATTCTTCAGTGTCTCTGTGGTCATTTTGAAATTATTTGGGGCATATGAAACTTTTATTATTATTTTTTTGTTGTTGTTGTTGTTAAAAAAATATGTGCTGCTTAATATTTTGTGCAAGCCACAAGATCACAATTTAATTTTGTATTTTTTTCTTAAAAATATATAGCAGTGTATAATATGAATGATTTATCACTGATTATTATTTTTTTAATTCATATAATAAAAATTCATAATATTTTGCAAAATTTGAACAATGATTTAATGAGCTAGTAAGTTACCCAAAAAGCATCCCTTGTTTGAATCTTACAGAAAAATAGAGCATTGCAACATTTTTGATCCAACTTTAGAGTTTTAAAAAATGTACTGAAAAGCAATTATGCGTCACACTGTAGCAGTTTGGATGAATTTAAAATACCATATTATTTTGGTTTTGCTGTCATTTTAGAATTATTATATGAGCAAATAAAGTGCTGTATTTAAAACGTTACCACTTGTCCTTCCTCAGATGGAGCAGATGGGGCATTATCCCCAGAACAAACCTGTCGCCCCCCTCCCCTGGCTCCTCCACCGTGGGGTGGTCCTGTGGTCTGCAGTCAACCATCACGAAGCCTCAGTCCGCCTGATGGCCTAGAGAATCCTACTGAAGAGCGGCCTACTGTAAGGACACATACACTAATCAATAGGGCTGTGGAAATATTTTAAAAGCTTTTATTGGGTATTTACTATTAGCAGCTACATGGACGTAGACCCATTTTACATAGAGAAAATAGACATGGTCTGTTTTAATATGACTCATAAATTGTCCTTTATGGGTAGTAATGCAAGAGTGCAGTTTCATTTTAAAAAACTGTTGATTTCTGCAGTATATTGTTTAGACACATGCTGACTGATATTAGAATGACATTTAGCAGGTTTTTGTTTTAGAACAGAACAGTGATTCAGAAATGTTTGATCACACTTACATTTATAACCTTTAACATGTCCTTCATCAGCACCAGAAATGTGTTTTACTTTTCTTTAGTGTTATTGAACACTTTAGGTACTATTTGAACTTTTCCAAATGGCCACTTTGTTAGGTACACCTGTTCAACAGCTCGTTAATGCACATTTCTAATCAGCCAATTACATGGCAGCAACTCAATGCATTTAGGCGTGTAGAAATGATCAAGACGATCTGCTGCAGTTTAAACCAAGCATCAGAATGGGGCAGTAGGGTGATTTAAGTGACTTTGAACATGGCATGGCTGTTGGTGCCAGAAGAACTGATCTGAGTATTTCAGAAACTGCTGGAATCTCTAGAGTTTACTGATAATTGTCAGCAAAAGAGAAAATATCCAGTGAACATCAGTTCTATGGGTACAAATGTCTTGTTGATGCCAGAGGTCAGAGGAGAATGGCAAGACTGGTTCGAGCTGATAGAAAGGCAACAGTAACTCAAATGGCCACTTATTACAAATGAGGTATAGAGAAGAGCATCTCTGAACACTTAACATGTCGAACCTTGAGGTGGATGGTGATTTCTGCTGCAACATTCAGATGATTGAGTCAGAATTTGGCGTCAACAACATGAAAGCACAGATCTATCCTGCCTTGCATCAACAGTTCAGGCTGCTGGTGGTGGTGTAAATGTGTGGGGGATATTTTATTGGCACAATTTTGGCCCATTTGTACCAATCGAGCATCATATCAACACCACAGCCTACCTCAGTGTTGTTGTTGACCATGTCCATCCCTTTATGACCAGTGTACCCATCATCTGATGGCTACTTCCAGCAGGATAACAGAATAAATGTCATAGCATGTGAATCATCTCAGACTGGTTTCTTAAACATGAAAATGAGTTCACTGTACTCATATGGCCTCCACAGTCACCAGATTTAAATCCAATAGAGCACCTTTGAGATGTGGTAGAATGGGAAATTAGTATCATGTATGTGCAGTACTTGAATCTACGCCACAAAGGATTGAGGCAGTTCTGAAGGCAAAAGTGGGTCCAACCAGGTACTAGTAAGGTGTACATTAGTCTATATTATGTTTCTCTCATACATCTCATACTCATGTTTTCTCATACATTACTATGGGTTCTTTTTTTTATCTTCCAAGCTAAGCAGGGCTGAGCCTGGTCAGTACCTGGATGGGCGACTACATGGGAAAAGGTTGCTGTTGTAAGTGGTTGTTGTTGAAAGTGGTGTTAGTGAGGCCAGCAGGGGACACTCAACCTGTGATCTGTGTGAGTCCTGATGCCCCAGTAAAGGAAAGGAGACACTATGCTGTCAGGCGACGCTGTCTTTTGGATGAGATGTTAAACTGAGGTCCTGAGTCTTGGTCATTAAAAATCCCATGACAGTGTAACCCCGGTGTCCTGGCCAAATTCCCTCCATTGGCCCTTAACCATCATGGCCTCCCAATCATCCCCATCTATTGACTCTAACACGGTCTCTCCACTCCACCTATAGCTGGTGTGTGGTGAGCACACTGGTGCCGTTGTCCTGTGGCTGCCGTCGCATCATCCAAGTGGATGCTGCACACTGGTGGTGGTGTGGAGAGACCCCCCCTCATGAAGCGTTTTGGGTGTATGGCCATACATGACAAATGCGCTATATAAATACACACATTACATTACATATGTGACATCATTTTTGTCATTTATGAGCAACCTTCTCTTCTTTCTTTCTCTCGCCTTTCTTTCTGTTCTAAACCCTTCGTCTTAACTTCCACCTTGTCACCCTTTGATTCAAACTCTTTGATTCACTCTTTCTCTTTTTTCTCTCTTCTCTTCCTTGCTGCCCTCTGCTTTCCTCCCCCCTAGACCTCAGTTCACAGGTGAATACAGAGGTGGTTAATTTGCATAAAACGGCAATTAAAGCTTTTCTCTTTTGAGCTTGTTAGCGGATTAGAGTGACGAGGCTAGAGGCTCGTTAGAGAGAGATGTTGACGAGGGCTATGCTAATTGGCTGGGGTTGCCGGCCTGTGATATTTGAGGGTGCAGATCAGCGCTGACCCCTTTCTCCTCCTTTCTCGTTTGCTGCGTTAAAAGCCCATTAACCTTTGCTGGAAGCCGGCTGTGTGCAGACAGGCGTGGCTTTTCGTCGGAAGTGTGGGTGTGTGTATGTGTGTGTGCGCCAGTGTGAGATCTTAGCTGGTACGTCTCAATAGAGAGGTGACAGCTAAATGTGTCCTCTTAAGAACATTGTATTGTTATGTCTCGGTCAAGAATAAATGATGTATAGCTTTTATTTAGGTTTTATCTCTTTCTTAGGGAGGTGATGGTGAGGCCCCTGCTGTCTGTGAACATCAGAGCCTGGAATCTAATGAGAGCCACGCCAGCTTTTGCTTTGACACCAGGTAAGTGTTTGTAATTCATTTCCAGCATGCTACTCATTCTTTTGCATATTTGTTGTATTTATGCTGTGCATCATTTGTAGGCATATCTAGGAATACCTAAAAGTACCATACCTTCCAAAATCACTTCTCTTGCCGTGAAGAACTTTTTCCCAAAGTGCAGTGCTTTGGGCTTCACTGTACATTTTCAAAGTAATAAATGACTACAATGCGGTATATGCATGCAGACTTTTAATTTCAGTCAACCAACTAAAGGGCTTCCGGTGAATTGTCATCCCATACAAAATCACTGCGTTTAAGACCTGATTTCTTTGAAAAATAGCGATATCATTGCCTGGCTGATTTATGATATAAAAGCAGGTATCAGACCAAACAAGAAGCACTGCATTAAATTATATTTTTCCACACCATGTCTTAAAAATAGGACATTTTATTTTACCTCATATTTTCAGTGGAGTTTTTGCACTAGCCCGCTGCTGATGACGGCGCTAGCATTTAAATGGTCTTTTGTCTCTTTTAACACTTTAACAACCAAATGGATGCTTAAGTCTATTTAACTGATTGTATCTGAATTACATTACAACATCGATGCTGTAAAAAAAACTTTTGAAATTGAAAATAGTCACATGAAGCTTTCACCGGAAGTTTATCATTGGCTGAAAAATGCTAGCTGTGCATTCATTCACTTTCTTTTCAGCTTAGTCCCTTTATGAATCTGCCACAGCTAAATGAATCCGCCAACTTATCAAGAATATGTTTTACGCAGCAGATGCCCTTCCAGCTGCAACCCATCACTGGGAAACATTCATATGCACTCATTCACACACATACACTATGGACAATTTGGCCTACCCAATTCACCTATACTGCATGTCTTTTGCGGGAAACCGGAGCACCTGGAGGAAACCCACGTAAACACGGCGAGAACATGCAAAGTCTACACAGAAATGCCAACTGACCCAGGCGAGGCTTGAACGAACAACCTTCTTGCTGTTAGGCGATTGTGCTACCCACTGAGCCACTGTGATTATAACTGATAATTATGATTAATAAGTCCTGCTGTTCAGTCAGATCATGTGACAAATAAGCTTACAGAGTTTACGTTTAGATTGTTTTATAAACTATGATGTTAGACCGTTAACACTACAGTATGTACGGCATACTGTGTATACAAACAAGATGTTCACCAAAACAAAACAAAAAAACGCAACAGTATGCATCAATATATTTAAGTTCTTTATAATGTTAGCCAAATGACCTTTTCCTCTTCATTTAGAGGCATTTTTACATATAAACACCATTTTTTAAAGTTGAGTACTCTAAAAAAAACTTGTTGAAAACTACTATACTTATACACACAAGTTTTCAGGTTTAACCTCAAATAAATGAAGTAGCTGAAATTGTTTAATTTTTTGTATGTTTTCAAATTTACTGTTCATTTAGTTGCTTGTAAGAAATACATTAAACAACATAATTGTTTTCCAGTAATTTTTTATTAGTTTTAAACCACGGTTTTTCAGTATTTTACAAAACAAAAATGTTTACTGTCTCATAACCAGTATGAATAATATCAAAAAGCATCAGTGTGTGGACTTAAAAATACAAAACAACATGCAGTAAAGTGCAACATAAAGAGCAAAAAAAATATTTAAAAAGAGTAGAGGATTCAGAGAATAATGTACTTGAGATGCAGTACTTTTGCTCTGGGCTGCAGTCCATCAAGTTCGAGAAACCTCACAAGTATATATAGAGCATATATTATGCCCAGGCGCAGTGCCCAGCACCTTGAGATTGAATTCCATTTAGGATTCTCATGCCCATTCTCATGTTGAGTCAAAAAACACTGCTAGCTTCAACTGTATTTACCAGGAGTAGCCAACACTCTAGGAGAATGGAGAAAATTGATTTGGAAATTAAGTAAAACTTGTATCTCACCTTAAGATGTCATTTGTGCCAAACAGTCTGCATAAAACTTATCCGGAAAAGCTTTGAAATCCACAACAATCCACAATCCATTTGTGTGGAAAAATTAAGTTATCAACCCAATTTCTTTGGGTTGCTACAAGTTAAATATTGTTTCAAACTAATTGACAGACATTTTTACCTTTAAATTAGCTGCATTTTTAGTTGATGTAATTATCAATATTTTCCTGTTGTGAAAATTTAATAAAATTATTCTGACAACTTTAAAGTTTTAATCTAATCAGCAATTTGGAATTTTTCAGTTACAACTATGTATTAAACAATGTGGTGATAATAGACCACCTGAGTTATGTTTTAAAGTGTGTTTGCTATGACACATTGCCTTGTTTACCACTGTTGTAGCTTCTGGTGATTTGTTGCACTGCCTCTGTGGTCGCTTTGAACAATGTGCGACAGTCTCTGCTTCCCTCTGGCATTGCTATTAATGAGCTGAGGTATAGTGTATAGGTGCCTTAGGAGCCATTCTTTACCCTAGGCCTAGAGCTGCTGTCCATTGCTTTGTGATGCACTGTGATACCCATACACTTAAAGGTGTAGAAGGGGACAACCTCTGTTATAAACTCTCTTGCAGAAAAGTAAACACGTCACTGATTCGGGAATCTACAGGGTCTTATTGATGCAAAAAGCACCACTCAGTGAAAACACTTGACATAACCTTCCCTGGCAGAGGGAGTTCTGGCTCTGAGTTCAGACACTGTGTACCACTTTTCCCAGTTGACTCAAAGCCTCAACTTGGCAGAGATGCATGGTCCCTGTTTTTGTGCATCTGATCTAGGGAGTCTGCTACTGTAGATTGCTCCACTCAAGAAAGGGTCCAGATGTTACCTCCCACAACAGTGCAGGGGTACACTCGTAGACTTTGGCCTTTTTAGGCACACTGAAATGGCCAGTCCTTGAAAGCAAATAGTTAAAAAACAAATCTAATCATAATGTTGAAGTACAGATCCTTCTGGTTAATTGCTGCAAACCAATCTTTGCGGTGAATGCTTTTGAATATGTTTTTGCATCAACATCTTGAATGGGAGCTCATGCAGGGCATGATTTAAGACTTGGAGATACAAGATCAGCCATTGCCAATTGCCTTTCAGAGGTACAATGAACTGCTGTAAACCCCTGCTTCATCTCCACAGGGGGGATAAGCTTGACTGCATCTTTTGTAAGGAGAGTGGTAGTCTCCGCTTGCAGGATAATTTCTCTGCTAGCCACAAGGAGAATGCTCATGAACCTGAGGGATCAGATTGCCTGAATGAGCCAGGAGGATGGGCTGAATAGCACAAGAGAGACCGAGTTTAGATTCACAACTTTGAAAATGTCACATCCCAAATCCCATGAAAGACTGGCTAGAAGTGCATATGTTGGTGAAGGAGAGTGTCGTGGCTGAGGAGTGCGGCCTGCATGTCTTCATGAGTGCTTACTAGGGCTGAATTAATCTAAGGCTATTTTCATGGAGCATCATTTACTACTCGGAGTAATTGTTCCCTGATAAGCTACCCAAAAGGAAGCGCAAATCTGAATGTGGTCCCTTTTATATACCCGTATGTTTGGGGGAGTGGCTCTGCATGCAAATACCACCCACCAATGTTTATTGGTCCAAATTTGTTTTGCTCAGAGGTGATTGTGCTTATAAATGGAACCCATAAAATCAGTCAGGACAAAATGTTGTAGAGACAGAAATACATCAACAATAACCCTGATAAGCAAGTAATTAGTAATAAATTAGTGTTGGGGATAAAGATTAACAGTTAAAAATAAAAGTCTGGTGTGTCAGATGAAGAGAAGACTTGGAGATGCAATAAAAATGAAGAAAAATTACTGAAGATGGTTTGCAGTTTTATGGCACAAGGGCTTCACACTCATGCAGAGCTAGCAGGCCGATCTTCTGACTTACAGTACAACAACACAGCATTTATACTCTTTACACAAAACCATAAATGGTGTGATTCAGGTTAATTGGTTAAAGAAAGATAGACAATTCAGGTTAATTGGTTAAAGAAAGATAGACAATTCTAAATGTGTACATCAATGCGGGGTCATATCTGGGTAGTGCTGTCGCCTCACAGCAAGAAAGTCGCTGGTTCGAGCCTCGGCTGGGTCGGTTGGCATGAGACATGTGGTATAGGTGAATTGGGTAAGCTAAATTGTTCATAGTGTATGTGTGTATATTGTGTATGAGAGTGTATGGGTGTTTTCTAGTGATGGGTTGCAGCTGGAAGAGCATCTGCTGGATAAAACTTTTGCTGGATAAGTTGGCGGTTCATTCCGCTGTGGCGACCCCAGATTATCAAAGGGACTGAGACGAATATAAAATTAATAAATGAACGTTGTTTCTATTTCCAAAGTGATGGTTTTTATTGATGTGTCTTTGGATCTGACTGCCTAAACTTGGAACTGCCTAAACTTGGAACACACTGAATTAAAATGCTATTTTTATGTGAGATCATAACAGACATAGGGAGAAAATAGTACTGTTTAAAGCAGAGGGGCCCAAAGTAGGGCCACCGGCCAAAGTTGGCCCATCGTAATCTATGGTTTGGCCGCATCCTATTTGAAAAGAGACGGAGAATGAAAGGGTGTTGGTTGGGGCAAATGCCTTTGACAGAAATCATCATTTCCAATTTAACGTAACCTTTTGTTTCTTTGTTTAGCTGAGGAGCTACAAAAAATCCAACTAAAATTTAATGTTGTAAAGGAATCAGATTTTTAAAATGTAAATTCTGCCACTTGACAGATAGAGGATGATGCACAAGACATCAGTTAGCAAATCAAGGCAAAGGCAGGAGCAGCTCAACTAGTCTATTCAGCATTGATCTCTATTGTGTTATAAATGGGAGTGTTTATGTTTTTACAATAATAAGTTCATCATAAAGCGTTAAAAATGATACTGCATCATTAATATGTTTTAAGACAATGTTTACAAGTTATTTTTAATTATTAGCAAATAAATTTGGAAATTACACATGGCAAATTTATGGTAATATGGTTTGGTATATTTAACTTCGGCCCACAGCCCTCAATCAATAATGGTTTTTGGCCCTTTATAAGAAAAAGTTTGGGCATCCTTGGTTTAAAGTATTTGCTCTGTCATAGTTTCTGTATATCTCCAGTAAGTACATTTGTGCTTAAAGGGTCCATATTGGTACCTCAAAGTGTAAATTGGTATCAGTAGTGTAGTCCTAAAAAAGGTGGTGTACTATTACCCACCCAACCCAAATTGTAGAAAACAATCGGCAAAGAAACAATGAAAGTCAGTGTTTCTTTGATTCATTGGCAATATATAATTAACATCAGTTAGCTGTAACTACTGACTTCCACTGAAGAAAAAACAAATACTACAGAAGTCAATGGTTGCAGAATTTCAGCTTTAATCAAAATATCGTCTTTTATGTAAAGAAAAAAAGACTAATCGTTTTGGAACAAGTAATGGTTGAGTAAATGGTGACAATTTTCATGTTTTGAGTGAACTATCCATTTAAAAATGAAAATTATTTAAACAAGTTTGTTCATTTTAAAGTGAGATGCTAATAGTTTAATCCTATGCAGTAAGCTTAGCTTACTGTATAGTGCCTGTAGCAGATGCGGATATTGGCTGAATATATAATCTGTGGTAAAACCCAACTGTTTAACTCTATAAGGTTTTGTAAAATGTGCCTTTTAAAAAGATATATAGTTATTTTAACACTGTACAAAAAAAATCATGTTTTAAGCTATTTCATGTATTGTATGTTGTTAACATAAACAGTAAAAAAAACAAAAGCAAAGCACTCTCCTTCATGCTGTTTTATAACTTTACCTGAATGTTTCAGCGTGACATCATTCAGTTGACTTTTCATCAAAAAACACTCACGAAATTTTCTCACAGCTGCTGCGGTCGTCAAGGGGTGGGGAATAGTACAAGTTAAACAAAAATGCACCATTTGCAACTAATAACGATGATAGTTTTAAAAAAAATTTGGTAAACAGTTAAAGGGGACATGAATACACGTAAATTAGGGAAGTCTAATCAGCAAAATAAGTGAGTATACTAAGAGTATATACAATTATTGGTCCTCAGAAGTCGAAATACCCAAACAGCTTGTGGAAAAAGTAGGCATACCTGGTATACGTGCGTATAGCCCTGATACACCACTGATTAGTACCTATTTTTTTAGGTACTAATATGTACCCTTGATGTATTAATATGAACCTAATAGGTACAAATGTGTACCTTTTGAAAAGGTACCTCACAGTGATAGCTCTCATACCTTTATTTCTGAGAGTGTAGTAGTTGTAGATTAAAGCTCTCTTTCTCTCCCTCTTTTTTCCACTCAGACCTGACGTTCATAAGCAGTGCCCCTTATGTGAGGTGATCTTTCCACCACACTTTGAGCAAAGCAGTTTTGAGCGACATGTGGAGTCTCACTGGAGAGTGTGTCCCGTCTGCAGCGAGCAGTTTCCTCTGGACTGCCAGCAACAACTCTATGAAAAGCATGTGCACACTCACTTTGATGGTAATGTTCTCAACTTCGACAACTTTGATTAGTGGGAACAAAAATGCTTTTAATATGATATATTCAGGGGCTTCAGTGTTTTGTTCAAAACACGCTAATGTTGTCACTTTGTTGTAACTGTCGCACAGCTCATGCCAGGAGGACTCGCCGTCTGAATATTTGATTTGCACATAGATGATGGGTTAGAAGGGTTAGTTCCATATCCAAAAAAGAAAACGTTCAACCTCGTGTCATTTGAAACCAATTGCACCTTTACTGATCTTCAGAACACAGAGGAAGATATTAAGGAAATGTCTGTCTCTCAATTGAAGGTAAAATCACCTAAAACTTAAAAAACCTAAGACTTTCAAGAGTTCACACTTAGCTGATGATTGGTTACAAAGCTAGTTTGGCATGCTGTCCTGGGAGAGATCCCTCGAGCCCAGGGCTCCCTCCCGTTTGCAAGGTGAGAGGGGAGTTCGAGCTCAGGTAGATCTTGAGAACTCACCTGCTGTAGTAGCTAATGAACCGATAGTGATTGTTCTTAAGAGATAACTACTTACTAGGAGCATGTCTATGGTGTCAATTTGGATTAGTCGATTAACTTAAGTTTCATGTTTTTGAACGGTGTGAGGAAACCCGGGAACCCGGGGAAACCCACGTGAGCATGGGGAGAATGTGTAAACTCCACACGGAAACGTCAGCTGGCTTGGTAAGGATTAGAACCAGAGACGCTCTTGCTGTGAGGCAACAGTGCTAACCACTGGGCCACCGTGCCACCCATCTAGGAAAGGGGTAGGGTTAGGGGTGGAAGGGGGGATATTTCAAAACAAAGATGGTTGTGATATAGAACTTAGGGAATTTATAGTGGCTTAGGAATCGTCTGATTGGTGAATCATAAATTAGAGAATGGGGGACCAGCCACAAGCAATCATAAGCATGTGATCCTCTTGAAATTAGTTTATAAATAAACTTCACTTTAAACATTTACAAAGATCACAAAATAAATCTCTGTGAATCAAGTGGTTTGATCAAGGTCCTCTGGAGAGGTTTAATTTTGGCCTTTATTTAAATAATAACATTGATCAGTAAACCTTTCAGTTAAACGAACCTAGCAATGTTAGCTTAATTCATATCATTGTTTGATTTCTTTGTTCACATTTTCAGAGTCAGAGTTTTAGGTGAACAGACCTTCAATAGATGTGCAAAAAAAATAAATAAAATCTGTCTTCTAAAGATGAAATATTTTGGGGGGATTTAGAATTACGCACGGGTAAGTGAAGTATGGCAGATTATTTATTTATTTTTGGTTGTAATTAACTTTTGAATTCAGATATTTAAACATCATATGAACAGAATACTATAACGATAGTCTTCAGATGTAATAGGTATGTAAAAAAAAATGAAAAGCACTTTTGAAATGTACATTTTGTGTACTACTGAAAAGCTGAGTATGCTTTAAACTGAGAGAAGAAAGCTTTAAGTTGTTGTTGATGAATATACAGATTTTATTTAAAGGACCAATGATGTATACATGTATTTAATAGAAAGAGCTGGCCATGATTAACTCAAATCACTACGATTGACAAAATATAATACCTCAGAGACCCAGTCGGTGATACACTCATTTAAATGAGTCTTATTGAATATCACCTTCACGTTGTTCTTAAACTAAATGATATTCTCCTGTTAAACAGAATTGGGCTGGGCTTTTTCATGCAGTTACCATGAATCTGAATAGGAGCTTTTACGTTTTTAAAATATGCAGCATAAAAGGTGTAGATTGAGGCAAAGAAATGAATCAGATTTGTAAATGAAGGGTGCACTGACTTGAAAAAGGCTTGAAAACTCCTGGTTTCCTCAAAATAATACAGTGACCTTTATAATTTCCTATTCCACATGATAATGATGACAAAACTGCTGTTTTAGTTGTCTTCAAAGGCAAGTTAAAATGAAAGATATTCTGTAGAGAGACGCTCTACTAAAACTATGGCAATGAGCAACAACTTTTCAGTGCATCATTGGTTCAGGCATCTTGCACAAAAAAAAAAAAAACTAAACATAAGAAACGGTTATTAGTTTCAGCATTGTATCATTGCACATTCTATGCTTGAAATCCATTTATCAACACTGCTGATGTATCACACTGCAAGTGTGCCAGGAAGTTTAAGTTTTAGGGTTGCTCTGTGTTTGTGATTCAAGTGAATAATTATTAATAAAAATGCTAAGGCTAGAGGTTTACTAATTGCCCTTGTATTTGTAAGTCATCAGGCATCAATCAACACTATGGACAATAAAACGTAAACAGGCACCACCCTTGTTTGGTTTTCTTTTTATTTTTGTACCATTGTCCTAAATGTTACACTTGAGTATAAAGATGTCTCAAAAGTCTCCCATTTTCTCACACAAACACGCACACATTTTACATCGTCTCACATACAAATTGCCTCGGTTCCACAAAACATTTTCCACAAAAAAAAACATACAGTACGAAAATATAATTTCAAAAGCACTTTACAAAAGACTTGCAATACGATACATTCACTATATAGTATATCAAACTCCCTCCAAAATAAATGCGTCTCAGTCACGTTACTACATTGTAGGTGTGAGGAATCCCACGAATCCTATCCAATAAAATCATGTTTAACGGGTTCTAGTTTGCGTGTCAAAGCTGAGACCAAATGACTCTAGCCAAAGAGAGGTACAAATGTGGTTACTGGTACTGCGTCCAAAAATACACGCATACAAACAAACAGACATGACACCGGAGAAATTGGAAAATAACAGGACAGTGAGTCATCTACAATGAGTCACTTGCGGATAGGCATCCAATACTTCATTCCCTTACTCCAGTATTTGGCATCTACATAACAGTAACTATTCATTCATCTTTAAAGGGTTAGTTCACCGTTCATCTTTGGAACGCAGATGAAGATGTTTTAAAACAAACCTGAGAGGGTTTGTTCACTGTTTAAATCAAATCAGTTTGTCGTATAATGCAATCATCAACTGCTTAATTCATCATATTTTTGGAAGTTAATTAAGTGAACAGAGTTCAGGGACAGAAATCAGATTTGACTGAAATATCTTCATTTGTGTTCTAAAGAGGACATGGTGAGTAACACACAGAAAAAAACCCTTCAGATTCTTTTCTCACTAAGAAACCATAGTGACGGTCCACAACATTAGTATTTAAATACAGATTCTGGCCTAAATATAAGGACAATATTAAAACTTTGTCCATATCGCTAATTACTGTGTTCCGTCTTAGCACCACAAAGGAGTAATACCAAGTTTTTGAACATGTACCATGGTAACATCTGACACTTTCACTATACCATGAACAGCACCTTTTCCAAGCTTCTTATTTGGAGATCTGGCAGTGCCATTTTTGGTCCGCGTTGTTTCATTTGACCGACCCTAACCGAGAAAAACAGACTAATGGATAGGAAAGCTTACTTGGTCCTTCAATGCACCAAAGGGTTTAAGCTCTGCGCAGTTGCTAAAGACATTTTACTTGTGTAAACCATGGTATGTTTTTTTTATTTTATTTTATTTGGCCGACAACAGGGCCGAGAATTAAAGTTGAGAAAATATATTCAGATAGGTATGCATCTGGCACTATAATACTAGGGGTAACATCATAAAATAAGATTTAATACTTCTGACAACAAAGATTGTAACAGTAAGACTACAAGCCAAGAGACAGCAGAGCGGCTAAGCGGTTGTGTCATGCTAGCAAGCCGTAGCCTACAAGACAAGGCAAGCAGAGGGCTAACAAATACACTTACACAAACACAGCCACAAGGAACAACGTGTCCCAAATGTGTCGAAAATGAAAAATAAACAACATCGACGACTGAAATAAGAATCTTACGAGCAAAAACGGACAAAACAATACTGCAAGGCTGAGTACACAAACAGAAGTTTAGGTCCTCTTTAAGGCTCCTCCGTTAACAGGCACTAAACGGACAGCCAGATGTGACCGGTTGTGTGTTTGGCAGATCATCCATGTTTCTTTTTGAAGTTGGGGAAGAATATCTTGGCACTTCTGCACTGCTGGCATAACAGCAGGGAAACAGGACAGAGTAAATCTGACCTTCTTTGTCTCTCTTTAGGCTGACATAGTTTGATTGCGATTACTGTTGGGTTCAACAAAAAGTGTGTTTCCATTCAGAGATCATAGTGTAAAGTGTTACTCCGATACAACTAGGCGCATGAGACATAAACCATGTCCACGTCACGAAACCACTTGCAGTCGTCTGGAAAATGCCACATGCAGAAAATTCTGTTTTTTTCACAGGTGCTGCCTGCATGCCAGCCGCATGCAAAACAAAATCCGGAAAGGTAAGTTAACACTGCGTAATGTCAGCCGTTTGGATTTTTGCGTGTGGAATGTTCTGGAGCGAAGTTAGTGGAAGTGTGTTTTTCCTGTTTCCTGGTTTGTCTGAAAGTTGGCAGCTGAATTGTGACCTGAGATCAATGTCCTCTCAATTCAGACAATAAAAGAGTGATTCTCTACAAAGCAAATAAAAACAACAATAAAAAAAAAAAATGATGTAATGGTCCTTAAAGATGAGATAAAGTTCTTGTATAAAACATAATAGAAATGTTCTGCAAAATATATAATGGAAAATAAAATGTTTGGATAATAAACTTAGCTACTACTATATATATATATATATATATATTTATATATATTTATAAATGTGTCTTCATATAATTTGTATATATACATGTTTAACTACTGTCGTTTTCACTTGACGTAAATCTCAACTGATTTTAAATCATTTTGTCTTTAAAATCAGAGACAAATGTTTGTCGTGTCCTAACCTTCAGCACAGCAGTTTTCATTTATCAGTGACTGTGTCACTTAAAAAATAAAATAAAATAAAGGATATATTAAAAAAAGAAATGATATACATGAAATGTGCAAATGTACAAGTATATCGACATATATAAAAGCACACACATCAAGAAAAATCAGCATTCGATCCCAGTTTACACATGATCTGAAATGTAAATGTAAGGATGATCAGGTAAACGTGAAAATAAATTTGTGTGTGTATGTATGTATATCACAGGGGTGGGTGAAAGTTGATGGTGTGATGTCTAAGGCCTTGAGAGGTTTTATAGCTTTTCCCACAGCGACACTTGAAGGGCTTTCTCACACGGATCTGCGTCCTGTGGCCGTTTTTAGCATGGTACTTAATACCGTTCACATTCTGGAAGAAAGAGGAACATGAAAAACAAGAATGAGACAGTCTTTCCAGGATGAAAGAATTATTTGTGCAATAGTCTGCAGCTTCCCAACCCTCACTTAGACAGGAAGAGACAGTCTAAATGATATTTAATGTGATCTACTACACGTTGATTTTTGTAGTTGTATTTGTACTGTAAGCTGTTTGTTTTGGCAGATGAAATACAATGAAAAGCAACAGTTATATACATTATATGGTTTATCTGCTCTTCAAGCCATCTGGGGGATATTTATAATGACATAGAACAGCTTAGTCGTGTTCATCAAGTGTTATATTTTGACTGTAACATTTTTAAAGTGTATTTGTTTTTTGTTTATGCAGTTGTTTGATTCATTTTCCATAAAATCTTCCTTAAAAGATTTCCATAGTTGTAAAATATTGTGAATTCTTATCGACGGTGGAGTGAAAAGACACTCAAATATTTGCTTTATTACAGTTAGGTGCTACTGTGTGAGCGCAGTACCTTGTATCTCTTCTTGCATCCTGGAACAGGGCATGCGAAGGGTTTCTCGTCGCCTCCATTCATGCACATGGAGCTGAGAATGGACTCTGAGCTGATGGCGCTTTCTGTAGTCCAGGACTCGTCACTGTCAGAGTCTTCGTACTCCACCTCCTCCTCATCACACTCGCTGCCTGAGGCACAGCAATAAAGTTAAACTCTTTAATTAGTCGTTTATTTGCTTCATATATTAGCTGATGAAAGAGCTAATGAGAACTGAGAAAGTAAACGTGCCCTTTGCTCCAATTATCCAATGTTTCTTCATTAAAGTCCTAATGTGATTTTTTTCTTCTTCATTTGCCACAGTTCACTTCAGACTTAATATTTCTAAGCACCCAGATTCATTCGGAAATATTTAACTGAAACAACTGGCGGTCTGCTGTTTAGCGCATGTTTCTCACTCTTGGCTTGTCTCTTAACACAGAGCATCAACTGATGTAATGGCAGGCTTATTGAAATGTCAAGTCAAAGACAAGCACATTATTAAATAAACAGGAAGTGGAACAGATGTGCTGAAGTCACTCAGCCAATGGAAACTTTTGAGGACACACACATTCAGTTACCACAGCTTCAGCTTTAGATGGAACTAACTCTCTCTGACAGCAAATGCAGAAAGTCATAGTTTAAGACTAATTAATTACAAATTAAAAGATAAGAAATCAGCAACCGTTAAATTTACTTCGAGTATTACAAACAATCTTAATGGGTTAGATAAGTAAGAAATAATTGCCAAAGTGCCATGGAATTATTGTAAAATAATGGTAGTGATACCGGGGTGACCAAACAAAGCGGAATGACCATTAGACTATCGTGGGGCATTTATTCCTTCATTCATTTTCCTTCGGCTTAGACCCTTATTTATCAGGGGTTGCCACAGCGGAACCAACTGCCAACAGCATATGTTTTACATCGCAGATGCCTTTGCAGCTGCAACCCAATACTGGGAAACATCCATACAGACTCATTTATACACAATCATACACTACGGCCAATTTAGTTTATTCAGTTCACCTATAGAGCATGTCTTTGAACTGTGGGGAAACCCGTGCACCTGAAGGAAACCCACATAACATGGGGAGAATATGCAAACTCCACACAGAAATGTCAACTGACCCAGCCGGGACTTGAACCAGTGACCTTCTTGCTGTGAGGCAATAGTGCTAACCACTAAGGCACCAGGCATTCTTTTTCAACAATTCAACTGACCAATTTTGGTCAATTATTCCACTTAAATTTCAAGAAATACACCTAAAGACATTATTCAGACCATGTGTTTTTGTCCTCAAACAGGGCTAGTTTCTTGCACATCTCATCCCAAAGCTTTTATTTTGTTTTGATTTAACTGACTGTTGTAGGCTGTGAAATAACAGACACTGTTTGGGCATAGTCGTATAACTCAATGCAGTTAGACCTAGAAATGCATAGAACTGAATATTCTGTATTAGAGAATGGGAATCCACATCACAGCAAGTTGCTTCCCGCTATGTTGTTGGACACGCTGAAGAGAGCACAATGTAAACCAATGAAAATCCCCACAGAAAAAGCAGACAGTTTTTTAATATACATCTATCAAACTCTCAGGATAGAATGAACTAATGTGTAAACACGTGTGTCTGAGAAGCTGAAAATATGCATTCCATAATATTCTGCCTAAACTGCTGAAGTGGCACTAAAGAAGCCGAGGACGGACGCCGAGTTAGTGGATTCAGAGCGAAACAAATAAATGAACCAGATCATCCATAAGGGCTCAACGAGCTGTCACACCAAAAAAAAAAAAGTCCATATATGCTTTTCTGCCTTATTTGTAATTAAAGAGCTTACAGTTTATTGCTGACAAGTGTATATGATTCAGTAAATCAATTGAAGTCAATGGGATCCAGGTCCTTAATACCCAGAATGCTTTGCACTGTAACAACACTTTCCCGTTCTCTATTAATTACTCACTCTCATGAGATCTTCATTCAACTTCGGAACACAAATTGGGATGTTTTAAATGAAATTCGAGAGCTCCCTCATCCTCCATAGACAGCAGCAATGGTCTTGAGATGTTCAAAGTCCAGAAAAGGAACCAAAAACATTGCCAGAGCCTTGCATGTGACTTCAGTTGTTCAATACAAGGCTCCAAGAACACTTTTCTGTACCGAAAAACTATAAAAAATAACTTGTCGCCAATGTTTTCTTTTCCACATCAGATCAGACTGCATGTTTACATTAGATTCAGCAGCGCAACACGCAAGCATCGTATTTCCTGTAGTAAATGCACATACTGATCTGATGCGGAAGACATGGCCACAAAAGTAGGAATGTAGAATGTTTCGTCTTTGGTTTTTTTTCTAGACTTTGACTGCTCTTGAATTTCATAATAAATGTCTTAATTTGTGTACTGAAAATTACAAAGGTCTCGAGGGGGCTGTAATGGGGGTAAGTAATTGTGAACTAGCCCTTAACATTTCCCTGAAAATATTCCTAATCAGCCAATTAGAATCAAGCATTCACTAGCCACATAGTATAAAATGTTCTAAGCAACTCTAATGTAAAAATCACACAAGCTCCAGTAACCTGTAGGTGTGCTGCTGCGGAAGGATGATGAAGGTGTGATGGGAGGTGTGACAGGTGGAGTTAGGCTGCCGTTGCTGTGGCGTGGAGGTGTGGCCGTACTGTTACGCGATACACCGCCGGTGACTGATATAGCAATTTTGGGTTGAACCTTCTTCTTCTGCGTTTCCTGCTCTCTGCGGGCTGCTTCAGTCATGAACCTAAAAATAAACACAAAAGACACGTTAATAGATTGCATGTTTATCTACTGAATATATTATTGAAATGACAGTAATTTGAAACATCACACAAACAGAAGCAACAATGGACTACAGTGTGAGTTAATTGCAAATGACCTCGACACACTGTTTAACTTTGTATTATTCTTTAACTGACAACAGTACCAAGGATTGAAGCTAGCTTTCTGTAGCTCTCAAACTGTATTGCTAGTAGTGACAGTATAAAAGTAATTATTCAATTCTTTTCACAACAGCAAGGAACACCAAGAAACATCGGAGCAGCTAAGAGGTGGTTTCATGCTAGCAAGCTGTAGCCTTCATGGAACTGATAGTATATTGACTATTTTACATTTGTTCTCCATTTTTGTTGTAATCGTTTGAGGTTTACTTGAGATTATATTATTGCTGCAGAAATTTGGGTGTCCAGTATATATTTATAGTAGTCAACATTTAAAGTTTTCTAAATTATTTTCTAAGATAAGATAAGGCCCAATCCCAATTCTACCCCTCAGCCCTTCCCCTTGTCCCAATTGTCTTTAGCTTGAAAGCGTAGGACTAAGGGGAAGGGCTAGATAGCCCTTGAAACAGAGACTTTTCCGGACCACACTCGAAACCAAGAAGTTTCCAGAATTCAAAATTTCCAGAATACACCAGCTACAATGGAAGTAAGATAAGGAAAAGGTAAGAAAGTAAGTAACTTAGAAAGTAGTTGTATTTTTTTGTCATTATTACGATTTTTTTACAGCATACAAGCATATATTCATAACAGCGTTCATGTTTTACTGTCATGCTTTAAAAAAAAAACGCTAAAATAAAAAATAAATTTTTTTTGCTGTCTATAATCCCTAATAATAACTCCTGTATTGTAGTCACTCAAAGACCCTCGATGACACTCGAAAACCCTGTCAGAAAAGTCTAGTGGCTGGGAATCACCTTTTTACAGGGTCAGCCTGGTTTAAGCTGGACATTGCTGGTTTTGGCTGGCCTCTTAGCCTGGCTAGCCTAATCAAGCTAGTTTTAGCTGGTCATCTGGACGGCTGGAAATGGCTGGAAACCAGCCTGAAAATTACCAAAACCACTCTAAAACCAGGCTGGTTGACCAGCTAAAACCAGCCAACCAGCCTAGGATGGTTTAAGCTGTTTTTTCAGCAGAGTGGTATAACGATAATGTTGTTTTTGTGTGTTTACATAGATGAATATGTCCACGGTGTAAATGCACAGTACAGTTACTAGCTTATTTCCAAATTATATCGTTATATTAACATGATATCGTGCCTTCAGTGATTTCCTGAAGATAAATCCCAAAAAATAACACAACTTGAATAACTACAGCACTCGCGATCGCCGATCTCATATGAAGCAAGAGATCGCGATGACGTGACGACATGTGCAGGCGTTGTAGTGGTGTCCCATTGCTTAGGGGTAAATATTAAAGTCCTTCCTCTTCACGCTCTGTTTTAAGGGCTAAGGGGAAGGGAAAGGAGAAGGGGTAGGGGTACAAAAATAGAATTGGGCCTATTGATGTTGCTTTATAGATTTTTTTTATCATTTTAGGGCTGCACAATATACGTATCGTTTCAGCATCGATAATGCAATATGATCATTTGCAATAGTCACATGGCAAGAATATGCAATGATGAATCTGGATTATAATTGATCATTTTGTGAGGGTTTTTGAAGCATTTTGACATAAAAAATTTTTACAGTTTGTAGCTTTGAAAAATTAATAACGATTCATGTTATGGAGTTGTTTATAAAAAAAACAATGCAGTATTATTTTACATTTTATTATTCAATTACTGTAGACCTGAATACATTTGGACTATTTGGAAAACAATAAAAAGCTGTTTATTTTATTAGCATATTTTTCTTTCATGAAATTATCGATGTTTGTAGATTATTATATTTTATGCACTCCCCAATAGAATCTTCACAATCAATCTAAAATTATAGATTCTTTACAAACTTTTATTGAACTCATCTAGTGAAATTCATATTGCAATATATATCATAGAATAAAAAAATATTGCAATGTGTAATTTTTCAAAATCACGCAGCCCTAGATGGTTTTGATCAACTGACCTGTATGCTGATTTGTATACACACAAATAAACAATTCATTTACAATAATTGTTATTAATCACTTTAATATAGATTAAGCCTTTACTTTAGAGCAGGGATCACCAATCTCGGTCCTGGAGGTCCGGTGTCCTGCATGGTTTAGCTCCATCTTGTCTTAAAACACCTGCCTGGATGTTTCAAGTATACCTAGTGAGAGCTTGATTAGCTTGTTCAGGTGTGTTTGATTAGGGTTGGAGCTAAAATCTGCAGGACACCGGACCTCCAGGAACAAGTTTGGTGATCCCTGCTTTAGAGTCATCTTTAGAAATCTAAAATGCAGTTTACCTGCTTAAGAAACATTATTATTAATATGTTCCTGGAAAATGTTGTAATGGAAGCCAGGAATTACTCTAGAATCACTAGAAGTTCGAACGAACACGTCACATTTATTAGAAAATTAACTCTTTTTTAAAGCATTTTAAATATTGCCCAAAAACCTTTGATTGATGCTGTGTGTACACCATAAACATTTTCATGAAGCAATTTAGCAAAGGAATATTTCAACATGCACACCGATTAATGTAGCTCAGTGCAACGTATGTGGGCTGCTGCAGCTCCTGCCGCTCCAGAACTCTAGGATCTGTGTCTGAGAAAAGAAGAGACAGAAAAAAAACACATTAGACAGTATAAAGCTAAATAAAATACACATGCAGCACTGTGCAAATGTCTTAGGCCACCATAGCTGACTTTTGCACAGTACCCAATGTCATATACACTGTAAATGCTGTAAAAAAAAATTGCTGGATTCCACACAATTGATTTGAATTAGGACAACATGAAAGAATTAAGTTAATTTTTTAGATTTTACAAATTGAAGTGGATTGAGCAGAACACAATTAAGCTGTTTAATTAAAAAAACTCGAAAAAAAATCAAGAATTGTGTTGTTTCAGCTCATTTTAATAATAAAAAAGTAGTTTAAACAAAGAGCAAACATCGATTGGAGTGTACAAAGCAACATCTTGAAACATTATATTAGCCATTTTCTCAAACAAATACCCTTAACGCCCCCCAGACCAGACCAAACCACTACACCACCACACTTTTTCCATTCGGCTTGTGACAGCAGGCAGCTTCCATTGCCTGAGGCTCAACAGGCAATGCTTCAAAGTTACTCTGCCAAGTGTGTGTGTGTGTGTGTGTGTGTGTGTGTGTGTGTGTGTGTGTGTG
>CAIGQQ010004210.1:2657853-2706230 GCA_903798035.1 Danio albolineatus
GTGTGTGTGTGTGTGTGTGTGTGTGTGTGTGTGTGTGTGTGTGTGTGCGCGTGTGTGTGCGCTCTTATCTGTATGATGGCCTGAGACTGCCCTCATGTGGCAAAAAGTCCTTTTTTGTTCACATTTATCATGTTATTTGTATAAATGTGCACATGCTTGCATAATGGTATTTAACAATGGCATTTTTCACCACACTGTATTAGTGTGTGAGCGTGAGAGAGAGAAAGAGAGAATTGTAGGATGTTAATTGCTGCTTAAAGCTCATTAAAACATAAATGGTCCACAGAAGACCTCACAAAGAGAAAAAAGACACTGCTGAGTGCATGTGTATGTGTGTGTGCAAACCTGGCACATTCCACATTTGTTTAAATGACCGCTTGGAGAAACGAGAAAAAGAAAATATGTTGTTTTTTTATGTTAAAATGGTTGTGTCGCATGCATGTGCACAGTTATATGTGTGTGCATAAGAGGGAGGGTATATAATAAGTGCCATATGTCTAAATGAGGTATTACTGAAAGCCATTAAAGGCATTCCATCATGTTCACTTCGCCAGTATTCTCCCTAAACATGGAGCAACTTCTACAAGCTCACTGTGCAAAACATGCCAGATCTCACATGCAAATATATGTCTTTTGCACTTTTCACTTTTCACATTTCACACGATCTGTTCCGGCATAACTCGTCTTGTATTCCAAAACACAAATGAACTGTAAAAGCAGCAGAGAGCAGCTGTTAAAGGAAAACTATTCTAGATTGTGTCTGTTTCTGCCTTAATCTCATCAGAGCACTTTCTGGTTTCAGCACTGCATGGATCAAGCCTTCCTCACCTCATAAAGGGCACACACACACACACATACATCTGTGTATCTCAGGTGGTCCTCTGAGGTGGTCTTCATCAATGGTTTATTAGCGTTTACAAATATTTTACCTGCTGGTGTGCCTTTTCAAGCTTAAACATACTTGTCATTCATTAATAATGTACAATTAAGCTAAAACTATTTAAATGGATTGAACAAATATTATTTTGCAGATTTTCAAAGTGACTTTAAAAGTGACCAACAGGCAATTCAGCATAAAGATGCAAATAAAATAGGTTGAAGAAAAGCACAGAAGATTTTTTTCAGCACTACATTAAGTGCTCATAGAAGAGGTGAGCTTTACATACATAGAGATGAAGTCAGAATTATTAGTCCCCCTGAATTATTAGCCCCTGCCCTGTTTATTTTTCCCCCAATTTCTGTTTAACGGAGAGAACAATTTCTCAACACATTTCTAAGCATAATAGTTTTAATAACTTATTTCTACACTGATTTATTTTATCTTTGCCATGATGACAGTAACTAATATTTTACTAGATATTTTTCAAGGCACTTCTATACAGCTTAAAATGACATTTAAAGGCTTAACTAGGTTATTTAGGTTAACTAGGCAGAATAGGGTAATTAGGCAAGTTATTGTATAACGATGATTTGTTCTGTAGACTATCATAAATAAAATTAGCTTAATGGGCTAATAATTTGACCTTAAAATGGTTTTAAAATTTTTTACAACCGCTTTAATCTAGCCGAAATAAAACAAATAAGACTTTCTCCAGAAGAAAAAATATTATCAGACATACTGTGAAAAATTCCTTGCTCTGTTAAAGATCATTCGGAAAATATTTTAAAAAATAAATACAAAAATTCAAACAGGGGCTAACAATTCTGACTTCAACTGTAGATATAAATAAATGGCTAATCAACAAAAAAAATTCTAATCAACAAATAATATATACGTTGGCTACTTAATGATACAAAAATAACAGCAAACCAGCATTTTTTACATATTTCTTTTATTAATCATTATTACATTATTTATCGAACTGTCATTATTTATTTATTCATTTATTTGAATTTATTTTCCTCTTCTTTAATACTACATATAAACAAACTATATACCTCAAGACTTTTATACATATATACTTCTGTAGGATATCACAATTTTATATTTGGTTTGTTCAAAATTCAGAGAGCTACAGTATAGGCATGGGACGATAACCATTTTCAAATGTATACAGCTGATCGAAAAAGTCAAGGTTTTTGAAACCGCCAGTTTGTGTGAAAACAGTATGTGTAACATTTTTTATTTATGTTTTTTTTATTGGACAACAGTATTTCCAGCAGAAAATATATCCAAAGGTGCCATTTTAAATTGTAAAAAAATCTGTGTTATAAAACTAATGAAGAGCGCAGACATCAGTGATTTATTTGAATTATTCAGCCTGACATGTTTACTGTTCCAAAATATTTTAAATGTTTCTCAAAATAATATATATTGTGTTCAAATGGGAAAAAAAGTTTTTGTTTTTTACCCAGAAACTTATTGGTTATCCAAGGTTATCATATTGTCAGAATCTTACACCACCACATGCCTACAACAGTAAAACAAAACTGTCTGTTTACTTTGTCATCAGTTATTCCATAATTTTACTTTATGACTGTTAATGCTGCTCTTTCTAAATAATAACAATATAAGATCTAAATTATATATATATATATATATATATATATATATATATATATATATATATATATATATAAAATTTGTCTGTCTTTAAGTCATGTGTTTAAGAAACATACAGTATTTCAAAATCTTGGCAGCCTCCGTATACTTCCAGTGTCACCATTCTGTTATTAATATATTATTGTTCTGCAACAGAACATTCTGAAAGAACCTTCATTTTTATATTTGGAAAATTCCTTTAAATCTCAGTAACATCATTCTAGTACATGCGTGTAAGTGTAATTATGTGCCAGCCAGGTGCAGAACAGTGAACGGAGGGCAGAGTTAATGTCTTCCAATTTTATGATTTCCCTTCACGTACAAAATGAAAGCACACAAGGTCTTTCCACAGGAAAAGTTGCAAGGAAATACATATGCACACACACAAATACACTTAGCATCCAGTGCCTATTAAACTGAGGGCCCCAATTTTCACATTTCGCAAAATCATAATTCAGTCCCAAAACAACAAGCATCCTAACAGCAGCAGGAACTTCTTCCAACCAGTAGCAGCAATTTTGCATTTTAATGGGCCATGACCGGTATTAAATCCCTATGAAATCTTTATGTTGGGCTAATAATGCCAGGTCCTCTGTGGGGACATTAAAGAACTTTCTCCCATAAACATGCCTCTTATTCGCAGCCATATCATTAAATCCTCTGCCTATCAAAGCTCACTGGGCTATTTACTGCAGTCCCGAACGCTAATTTGGAATCAGGTGGCACTAAATAAGACAGAGACGCATTTTCGGAGTAGCTCTGAAACCAGCAGAAGAGCAAATGTGCCACCCTGTGGTGAAACACAGCACAAAAACCATCAGAAAGCAATAAGTGTCCCTGTTAGTGTGAGTCTGAGGAGCCTGGCAAGGAGCGGTGATGCAGGAATGCCGGGTTTGTTTCCAGACGGCTAATTAAAAAGCAGGGGAGTGTTTTAATGTGCTGGAGAGCAGCAGGTCTCCGGATGGAGGAAAAGGGGGAGGAGGGGGAAAACAGGCGGGAAGGAGAGGATGGAGAAAACTCTAAACGAGGCTGTAATTACACTTCTCAGAGCTCAGCAGGATACAACGCTCCAAAAACACTTCCGTATGTACACACAAACACACGCAAGCTCAAGGACGAGCGCACACATGAAAAGGGAAACCAAAACATTAGCACTCACACACGCAAATGCACAGATTACGCACACCAGTACATACAGGCAAACACACACTGGGTTTGGGGAGGGAGGAGAGCTGGTGTTACGGATTTTCCACTGGATCTCACTAATTGCCTCATAAAAAGGCCTGACGAGTCATTTTCATTCTCTCTTACACATGCACACACTCGCAATTAAATCATAACGATCTCAACAGAGCTGAACAGAACTTCACTGCTTATTTGTGTAATTAGAATTTGTTGATATTATTTAATCAGCTACATTATCTAGAATTGCATAAAGGGCTACATTCATACACTATACCAGTCATAAGTTTGGAAACAGCAAGATTTGTAAATGTTTTGAAAGGCTGCCTTTGTTTGATGAAAAATACAGTAAAAACTGTGAAATATTATTACAATTTTAGATGTAGAATGTAGTTTCAAATTTCATTTATTCCTGTGATTCAAGGGTCACACAATCTTGTCACATGATTCTTCACAAATAATTATAGTATTATGATCAGTTATTATTGGTACAAAGTTATTGATAAAGATTATTACTAATGATTAATTACTAATAATGATACATTTTATCTTTAGGATTCTTTGATAAAAAGAAAGTTGAAAATAATAGATTTTATTTGCTGTGTTTTTTACATCATAAACATATTTTGCACTTTATAATACAAATGTTATGGATGTTATGTGAAGGATCACGTGACAGATTTTAATTACAGGAATTAATTAGGTTTAAAACTACATTCAATAAGAAAACAGATATTTGAAATTGTTCAAAAGTTCAAGATTTGACTGTATTGTTCATCAAATAAATGCAGCCTTGGTGAGCAGAATTGGCTTCTTTTAAAACATGAAAAAATCTTACTGTTTCTAAACTTTTGACTGGTAGCATGCACCAAAACTGGTTAAAGGTATAGTTCATTATTATTTTTGCCATCGCACTCCTATTGTTTCAAACCACATTTGTTCAACACAAAAGAAGGTACTATAAACAATGTTGGACTTTCATAGTATTATTTTTTCCTACTGTGGATGTTAATGGCTACCGGTTTCCAAAAGATCTTTTTTTGTGTTCAACAAAAAAAATAAACTCATAAAGGTTAGGAACCGTTAAATGGTTATTACATTTTACTTTTAACTTCACAAAATTAACAACACGTGGAACAATAATTCACTATAATTTCACTCAGCAAATAAAAAAAAGATGAATAATACAGTTGAATACATAAGCTGCAACAAAACCTCAAAGCTATGACTGAAAAATATATCATTTTGGCATGAACTTATGGCTTCAAAATACTAGAATGTGAGTAACTTTTTTGATACAATTATATACGTTTAGATACATTTTATATATGTTTTATCTAAAAATGTAGCACCTCCAGATTGTCAGACTGCTGATACAAATGGATACTGTGTAACAAGTCTGACATCTTCTGGTCACTGAAAGAAACTTGTTTCAAAATGAACTCACAAACACGTGTTTAGTTCTCTGAATACTTTTTTGTTCTAGTTTTATTGATTAGATTAATATCATTAGACAGTTTCAAATATTTGAAGAGAAGATATTGTTTAACTACAAATGGTTTTAGTCAGTGACATAAAAGTATGGTGAATATAAAGCTAAGGGTGACTTAAAATGGTTTGGGCTGGTGATTTTACCAACTCATCTTTCTCTTGCAGCCCTGTTGGAAAAAAAACCCTAGCATATGCTAGTTAGGTAGGTTTTGGACTATGGCTGCAGGTTTGAGCTGGTCTAAGCTACTTTTTTTGTAGGTCATATGCTGGTACTGAGCAACTAGCTCTGGCTCAGAGTGGCACGTACTGTACCATGCCGATGATACTAAGATACAACAACAAAAAACAAGGGTAACAAACATATGTTTTAAAAAATGACGTCAACTGGTGCCTTCTACATTCAAACAGATTAGATAGGAAATGAAACCAGCATGTCTGAACAAATCACCACTGCCACAACAACAATTTACCTAAATACAGGTCCGAATGCCCGGAGGATCATCTAGCTGACACGGGAGGGTATGACATAATGCAAAATTCCATTCGTCCTAGGTAACTATAAACAGATATACCCACTGAACTTTCTGTTTCTGTGTTTGTATGCCTGTATCTATTTCTCACAATTTAAAAGACCACAAACATAGCTATGTCAATTTATTTACTTAAAATATATGTATGTTAATAAAACAAAATATATAATCAAGCTTTTATTAAGCGCATCGTGGCAGCTTTTTCTTAATACTGTTTGATTACATAGTGTAAATGTTCACGGATCTTATGACCGTTTGCAAACGTCTGTCATGGCAGTCATGAGGTTAAACCCCCCACAATTTTACCACAAGGAGGCAATGTTACATAAGTTTATACACCATCAATATCCCTCAAGGGTCAAATCTTATAAAACTGCAACCTGTAACCCCCAGGTTTAAACTGGTCAGTAGGACTAGAACAAGTGGCACAAATCAAAGTTTTAAAATTATATTACCATACAGACAGTTAATTAAAACCCATTCAGATCAAGCTTCAGTTGTGAACAGATATAATTCTGAAGTCAAAAACCCAAACAAATGATATTGTCAAATTAATTTGCAATAGTTTGTATGCCAAAAACAATGACATCATAACATCTGAGACATGTTGCTTGCTTGTAACATTGCACTATTTTTAAGCTGTGCAAATGCAGTTGTGTACAGCTTTTGCTTTTAGCCTAACTTCAATAACTTTTCTTTTTCACAAATGTAATTTTTCAGATGAATTCAATATATGACAACTGTATGTTGATTTTTCTATGTAACTGTATGTTAATTATTTTAAAAATTATAATTTTACATCACTTTTCTACATTGATAGATATGAGACCGCACAAAGTGCTGACAAAGAGTGTGTGTTTGTGTGCATGCAAATGTATTATCCAAGTTCAGAAACACACCCCCTCTCCTGCTTTCATTTCTCATTCTAACGGAGGGAGCGATACGTTTGTGAATGAATCACCGTTTTGACTCGTTCACTTAGCTGACAATAATACAAGTTTCTGGCACCAGTGTCTTGTTGTCATATTTCATTGACATTGTTTGCTGATTTTATTCAACAAAACTAGCATAAGCCAAGTATTTAGTGCGAGTTGGTGCTACTCTGCCTCATTGCACTGATCAGTGCAGTAAGACACTATTATTATCAATAACGTTACTTGTTAAGCACAAAAGTTCATAACATACAAAAACGTAAAAAAACAAAATCTTACCTATGAAATGTTTTGCCTTTGTGCTTTGTTTTCTTTGTTTGCTCGTTACTACATCCGTAAACAGCGCTAATGTCCAGCATCTTCACATTGGCACACTGTCTTGACTAAAGTGCGGTTGAATGACTTTGAATGACTTTTGTCCTGGGAGCACTGTACAAATGTGGTGCCGCTATTGATGCATGCTCAGGGTCCGTATGTGATATCTAGTGTATATTTCTATGGTGTATGTATGTGAATGTATGTTTCCCAGTACTGGGTTGCAGCTAAAAGAACATCTGCTGTGTAAAACATATGCTGGATTAGCTGGCGATTCATTCCACTGTTGTGATCCTTGATGAATAAAGAGGCCAAGCTTAAGGAAAAGGAATGAATGAATGAATGAATTTCGTAATTAATTAATTAAAAGAAAACTAAACTTACTTTATAGAAGAAAAAATTGGTGAAAGTCTGATTGCATAGGGTACCTACTGAAATACACTTAAAGAAACAGGAATGGTATATCTGAGATATTACAAGACCTTTTAGAAATTATAGTTGTAATCAATGTCAATGAAGATACCTCAGCCAGAAAGAGTTAACCTGGCTGAGATATACAGGCGTTTGTTCTGAGCTAGGCTGAGGATTTGATGCAAAACTTGCATGTTGCTTAACTTATTATACAAGCAAGTGATAATCTCTGTGATTGCTGATATGAGTGTTAATATGATGGGAATGCAAGCAAACTGCACAAGTTATTTCAATATTTCAGTTCAAAATACGTTTGTGTAGAAGTAAAAAAAAAAAAGTAAATTTATGATTATTATGAATTGATCTGGTTTTAAGTGAGCACATCATATTAACAAACTACTGAAGGCCTCAAAAAGTGGTCTATGATATACAAGGGTTGGACAATGAAAACGAAACACTGGCCAGTTTAGTGTTAGGTTAGGTTCCCTGGCTAAATCTGACCAGCCTGGTGGCCAATCTTCACTGATTGCACATTCCACCAGTAAGAGCAGAGTGTGAAGGTTTAATTAGCAGAGTAATGGCACATGACATCTCAGAGTTCAAAAGAGGAGAAATTGTTGGTGCATGTCTCACTGTCGCATCTGTGACCAAGACAGCAAGTCTTTGTGATGTATCAAGAGCCAAGGTATCCAGGGTAATGTCAGCTTACCACCAAGAAGGACAAACCACATCCAAAAGGAGTAACTGTGGACGCAAGTGGAAGCTGTCTGAAAAGGATGTCTGGGTGCTAACACGGATTGTATCCAAAAAAAATTAATCCAGAGCTGCCCAACTCACTGCAGAATTAAACCTGCACCTCAGCTCATTTAACCTCAGCTTTCCTGTTTTCACTTCATCAGGAGCAGGGATGCACCGAAATGAAAATTATTGGCCGAAACCGAAAACCTACAAAGAGGAAATCAAGGCCGAAAACTGAAACACCTAAAGAAATTGCCAATTATGCTCATTTATGGCTATGACTGTGTACTAACCCTAATATAAATCAATGCATCGTAATTGCATGAATTAGTATTAAAGTTTTACAAAATAAATCAATTACAAATATTTGTTCAGCACATTGCAACAGTGAGTTGATAACATCTAGCAGTGTACAAATAAAACTTTTTTAAAGGTCAACTTACCAAAACAGACCAAAGACCAAAACAGCTCCCTTAAATAAGCAAATGACACTCAAAATGCAAGCATTCTCACCTAAATAAAAATGTTTTAGATAAAAGACTCACAAAAAAAGTAATAAGTAATTTTATATAATTAATATTATTACAACAATTAATTGAATAATAAATAATTTAGTAAAACCATTAAATGAAGAAACTAATGTACACAGTGTGTCGATAACAAGTTTCAAAAACTAATTTCGAGAGGAGCACGTGATATGATTGATCGTGGCTGGTTTCCCATCCGTAAGCCAATCGGATTAATCCAAACTCAATATAAATAGCTATTATTCCTTTATCTTTGTTTTTTGAAGAAAGCCCCCATCCACCCCATCTCCCCCTTTTCCTCCTTTACCAAGGGGAGCTCTCGAGAACTACCTGATCTTGTACCCCCTTACGTGCTCATCCGCCAGGTGGGAGCCCTGGGCTCAATTATCTTTGAGCTAAGGATTCTTTCCCGGGACAGCATGCCAAACCTGCTAATATTATCGAGCAATATCTAAGTGCAAACTCTTGAAATTCCAGTTTCTGTGCAGCTATAGGCCCCATTTACACTAGTGCGTTTTAGTTTTAAAACCGCGTTTTAGCATGAAAACGATCCGCGTCCACACTAGCGTTTCACCCAGCGTCTTAACAGATCTCCGTCCTCACTATGCCACCAGAAACGTATATCACGTGACCATTCGCGCACCATTCGCGCACTCTGAGCATGCGCGTTTAAGTATAAACAGGAAGCACGTGTCTCGCTCGGCATTTGGTTATTGTTAGCCAACAAACGCTGGTTGAACGATGAACGCGATGGTAAAGAAAGCAAGAGAGGTCTTTTTTAGGACAGACAACGAGGTTGAGTTGTTACTTAAAGTAACAAATGAATATAAAACATCCATGGCTATCTAAAATACAGTGTTTACAGTGAAGGCTGGTCTGCCATCTGCCGGTGACGTTTTAGCCACGTGCGCTTGACGAATAAGGAAAGGATACGCAATGACCCAAAGCCCCAATCACGTAGCGGATCTCAGCAGCCACGCCTCTGTTTTCAAAGATATCCGTTCACACTGAGACGCAGCGGCGGCGTTTTAGAATGAAAACGGCCTCTCCAGCATTTCTAAAACGCTCCGTTTTCGCACCTCGAAAACTCCGGCGTAGTGTGGACGGATGGCGTAACCGTAGCAAAACGTATGCGTTTTAAAACGAAAACGTACTAGTGTCAACGGGGCCATAAAAGGCTCTATGTGATCCCATGCCTAGTTTTATATACTGTAGCTCCTCTATACGTGTTCAAATTGACTCAATAAGGGAACGTCTTGACTCGCTTAATGAAAATTAAAACGGCATGGATGTGTGTTGCACAGTTAATGCAATACCAGCATTCGGTTTATAACGATCCGATTATGTAACTCTATAGCATCCACTGTGTCCGTTGACATATGCTGGCAGAAACTACAGCGAAAAGTTTAAAAAGGGTGGGTTTTTTTAAGTAAGGGTGAGAGTTAAGAAATTAGCTTCAATGCTCTTAATGAAAACCCTTTACCTTAGGGAATTTTTTTCACCCTTAAGTTAAATTACTTTCAGAACTTTCATGAAACTGGGCACTGCTCTTTTTCCGTCTTTCCGCTTGTGCACTGCTTTATTTCCGCATTTAAGTAATGATCTTTATAATATGGATCGAGTAGGCTAAATTTATGATGAGGTGCAGCCACAGCAGACATTCTGCTTTAAACAAGCACGAGCAAGACACGGTTTGTGTTTGTGTCACCACAACTTACTATTTTAGCTGTGTTGTTTTGGTGATAAAAATCTTTCGGCTTTTCGGGCTATTTTCGGATGAAAATTTTAGGTGGCTGAATATTTGGTGTATCCCTAGTCAGGAGCCAATGCCAAGCATCTTTTCAATTATCCAACAGCAAACACCAACTTTCCAACAGCAAAAATCTTGGGCTGTGTAGTGTACAATGTGAAACGTGATGTTCTCAGATGAGTCAACCTTTCCAACATCTGGGATAGTTACAGTGTGGAGAAGCCCCAAAGAAGTGTACCACTCAGACTGTTGCTTGCCCAGAGTGAAGGATGGGGGTGGATCAGGAATGGTTTGAGCTGCAATATCATGGCATTGCCTATGCCCAATGCTTGTGCTAGACGTGCGCATCACTGCCAAGGACTACTGAACCATTCTAGAAGGCCATGTGCACCCAATGGTTCAAACATTGTATTCTGAAGGTGGTATCATGTATCAGTTGAAATGCACAGATTTATGCACATTAATAACAGTATTCATAGACTGCATTAAATTGACCCTCCTAAAACATCCAATCAACTGAATACTAACTGTTAATTAAATGGCGAAAAGTAAAAGAAAACTGTTTGTTTTTATTCTATGGCTTAATTTTTGACTGGTGATTTTTAAATGCATTATTCTTAAAATAATATTGTATATCATTCATACAAGTAGGATTCTGATTTCTCTTCAGTTCAAATTAGTTCAAACTGAATTCTGTTTTGTTTACCAGTTATGACTGTAGGAATATGCACAAGTTTTTTCATCTTACTTTCTTTTAACTTCCATGCACATCTGATCAATAAACTGCACATTATTTGTATTTTAAATGTTTTGAATAATGTGTTTACTTAAGCAAACAACTGACTGCATACAACATTAATATCTTAAAAAGAATAAACTTTATTACTCATATACACTCTGTACATGTATTTCAGACATTCTTACTCACAGACATTCTTACTCCATATTGGTAACATTAATGATGTGGTTATTTTAGCAAATAGCTGACTATCATGAATAGCATACATTTAGATCAACAGTATAGGCTTAAAGAGATATTTCACCCAAAAACTCGGTACTTACTCGATATTTACTCCCAGACAACTCGTTCCAAACCTTTATACTTTTTTCTGTTGGTCACAAAAGACGACATTTTGAAGAAAGCTAAAAACCTGTTACCACTGACTTCCATAGGGAAAAACAAATACTGTGGACGTCAATGGTTGCAGGTTTCCAACCTTCATTTATAATAGTTTATCTTAACACAAGAAAAAAATAAAGATTTGAAAAAAGTAAAGGGTGACGTAGTCAAAATTTTTGTGTGAACTGTCCCTGACCCTGGCTTTTTTGCTTTATCCATGCAATAAACACAAACAAACAAACAAACAAACAAACATCATATGTGTATTTACCTCAACTGTTAACTGTAACTGTAGGTTATGTCAGTGGTACAACCCATTTCAGGTGCTAGCAAAATTACAATTTAATATCCGTCAGCACATGTAAATAAATATAAAAGTAACATATGTAATTTCATATTACACATAAAGGCCCGTGCACACCGAGACGTTTTTTGCTCATGTTTTCAGTCGAAGTTTGACACCTCGTGACTAAATAAAGGGCGTCAATGTGATTGTGCACACCAACGCGCAAAACGGCAGGCGTAAAAGCGTCATTTTTAAAGAAACGCCTCATACTCGTTTTTTTGTTTTGATGCCCCGCGTCAAAACCTTCTCCACCAATCAGATTGGCACTTGTGTTCACGTGTACGGAGCCGTTGAAGTTACAGTAAACACCCCTTGGAGGCGCTCAAGTGCAAAAATGCGAGTGCAGATGCCCAGAGGCGATATGAACGTGGATCTGCTTAATGCACTAGTGAACAATAATCATTTCTTTATCGCTAGAGCTGCTACTTGAACCATCCATGCTTTGCCGATCGCTACAACAAGCGTGTAAACTTCCTCTTTTCTTCTTCTGTGTAACAAGCGGGTGTCAGAAGCTTGGCGCCACCCTGTGCGCCATCTAACGTCAAGAAGTGATTTTGCATACTCGTTTGCTTGACGCCAGAGAAAATCGCTTGAGCTTGAATGGGGAAAAACGTCTCGAAAAACGGCAACGATACACGCAAACGAAAAGCGTCCCGGCGTGTACAAGCCTTAAAGCTCCATAATATGGATAGCCTCCTTTCTCTCCGGCCAAGCCTAAATCGTAGTCTTGACCTCCATCAGAGGGGATTGAAACTTGAAACACCCTGCAACATGCGCCTTACGAACAAATCATCAATGCTCTGCTGATTATGTAGCTGAAGAGTTATTAATGTCCACTTGCATTAATATCACCACAAACATTGTTTTCATATATGACTTTCAAGCAAGCCTCATATCACCAATACAGTGCTGTCCACCATATTGGAGAATTTCCAATAAAGTCTGAAGCAGTGGAACCTTTGTTCTGTGAAGCGAGGGATCACGCTTCTCTTTTTGGCAGCCTGATTGGTTATCAGGAGAACATTACAGTTTTCAGGGGTTAGACTTGGTCTCCTACTTCCAGCAAAAAGATAGTCTAATGCTTCAACATACCAAACAGTTTGGAGTATGAATGCTATTCTTTTCTGACAACAGTATGGCGAAGGCCCTTTCTTATTCCAGCTTGACTATACTTCGGTGCACAAATCAAGGGCCGTAAAGACATGGTTGGATTAGTTGACACCTCAGCCCTGACCTTAAACCCATCAAACACCTTTACGATGAACTAAAATGAAGATTGTGAAATAGGACTATCCATCCAACATCAGTTCCTGAACTCACAAATACCCTGCCTATTGAAGGGGCAATAATTCCCAGAGAAAAACTTTGAAACCTTGTAGAAAGCCTTTCCTAGAAGTGTAGAAGCTGTTATGGATGCAAAGGGTGTATCAACTCCACATTAATGCAGCCTAGGCTGACTGGAAATACGCTCCTGAGCCTACATTTTTGTGAAACCTAAAATATTTCCCTGCTGGTATGTTTTGTTGTATGTTTCAGATAACAAATTCAGTAGAGGGCTCTTTCTACGGTTACGCTAATCAGAAATGTTACTTCAGGTTGGGCTGTGTGTCACCATCCTACATTTTGTCTCCATTCCCCTAGAGGTGCCCATGTTCCAGCCCCTGCTTTGGCTCTTCCTTGTGTGTCCTTGTTTACTTAATTTCAATCACATGTGACTTGTTCCAGACTGTGTATTTAAGTTGTCACTTTTTCCTGTTCCTCACTCGGTTTTTGAGTCCCCAGTGAACTTGCCTTGCGGTCTCTTGATCTCCTGAGCTACGTCTAGTAAGACTCTTTTGTTTTACCTGTTGCCTGCTGCCTTGTTGTTTATCGGTTTTCTCCCCTTGTGGAGTTTTCTTTGTATTTTTATTATGCTGTTAAAGCATTTTGTATACCTCATTCTGAGAAGAATCTCAGTTATCTGTTTTGCTACCTCAGTTTTGAGAAGAATTTAAGTTAACATCTAAAAAAAAAAAAAATTCTCAGATTCTTCTCAAAACTGAGGTAGCAAAACGGATAACTGAGATTCTTCTCAGAATGAGGTATACAAAATGTTTTACCAGTATAATAAAAATACAAAGAACTCCACGAGGGGAGAAAACAGATAAACGACAAGGCAACAGGTAAAACAAAAGAGTCTTACTAGACGTAGCTCAGGAGATCAAGAGACCGCAAGGCAAGTTCACCAGGAACTGACTCGAAAAGAAAATCCTTGTTTTCTGGATCCCCACTTTGAGTTTTTATTTTGGGTCCAACACAACTGCCCCTGTGGCTCAGGGTGCATGCTTGTCCCTCCCTCCCATCTCCCCCCGACAGCCCTCACTCACATTACATTCGAGTCTGAGCACGCTTACGTCTTCGATGATGCACGGTTCAGTTTAAGAAAATTGCTCTCGCTCAGCACAGCAAAGATTGCTTTATATCATTATATCATTTTTCGCATATCGTTTGATATGCGGTGATACACAGTCAAATATTTTGCCGAACAGATCAGCCACTTTTGACACTCTTAAACAATCATAAAGTCCTTGTGCTGCAGGAATTAGGAGGTTTGCTGAAGGTGCAGCTGTCGTGCAGTGAGGGGTTTGCGTCTTTAATAATCTACGACAGTTTGCTTTCGTTCAACAGTAAGAACGATCAATAAATCCATATGAAACAGTCCCCAAAATTCATGTATCCTCTTCAGTTTCGGGCTCAGGAGCGCTTTGCACTCACACTACAAGCGTACCGTGCCAAAGCCCAAATGAACCGCACTCAGCCACACCTCTTCCAACCGGGCCAGGGCCGGCCAACTGAACCTTGCCTGAGCCAGATTCAGAGCACTCGCACATCTCAAACGATCCGGGAAACAGGTCTGGGCACGGTTTGGATAGCATAGTGTAAGTACGCCCTCACATTGCATTCAGGGCTGAGAACACTTACATCATCAATGATGCGCTGTTCAGTTTAAGAAGCGCACTCGCTCAGCACAGTGGAGATTTCTTTATATCGTTTTAGTCGTTTGGGATGCAGTGACACGCAGTCAAATATTTTGCCGAACAGATCAGCCACTTTTGACGCTCATAAATATTCATAAAGCCCTTGTACTGCAGGAATTAGGAGGTTTGCTAAAGGTCCAACTGTCGTGCAGCGAGGGGTTTGCATCTTTAATAATCTATGACAGTTTGCGTTCATTGAACAGTAAGAATGATTAATAAATTCATATGAAACAGTCCCCTAAAAGTGACGTCTCTTCTTCAGTTTCAGGCTCAGGCATGCTTTGCCAAGTGAATCGTGCTCTGCCTGAGCCCGATTGAGAGAACTCAAGCGGTCCCGGGTTTGGATAGCATAGTGTGAGTACGCCTTGATTCGGAAGTTATGGAAGGCCCCCAACTCACCATCCCCTGACTCTGCACTTACCAGCACCTACCAATCAATGAAAGCAGTTAAATCTTTAGACATTACCTGGGTTTCTCAGCGACATTTTTGGTGGTTCTGTGCAACTTGCGAGAGCCCCTTGCGGCCTTTAGAAGAGATTTACTACTAATCACAACACCATGCTTCCCTGACAAGATGTGGATGACAATGTGCATGACAATTGCAGCTTTTACTAAATTGCAAGCATGCCTTAATGTGCTTGTCATTCAGATCACCACAACCAGTGAAACACTGACCTAAAGCCTTCCCTAAACCAACCCATAAAGTTTTCAAAAGCAAATGTAAGCGATAAGTGCACTGCGACCACCTCATTTATCTATTGTTTTTGTCTCTTTTGTGGAACTGTGATTCACTAGACTCAAACCAAAGCATTCTGCATCACAAGTACAACAATGTAATAAAGTAAGCTACCAAGCACACTACCACACCAGAAATGTTGTTCACAATAAATAGCCTTGCCTTACAAACCTAACAAGTCCTTTTTTTATTTCCTGATAAAATGGGATCCAAATCCCAAAGATTTTGATGCCCACCACACCGTGATGTAGCAGTGCAGTTTTCCCTACCCACCAACATTGATTAACAGCCGCGTATAACATTGTCTCAGTATTAATGTGAAGCCTATCATGTCCACAAAACAGGATTTGCAAAGAAACTGGGGTTGTTGCAACTCTCTGTGATTCAACTTCACTTCAAGAAGCAGTAAGTCACATTTGTCATGAGTAGATGAGCAAAAACAGCATATTAAATGTGCTCTAGTGTTTGTTTGGTTTTGTGTGCACACACACAGCAAACTTTGAAATGGAATTTGTGGCTCATTCATCTTACTGTGGTATTTGTGACTGTATGTCTCTGATTCATTGTGTCTGAGTTACTGTCTATCTTTTTGCTGTATTTACCCTGACATCCAACCCAGGTTATTTTTCTCTGAAGGGAAATGTCCCAGAGTGGGCAGGGAGATCCTACTTTGAGAGGGCGCAGAGTAACCAGCTCATTTTCATTTAAAGGCACGGGCACAAAAACAGCTACAATTCTTTGCGATGTCCTCGCAGCAGACTGTAGCACAACGACGTACTGTGGTTGGGTCGATAGACGATGCCATAGACATTACGATGCCCCTGTCACAAACCCGCTTACAAAAAATACACACTTAAGCCCCTTTTACACTAATACATCTTAGTTTTAAAATGGCATTTTAGAACGAAAATGTTCCACATCCACACTGGCGTTTCATCTAGCATTTCTGAACAGCCCTCCGTCCGCTGAAAACGCACATCAAGTGACCACACGCACACACACACAGCCACACACTGTCATGCGATCGTCTAAGCTCCAGAGAGCAGTGCACATCAGACAGTTTATCAAGAATGTTCCGTTGATCGCGTCTTACTGTAGTTGTTAAACGTGATATTTAATTAACCTTGTCTCTATCTAATGACTCTTCGGTCTTTTCAATCTATCAGGTAACGTGTCACAGCATCAGTACACTGCTTCAATCTTTCGCTTTCATGTTTGTACGTAGTACTTGTTAGCAAAAACCTCAGATACTGTTGGTTGATTCCTATTGGTTGTGCAGCTTTTTTACCAATCAAGTTTGTCAACGCCATTATAACGACACAGATCACTCTGCCTATTCATGCCAGAGTGCCATGGAAAAAGTGATTGACAGGTGGTAATTTGTGTGTAACTTATCTTTATTTATTTATGATTTGGTTATGGGTAAAACAAAGACCATGCAGGTCAGATAGTTGAAACGATTCGATTCAGGTAGTCAAAATGATAAATAATTTGTTATGAATGAATTAATTATTTATAAATCATTACTTCACCACCCCCTATGACGACAATGCCATCGTCCATGGTAATGTTTCACATTAGACATCGTACGATGCCAAATTGGTCGACATCCCCCAACCCTAACTGTAACAGGTCCAATATGTAGTGGACATTGTAACGGCCAATATGGTAATGCCCAAGCTACAGTGATGGTTGGTTAGGCTTTAGGGTTGGTCTAGACGTTAATAACACACAATGCAATGGATAATTTAATAATTACGTAAATAATTATTGTTTCCAGCAACAACAGATTGCGAGCACGTCAACTATGTATTGGGCCTGATCCAGTACATCATCTTACTACAGGCTACAGCATGGACAGTCTGGACACACTCTAACCCAAGACATTTTCAACGGTGTATAATAAATGAGCTGATGGGTACTTTAACCTAAAACTTCACATACACAATCTGGAAACACAAACAATTATTTTACATCTTGTAAAGAGGCCAAAATTGAAGCCCGTTAAATTAAACAACTTTATATGTAATGTAGGTTTTGAAGAAGACTGACATGTCTTTATGCCCAAATGTAACATTTAACAGTTTTTATAATGTAAAATTGCAAGATCTTTTGTATATAGTAAGAGAAATAATTAACAATCAGTTGACAGGTTATAGAGCACATTGTATTGATTTTTACAAAGAGTCTGTTAAGCCTTTTTAGATTATACATCTATATTGAGAAACAGGACTTACCATCCAACATCAGTGCCTGAACACATAAATTCACAATTATTATTACATTTTAAATGAAACAATACAAGCCAAGTAATAAACTGATGCTTGACAATGCTGCCATCATAAACACATAATGCATTGCATGTATGTGATTTCCTAAAGCAATGAAAAAGAGGAAGAGTTGGAGACAATCATGGGATGTAATACAGGAGATGTAGACAAGAGTTTGTATCCTGCTCTCTATGCCAGCTGCCTAAAATATAGGTTGTCCCTGTCGAGTTTTCCCATTAATCTTCCACAGACATTACCTTGCAACAGAATGCCAAACAAAAAGGTGTCAACTTATGATTTTTTTAATTTCTTTTATGATGAATTTTGAATTTGCAACTTGAATTTCATCATCTGGCAAACTGCCAATGCCATTGCAAGGGGTCTGCACTCAATAGAATTATTATTGATTAGCAGTAGCTATAAATGATGTGTATGGAGGGCTCTGGGGCACTTATTGTAGTGCTCATTAAAACAAGAGCTACGAGGTCAAATCCATAACCCCAAAAGTTATATTTGTGACCCCTGAGGGAAATCAGGCCAGCTGATCTCTTATGAGGCTAAAGTGACAGACTCATGCCGTGGTCACACTAGAGTTTGAGCATGCGAAATTCTGTCGTATGGCACTGCGAAAACGGGCAGGATTATACCAGATGATTAGACATTTTAAAAAAGCGAGCGATTGGCCCATATTCAACATATGTAAACGTAGTCCTATATACGTTTCTGGAGATCGCAAATTATGTAGCCAGAAGTATGTATGGCTGCATTTTATTTTTAAATTGAACACTATGGGGTGGTATGACAGCATTCCTTTTCAAGCTTACCAGCTGACTGTTTATCTCTATATGGACTTCTTTCTCGCTGTTACTAGTTTGTCCAGTCAGCTTGCCATGTACATTGTGGACTTGAGACGCAGAGGAGTTGACCACGGCAACGGGGTTTGAGTCCAGTGAAGAACCAACCAGAAAGCAGGTAAGACAAAACCAGAATCCAAAAAATAAAATAAACAAGCAAATAACAAGGAGAGAATGAGGTAAAATCTAGAAACGCTGTAAACAGGCGAAAGCATTTCTTTTTCAGGATTGCTTTTAAAATTTTCTGTTGGGTTTATGGAAGTGGGTGGGCGAGTCATTCTGTGCTTATGAAAATACTATTGGTTGGGTTTAGGGAAGAAGTGGGTCGGTCAGTCCATCAGTCAGTCGACAGCAGCCTCTGATGGATTTACACACGAAGAGCATGCGCGAATGGCACTCGCGAGAGAAATTTGAGATCTCAAAAAGCATACACAACGGCCTTTGGTGAATTTATGAAAACAAAAACTGCAAAAAAACAAAGCTCCTAGGATGTATTTGGTGCACTCCAGAAATGTATATAGAGATACGTTTTCAGAATGATCTTACACAGTCATGTGATGCAATTTCACAGGTCAGAGTTCACCAAGCTTTGAACTTTCCAACATGGCGAACTGCAAAACTTGTCGCACAAGCTTCCGTTTCTGGTCAGTCGCATTGGCATCTGTATAAATGGAAGTCTAAGGAGCGAAAAGTGCAGTGTGACCATGGCAGAGAGTGGGGTGCAGGTGTGTTTCATTCTGACAGATATCTTCTGCTGTGACAGCTGCAGTCAATATGAAAACAAGCAACTTTCAGAAAGACTTTCAATATGACCACAAGAACACTTGAAATGTGTGTCCCAGTTTGTTTGATTAAGCACTGTTCAATTCAATTTGCAACAATAAGTAGTACAAGAAAGTGTTTAAAATAGACAAACGTGCAAAATACATAGACGACGCACTTATAACTGGCTAAAAAAGCTGTGTAAAGTTGGACACTTCATGCACTCGATTGTTACAGTTTTAATTATGTAGTTAAGGGGGTGGGGCCTTCAGACTTTAATGCTGAATGGTTGGGTGCATACTGCAAAAGTACATAATAGTGTATAAATCTATAGTGTATAGTGTGTCATTTAGTGTCTTTTGTGGAGCTGCTTGAAATAAATCCCATCTTGCAAACTGCAACACTGACACTGTTATTGAAATGAACTGATTCAGCACTGGGCCTCACAGTGGTGCAGTGGGTAGCACAATCACCTCACAGCAAGAAGGTCACTGGTTCAAGCCTCGGCTGGGTCAGATGGCATTTCTGTGTGGAGTTTGCATGTTCTCCCCATGTTGGCGTGGGTTTCCTCCGGGTGCTCCAGTTTCCCACACAAGTCCAAAGACATGCTCTTTAGCTGAATTGGGACAACTAAATTGGCCCAAGTGTATGTGTGTGAATGAGTTTGTATGGATGTTCCCCAATGACGGGTTGCAGCTGGAAGGGCATCCGAATCGTAAAACATATGCTGGATATATGTTGGCGGTTCATTGCGCTGTGACGCCCCCCCTTTTTTTTAAAAAAAAGGACTAATGAATCAATGATTCATCACTGATCATTCATACTGAAGCTGAACAACGACATTGCTGCCTTTTGTGGAGCTGATTAAAGCTAAAGGGAAATCTCTCTAAAATATCACACAATTAATTTGAACTTACAATAAACTTACTTGATTTGAACAATGACACTCGTTTTTATAGCTGTTTTATAGCAGTCTTATAACAATCTTGTCATTTATCACTATGAAGTTGCTTTGACACATTCTCCATTACAACAAGTGCTATAGAAATAAAGGCCACTTGTAGGGGATGACTGATAAACTGCAGATAATATGTAATAAATAACAATAAATTATTCAGAATAAGTAAAAAAAAAAAAAAAAAAGCCGAACTCTTAAAAGTTCTGTTTCAAATAAAAATGCCTAACATTGAGCTTATTTGAAAACTGAATTTAAGTATGTAAATCTTCACACAATTAAACAAAGATTAATTCCTGCAGACTTGACAGACAGCTTGAATACACAACACTAGTAAACAATGGCTCTCCACAGCTATCGCTAATTACTGTACATATGGCAAGCCATTTTTACATGTGTCCCTTTAAAATTAACCAGGTAATATATACTTATATTTCTGATATTTACAGAGTTTCAATATTCCAATGGTGGCTTTATATTTGATTAGTCATTAGCATTACTTATATTACTGTGTTACACAGTCATTGTTAGTTTAAACAATGACTTCAAACAAAAACTTTATCACAAACATTTATGGAAAATACTCTTAATATTTTAATTTAACTTGATCATTACATCTGTTGCACTGTTGTGTAACACTTTAATTAGTTAAGTTAAATCACCTAAAACAAAAATCAATTTAGCAAATTTTAAAAAGTTATCAAATCCAAGTTTGGTTTAAAAACATCTGCACCAAGTCAGTAATCGTTAATTAATTAATGTTGATTCAAAATTTACAATGACAACCACAAAAAATGTTTTAAAATAACTATTTCGGCTAGCCCAAAGAACTATTTAGTTTACTTTTCCTTGAAAAGCTTTTTCTAGGAATATTTTTAAAAATTTAAAAAGCTATTTTCCACTACAAAGAACCTTTTTGCAAACTAAAGGTTGCACCAGAGATATTAATAGATAATACAACCATTACTTACAAAATACAATCTTTTATTTTGAAGTATTATTTAAGATATAATGTACATCCAGCTAGTTGTTATTACAGAATAAACCTAGCAAGCTTAACAGCAGCTGAAGACTGAAGGGTTTTATTTTATAAAACAACTTGCTGGATGTACATTATCCTGTTTATTACATGAATACTTGGCATAATTAGACACAAACCATTGATCTGAGCTGTAATAATCCACTAATTAAGTGAAACTTTTAGAAAGAAAACGTAGATGATAAAACAAGATGATTAGAGATAGAACAAGCGATTGCTCCTCATTTTAAATTTCTGTACAGGGAGGTCACGTTTTGCTCTTCTATTGGTCTAAAGCAATCACGTGCTGCGATTCTGCAGGTGTATAAATTAAAGTCTGTGGGGCAAAAAGTGCAGTGTGACCTCAGCTTTAGTTTAAACAGTTGCTATTGGGAAATACCAGTAACAAAAATGACCAATAACAATCAAGTATTCCAGAAAGCCTTGTAATGAATATTAAGTGTCTTTTATTTTCAGTACTTAAAATTATACCAGTTAAAGTAAGTGAACTTTTAAATTAAAGGTTGTGCTTTTTGCCTAAATACTTAATAAGTACTAAAACACTGGAACAAATAGGCTAGTATGAAATAATCACTATCAAAATAAGTACCAGTATCTACATAAGTGAAACAGATGAAAGCATAATTTTGCATATTAGTCACTATTGGAAATCCTTATAGTTATTATTAGCCCAAAACTATAAACTTCTAACAACGAAATGAAACGAGATGTTAGTCATTTCAAGCAACAAATGTAAAAACGGCTTGCCACATGTATATACAGGCCTAGATCTAAACAGAGCAGCGTCTGGTAACCGTGCACTAACCCGTGCACCCGTAGCTGAAACCTGCATATGACTTTCTAGCGTATCTTAATTAAATAAGGTCAATGCTAATGCTACTAAATTTGCAGCGAGTCTGTACAAGTGAATTAGCGCGTCACTTCATGCAACCTAGCCAAACGCGCCGTGCACAGACGCGCATTCTCACCGCTTCAGAGCGGCCACTTAGCGGGACAGCAGGCCGAAACCGGAGCGCCACTCACCGATGTGGTTATCTTCGATGTGAACGATGAGCTCGCCGAGAGACTCGAAGTGCAGCCCGCAACCGCCAAACCGGCAAACGTTAGAGAAGAAGGAGGCAGCAGCGACGCCCGTCATAATGGATGTGTTGGCAGAGGTCCGTGCGTTTGCAGACCGGTGGAGGGAGAGGCTGTGCGGGATGGGGGTGATCAAATAGCCGGCAGCTCGTTGCAGCAGCAGCGGCGGTGATTGCAGCTGGAGCTGTTTAGACGGCTGGCAGCCAATGGGAGGGGGATGGGGGCAAAGAGGCATGACGGAGGAGCAGGAGCAGCAGGAGGAGGAGGAGGCACCGGTGAAACAAACACTGTGCTGTTCACCTGCATGAGCGAGTGAGGAATGCTTGACTGAGAAGGCATGGCCACATAAGCAACTGGATTATTGATTATTTCAGTGCATCTTTTGCTACCATTCCAGCCAGGAAATAAGATTCAATAGTCCCATAGCCTGGTAATGCAGAATCAACCCAAAATACCCTTTACATGGTACACTTAATAAGGCAGTAATTACACAGTTGTGGGGTGTTTAGTGTAGAATACATTTCTAAAGTTATAAATTGCATTGATCAATTAATAATATAAAAGCAATCAATGTTTAAGGGAAAGTTCTCCCCCCAAAAATAAACCTCTGTCATTACCCTTGAGTTGTTCCAACCAGTTTGAGGTTTTTGTTGTTGTTGTTTTTGTTGGTCTATTGAACACAAAAGTAGATATTTTGAAGAGTGTTGGATACGATTTACTTCCATATTTGTTTTCCCTACTACGAAAGTATTTCCAGCTTTCTTCAAAATACATTTTTGTTTGTGTTTAACAGAACAAGTCAAGGATAAGTAAATGATGACAGAATTTTCTTTAATGCTAGTAAAATTAAAAATGTTCATGTCATTTCACAGTGCTTTAATAACCCCAGGTCTGCAAAATAGTATATACACATGTAACCTCACACATACTATACAGCATATTTACAATTACCAATTATTTTTTCTTTTAAAAAATATATTGTTGTATTTATATTACTTGTATTTGTATTTTTTGCTATACATTACATTCACATATATGCTCCATATATATATATATATATATATATAAAGGGTGCCACGGTGGCGTAGTGGGAAGCACATTCGCCTCAGCAAGACTCAGCTGGGTCATTTCTGTAGGGAGTTTGCATGTTCTCCCCGTCTCTCCTCCAGGTGCTCTGGTTTCCCTCACAAGTCCAAAGACATATGGTAGAGGTGAATTGGGTAGGCAAAATTTTCCATATAGTGTATGAGTGTGTATGAATGTTTCCCAGGGATGGGTTGCAGCTGGAAAGGCATCCGCTGCATTAAACATATGTTGGATAAGTTGGCTGTTCATTCTGCTGTGTCGACCCCAGATTAATAAGGGGACTAAGCCCAAAAGAAAATGAATGAATGAATGATATGTAAATATATAAATTTATAATTTGTGTGTCATTTTGCAACAAAAAAATCATTAAACCCCCAGATCTCTTTAACCTTATTGTCAATGATGACCACCATCTCAAATGTGTAAAATACACATATGTGTACAATATTATGACAATTTGATCATGACCAGATTCTTAAATTGATTTATTTTTTTTACAGAAGATCTTTTTTACAATGACTTTGAATTTGACCGCTATGCCACAAGCTTCTAAGGCAATGTGTTCACAAAGAGCAGGAGGAATGTCCCTTTGATCAGTCTGTGACAGTGACTGTGCGCTGACTATCACTTGTTAATCAACCGTTAAATCTGCCTGTTATAAATGTTCTCTGTCGTTGATCTATGTAAATAACTGAGAGAATTTTTTCCATGGCACTATTTTCAAACAAACATCCTCTTCAGTATATTCATTTTGTGTTTATGTGTATGATCAATTCCCAATGCAGACTTGTGTTGTAGCAAAAAGCTCATTAACAGGATTCACCTCATAAAATCATGATGTAAAGCTAGCCAGACGTTGGTAAATGTAACCATCTGCCTCACACAAAACAGACCTAAGCAGCCGATGACAGATGCTAAAAAGTTTAAAATGGAGAGGAAGACATGCCAGGTTAAACAGTATGAATAATATCAGAGTCCAGTTTTTTCATAATTAATGCAATAGCTCCATCAATCTGGGGTATTAACATTTTTTATATATTATCTTTAACCAACAATTTAAATTGTAATTAAATAATAAACTTTAAAATAAAAAAAACTTTACTGTAAATTTAGAGCAACTCTTAATTTCTCAGTTGTATACTTAATCAGTGATCTGCTGAAACCATGCAAACAGATTGATTCACCAGTGCAACTCCAGTAAATTACATACATTAGTTGCACAGCCAGCAACATGCACATGCAAACATAAGCAGGAGAAAAACTACCACTACGTCAATGACTGCAGTTATTGTGGTTACGTTTTATTTTACAGTATGCATTTACCCAGTACTTACAGAAAGTACTGCTGGTTAATATAAGGTGACTGGTTAAGGTTTGAGGGTAGGTTCAGTGTTAACACCTAGTTATTACTCAGTTATTGGCACAAGTACGTCATACACTGTAAAAGATGATTTGTTGACTCAACTTGACGTGCACTGTACCACATTACACCGCGAAAACGGAGCGTTTTGGAAACACTGGAGAGGCCGTTTTCATTCTAAAACGCTGCTGCCACATCTCAGTGTGGATGTGGGAAAACGGAGACCTTTGAAAACGGAGGCGTGGCGGCTGAGATTGGCTACGTGATTGGGGCTTTTGGGTCATTGCGTAACCTTCCCTTATTCGTCGTTGCACATGATTATAACGTCACCGGAAGACAGCAGACCAGCCTTCAATGTTAACACTGTATTTTCGATAGCCATGGATGTTTTATATTCATTTGTTACTTTAAGTAACAACTAGACCTCGTTGTCTTTCCTTAAAAAGATCTCTCTTGCTTTCTTTGCCATCGCGTTCATCGTTCAACCAGCGTTTGTTGACTAACAATAACCAAATGCCGAGCGAGTTTATACACATGCTTTCTGTTCATACTTAAACGCGCATGCCCAGAGTGCGCGAATGGTCATGTGAAATACGTTTCTGGTGGCGTAGTGTGGACGGAGATCTGTTGAGAGACGCTGGGTGAAACGCTAGTGTGGACGCGGATCGTTTTAATGCTAAAAGACTGTTTTAAACCTAAAACGCACTAGTGTAAATGGGGCCTTAGAGAGAATATGCAAACTCCACACAGAAACATCAACTGACCTAGCTAGGACTTGAACCAGTGGCCTTCTTGCTGTGAGGCGACAATGCTAACCACTGAGCCACAGTGCCACCCACCCAACAACTTATTTCAAGTAAACTGGACTTTTAATAAGTTAACTTACATTAACAAGTTAGCAGAACATGCTAAGTTTAGCTATACATAAACCTGAACTTTAGCAGAAGAGACATGAAATACATTACACATTTATTAAAGGATTTTACTCTTCATTTAGCAATTACACACAATGTACTTACATTATAATTGTCTATACAAAGTCATTTTCCTTATAAAGTCATTTTTGTACTAAGTAATTAAAGTAAAAGTAATCCCAAGAGGAAAAACTCAAAAATACACAACAAACACAGGCTCTTGGGGAAACAATGGACAGCAGAACTTGGAAGATTTAAAAAAAGAAATCTCAACATCTTTATTTCAATTTATTTTTAAGGGAGAGTACTCTTGCACTCCAATGTTCATCAACGGTTTCTGACTTGTTATGCCACCAAGTCCTTGCAGAACAACTGCTTCCTCAATTACAAGGGCTGCATCACTAGAGTTACTTGGAAAGTGGTCTGTCACATCTTCCATCACTGTGATGATTGCAGGAATCATCCTTCCGCTCAGCTCTTCTTCAGAATCTGTCCTGCATAAAAACGCCAAACATCGAAATCTTTACATTTCTTTCTTTACATTGCAAAATCTAAAACACTAAAGCTAAAAGACATAAACACAACCAAACCTTATTTAGCTACAAATCATTACTTGCGTGATGGCAGTGCTTCAACTTTTAGTGTCTCATGACAATTTGTTGATTGGTTGTCGTGAAATGTAGTAAAACTTGCAGCTCCACTTAATTTATGGACTGCAAATGCCCTGCACTGCTTGATGTGATTTAATAAAAGAAAAATAAAGTCAATCAAAACATATCTAATAAATAGTGTACACAATTAAGGTCAGAGTAATGACCAAATCTCTGAAATATTAATTTACTGAAATCTTTCAAAATTATTTGTTTACTGTTGCTTAAATATTTGTTTACTGTATGCATATGATGGGATATATTTGGTGAAATCTCACCTGTTGAAAGTCAGTCTTTCTCTAGAAATATGCTGCAACATTTAGAATGACAAAATTGCATTTACAGGGCGCCACGGTGGCCGAGTGGTTAGCACGTTCGCCTCACAGCAAGAAGGTCGCTGGTTCGATCCCCGGCTGGGCCAGTTGGCGTTTCTGTGTGGAGTTTGCATGTTCTCCCCGTGGTTGCGTGGGTTTCCTCCGGGTGCTCCGGTTTCCCCCACAGTCCAAAGACATGCGGTACAGGTGAATTGGGTAAGCTAAATTGTCCGTAGTGTATGTGTGTGAATGAGAATGTATGGATGTGTTTCCCAGAGATGGGTTGTGGCTGGAAGGGCATCCGCTGCGTAAAACAAATGCTGGATAAGTTGGCGGTTCATTCTGCTGTGGCGACCCCGGATTAATAAAGGGACTAAGCCGAAAAGAAAATGAATGAATGAATGAAAATTGCATTTACGTGAATTATTTTAAATATTTTACTTTAATATTTGTTTACTGTATTCATGTGATGGGAGATGTTTGGTAAAATCTCACCTGTTGCAAGTGAGGTTTTCTCTGGGAATGTGTTGCAGCCTTTAGAAAGAGAAAATCACATTTTAGTGAATTATTGTAAGACCTTTGATGAAAATCATCTTTTGGAAGCTGTTTGGACAGAAGTATGTGTAGGTATAGTGTGTCCACAGTAATATTGGAGTGATAGAAACACTATAACCCTCTCTTTTAAAATTTGCTGATGTTAAAATGGGATCCAAATCCCTCCCATTCAGCATAGGACTGAGTTTTCCCCGCACCGAATTGATTGACAGACACATATTAACATGTCTCTGTAGTAACGCGTATAATCATATCAACAAGACAGGACATGCGCAAAACAACTGGAATTAACAGATCTGTTCAGCTTGCTGTGATCGTCAATCATCATCAAATATGATTAAGAATCAGTTTTACAAGTTTAAAACGTTTTTAAAACCGTCCATGTTAATGAATTACAGTTATTTACTTCAGCTTTACTTATCACCACAGCCGCATGTCAGTACAATCATAAAAGAAGACGCTTCAGTCCTGGTTTATGAACGTTAACTCCGGTTTATTTTGTACATTAACATAATGGATATCCATACAGCAGTGTTTACTAGCCTGCATCCTGTCTGATTTGCGTGCAAAAACATTGCAAAGTTAAATGCGAGCACTGTTTGTGTGTGTGTGTGTGTGTGTGTGTGTGTGTGTGTGTGTGTGTGTGTCTGTGTGTGTGTGTGTGTGTGTGTGAACTTTGTCACGACATTGTGTGGGACTTGTTGTTCTCACTGACTCCACATCAAATACATCAAATCATCATTGGGAAAGTTATTACTGTAGTATTTCTCACAAACTTTATGGGAAATCTGCTTACTTCATGTCTGTCACTGTGCTGTTTATCTGACGCAGCCGAGGTGGAGACTGAGGCACACTCTGACAGGCACATGGGAACGGTGGGCAGGGAGAACTAGCATTAAAGGTGTAGGCAACAAAAGCAGCTACATTGTGTTTAGAGCAGTACATTCTAATGTTCTGAAAGGTATAATAAATAATCTGATGGATGTTTCGAGCTGAATATTTACAGACATATTCTGGAGACACAAAAGACTTATCCTAAATCTTGAAAAGAGGTACAATGGGTACCCTTTAAATATTTGTCTATAGTACATTAAAAACAAAATACTGATAAAATCTCAAGTCAGTCTGCCATCTGGATATATACTACAAACTTTAGAATGAGAAACGTACATTTAAATTCATTACTGCTAATATTTTTTCCAAAATATTGTCTACTGTATATAAATGAGAGATGGTAAAATCTATAAAGTTAGAGTCAATTTGTAGTACTACTTTTTATAAACATATTGAGATATTGCCAATTTAAACCTAAAGCTAACTTTACTAAGCTTAATAAATGTGGCCTAACCCCACATGTATTAGCAAAGGTCTAATCTGCTCTAGAAACATTCATTCATTTATTTTCTTGTCGGCTTAGTCCCTTTATTAATCTGGGGTCGCCACAGCGGAATGAACCACCAACTTATCCAGCATTTGTTTTACGTAGCGGATGCCCTTCCAGCTGCAACTCTAGAAACATTTTTACAATAAATTCATATATAACAGTTTACAAGTTATAACACAAATTTGAAGTAGCATTACTTACCAAATGTGATAATAGAACAATTTTTTTTTTAAATCTGGTGAAAAATATCCCATGTGTCTGACTTCTAATGTTTAACTGGCAGTTGGCAAACCAACTTAATAGTGCATTTACCACCCACCTGCAGAACTGGAAGTATAGGGTGCAACTTAAAAGACGCTGGTTTAGCATATGTTTTTAAGTTGAGGCAACAAACACTCTACTACAGACTAGTTGAGACACTAAAAATTTTACCAGGTTAAATTAAACTTACAAAATCATGTTAAAAAAAAACTAGAACGCAAAATAATTTTTACAGTGTATGTGCTTGTGGAACTTAACTGTAATGTAACTTACTACCATTATTGCTTATTTTTTATTATTTATTTTATAAAACAGTTAGTCTTTGCAGGTCTGACCAAATTATTATTTTACATAAATCATCCAATCATTTGCATATTGTACAATAATATTGTGAAATTAATTTAAAACTGGAAGAAATATATAATTACACACATTTACATGAGTACAGTGCATCCGGAAAGTATTCGCTTCACTTTTTCCACATTTTTTTATGTTATAGCCTTATTTCAAAATGTATTAAATTCATTTATTTCCTCAAAGTTCTACACACAATACCCCATAATGACAATGTAAAAAAATATTTTTTGAAATTGTTACAAATTTATTAAAAAATTAAATTCCTGAAAAATCACATGTACATAAGTGTTCACAGCCTTGGCTGTGAAGCTCTAAATTGAGCTCAGGTACATTTTGTTTCCACTGATCATTGTTGAGCCTAATTGGAGTTCAACCATGGTAAATTCAGTTGGTTGGACATGATTTGAAAAGGCACCCACCTGTCTATATAAGGACCAAGGGTTGACAGTGCATGTCAAAGCACAAACCAAGCAGCAAGACAAAAGAATTGTCAGTAGAACTCAGAGACAGGATTGTCTTGAGGCACAAGGCTGGGGAAGGTTACAGAAAAATTTCTGCTGCTCTGAAAGTTCCATTAAGCACAATGGCCTCCATCATTTGTAAGTGGAAGATGTTTGAACCACTAGAACTCTTCCTAGAGCTGGCTGGCCATCTAAGCTGAGTGATCAGGAGAGAAGGGCCTTAGTCATTGAGGTGATCAAAAGCCCAATGGTCACTCTGTCTGAGCTCCAGCGTTCTTCTGTATAAAGAGGAGAACCTTACAGAAGGACAACCATCTGTGCAGCAATCCACCAATCAGGCCTGTATGGTAGAGTGGCCAGTTGGAAGCCACTCCTCAAGGCTGATTTATACTTATGCTTCAAGCGCACACGTATGCCTCAGCGCAGCCTTTCAAAAAATTTAACTACACATTGAAATGACGTGTAGCGCAAGCTCTGTGATTGGTCGGCTTCATCGCGCTGACGAGTGTGGGTGGAGGTTAGAGCCACGGAAGCCAGATGGAGCGAGTGTTCACAAGTGTTGAGTCCTGTGAAGGAGCTCTAGATGGAAACTGTTGTTTTGTGTTTACCTTGTGATTAAAGTTGTTGCATGTCCGCTGGTTCCCGCCTCAAAATGAGCGAGTTTGAGCCACTTGTACGTTAAGGTAGCGTACAGAAAAAAACACAACACATTAGGAACATTAACACCTACTACCAGCTAGCATTTCGGAAGTGCTAATGCAGAGCAGCACATATAGCGTGCAGAAGTATAAATCCACAACAGCGCGCATTGCAGGTGTCGTGGGTCACGGTGATCACTCGACGCAGAAGTTCAAACCAGGCTTTTGCCTGGAATTTGCCAAAAGACATCTGAAGGACACTCAGACCATAAGAAACAAAATTCTCTGGTCTGATGAGACAGGCGTTACGTTTGGAGAAAACTAGGCACCGCTCATCACCAGGCTAATACCATCCCTACAGTGAAGCATGGTGGTGGCAGCCTCATGCTGTGGGGATGTTTTTCAGCAGCAGGAACTGGAAGACTAGTCAGGCTAGAGAGAAAGATGAATGCAGCAATGTACAGAGACATCCTGAATGAAAACCTGCTTCAGAGTGCTCTTGACCTCAGACTGGGGCGACTTATCTTCCAACAGGGCAATGACCCAAAGCACACTGCCAAAATATCAATGGAGTGGCTTCACGACAACTCAGTGAATGTCCTTGAGTGGCCCAGCCAGAGCCCAGATCTAAATCCTATTGAACATCTCTGGAGAGATCTGAAAACGACTGTACACCATCGCTTCCCATCCAACCTGATAGAGCTTGAGAGGTACTGCATAGAGGAATGGGCAAAAATTCACAAAGACAGGTGTACCAAGCTTGTAGCATCATATTCAAAAAGACTTGAGGCTGTAATTGCTGCCAAAGGTGCATCAACAAAGTATTGAGCAAGGGCTGTGAATACTTATGCACATGTTATTTTTCAGATTTTTTATTTTTAATACATTTGCAACAATTTTTTTAAAAAGTCCCATTGTCATTATGGGGTATTGTGTGTAGAATTTTGAGGGAAAAATAATTTAATCCAATTTGGAATAAGACTGTGACATAAAAAAATGTGGAAAAATTAAGCGCTATGAATACTTTCCGAATGCACTGGAAATATATAGACTTAGGCCCCGTTTACACTAGTGCGTTTTCGTTTTAAAACGCATAAGTTTTGCTACGGTTACGCCATCCGTCCATACTACGCCGGAGTTTTCGAGGTGCGAAAACGGAGCGTTTTAGAAACGCTGGAGAGAGCGTTTCCATTCTAAAACGCTGCCGCAGCATCTCAGTGTGGACGTGGGAAAACGCATACTTTTGAAAACAGAGGCGTTACTGCTGAGATTGGCTACGTGATTGGGGCTTTGGGTCATTGCGTATCCTTCCCTTATTCGCACGTGGCTATGACGTCACCGGCAGACAGCAGACCAGTCTTCACTGTAAACGCTGTATTTTCGATAGCCATGGATGTTTTATATTCATTTGTTACTTTAAGTAACAACTCAACCTCGTCGTCTGTCCTCAAAAAGACCTCTCTTGCTTTCTTTACCATCGCGTTCATCGTTCAACCAGCGTTTGTTGACTAACAATAACCGAATGCCGAGCGAGACACATGCTTCTTGTTTATACTTGACCGTGCATGCTCAGAGTGCGCCAATGGTCACGTGATATAAGTTTCTGGTGGATTAGTGAAGACGGAGATCTCTTGATACGCTGGGTGAAAACGCGAGTGTGGACGCGGATCGTTTTCTTGCTAAAACGCCGTTTTAAAACTAAAACGCACTAGTGTAAACGGGGCCTTAATGATTGGCTTAAAAAAAATCTGTGGATTTGTGTGTGCAGATTCCGTATAAGTCATCAATCCTACTAAGTTCAATTTAAGTTTACGTTCTCATCCAAAAGAGAACCATGTACTTTATGTATCAGTAAAACATGCATTTGTTTTATTACTGTTATCTGTGACAAAAGTTCCTCTCAATGAATTTTACATGAATAAATTTTTTATAGATTATATTAGAATGGTAAAACAAAAGGTGAACCCGACACAGTTCCTTTTTAAGTTGAATTATATCATTGGAGAAACATGGATGATGTCACGAGGCCTGTGGGTGCATGCCCTCTGCTGCATTGTCTGTGTGTGAGTGATTCATACTTAAAGATGTAGGAGTCAGCTAAGGCTGGGGCTTGATGTGACTTCATTACCACTTCCTGTTTTGTGGTGTTGCTGGGGAAACAGCTACTAGCATTCTGAGTTAGAGCAGGCTAATGATTCACACTGTATTTTCCTCCCTCCCACTTGTATGTTTTCTTACACTCTTTCCCTTGCGATGACCACAAAAGGACCACGTTGTTCTGAAACATCAGACACGCCCCTTAGTTTTACCACAGTCTGAAAGTATCCACATTCTGTCATACATTTCAAATCATGACATCAGTGGTTTAACACGATATGATTAAACAATACATTCTGAAAGTGAGTAACAAATCACAAATATTTAGTCACTCCAAACAAAATATATTCTCCATTTTAAAAGTACAGTGGTTTAGTAGATACATTTGATCAAAAGTTAATTATCAACACTTACCAACATTACCAAGTTTGTTTACAACAATAGGCCTCATAGTATATAAATATATAGGCTATTATTTTTAAAAATATATAAAAACTTAATGCCTTCTCTCGAAAAACCAATTAAAACATATTAAAAGTCTATCTTCATTAAAATGATTAACAAAATTAATTGAAAGTGAAATGTTAAACAATTTTTACCGATTTTAAAATAAATCCTACATAAGTGGTTTGCAATGTTCTCTTCGTATTGTCGTATTCACTGTTTTTCACCGGTTGGCTACCGTAACCACAAAAGGAAAGAAAAACGCGTTTTATTTAGTTGGCTATCGGAAAAAACAAACGTCTGGTAATCATTTGGATATATACGGGTTAAACCAGCAGCTAACACGCTCATACTTGCCCGCTCTCTTCTCCTTACCATCACACACACAAACACACACATACACATACACCATTCGTTAATCGGGACCGTCCCGCGCACAGCTCCAGACAGCTGTTGGCGCAGCACGCACTGAGCAAAGCGCCTCCCCTTCCTTTCCCCCTCTCAACGCTCCAATGTCCGCATCGGACGCCCGCTACAGGCGGGTGCGCGGAGCCTGAAAGCCCCTCCTCTTTTTAAAAAGCGGACCGCAATGATTTAGAAGTTCAGGAATCCCACGTGACGTCACCAAGAGGTGATGTAATGCTTCTGTAAATAGATCATATTGTAATCGCGTTTCACTTCAGCGTGCTTCGTCCCAGCGCGAGGAGCGTTGCTTGTCTCAGTCTGCGTGCGTTTAGGTAAGTTAGTGTTACTGTTTTACAGTCAGTCGTGTGAATATAATTCAACACTTCATTTACAGCGCAAACAGTGCACTTGTTTTGTACAGTGTTGTTGTGGGGTTTTGATGCGGTTGTTGTTGTTTTACTGTCAAGTTATGTCAAAGTGCCGGTTTCCATTGAGATGTGCGCAAACTGTTAGAATGTTTGTTTGAGGGGGTGTGACACCACCGAACAAACAGGCGAAAAAATACTCAACCAAAAAGGTTCTGACTGAAAATTGGCGTCTTTGTTAATGTTTAGTAAAGAGTGTCAACAAACTTGTCAGCAACCGGAACGAATGTTTGACAGTTGTGGTTCGAAGCCCATTTGAATTTTACGTTAAATCGAACGCCATTTAACGGTTTTAATCAAACACGTGTGCGTGTTTAGATGAAGTAAGTATTTGCATTCGCTTTGTGTTTAATCAAATTATATTTTTTTTCAAACAAACTGTGTATGGCACCTGCCGACTCATATACTTCAGGGTTATTCAGCCAACTTTACTGTGTTTTTCTCTGCTAAAAAAACATATCTGCCGCTGGTGAGACGTCTGCTCTTGGTTGTTTGGGTTTGTAATATTCGTGACACCGCGTGAGTCCTCTGGTTTCGCCATTACGTCATTCTGCAGGCCGGTTAGACGGTTGGCATTGGCACCGTAGACCCGTCTTGCCAATTTAAACTCTTGCCCGGCTCAACTAAATGATGATGTCATAACTGGAGGAATGCTCACTTTATGAGTAACCGGGCTAGAAGCATGGATTTTATAAGGCGCTATGGGATACGTATCATACAGAGAACACTCACTGTACACAGAAGACAAGTCATATAGGGAAATGTGAGCAAAATATGGAGAACTGAAAGTAATACAGATAGTTTCAGTAAATAGAATATGTCTATCTATCTATCTATCTATCTATCTATCTATCTATCTATCTATCTATCTATCTATCTATCTATCTATCTATCATTAAAAAGGGTTCATAAAGTGTCTGTCTATTTATCTATTTAGACAAGCAGGCAGACAGACAATATGGGTGTCATTTATATCTGGCTGCTTGTCATGACCACTTCATACCGTCTTCTCTACTGTGCAATGCATTTGAATGTCTGTGTGCATGTGTTTGTATGCATGTTTTATTAGTTTTTTTAGATCTCAGATGATGAATGTTGATCAGGACAGGCCATTTGTATGCACTGCTCCTGGATGCTCGCAGGTGAGTGACAGATGTCCAGTTTTGCTGCTGGTTGTCCTTTATAATTGATTCACAGATTATTACTTCTAAATAATTGTAATTAATTTTTGAACGTATATTTCTACATCAATTTTGTTTCTGGTTTTTATAGCGCTTCCAAAGAGAAGATCACCTAATCATCCATAGACACAAACATGAGATGACACTTAAATTCCCTTCTATTAAGTGTGACAGTATGCTTTCAGGTAAGCACACACACACACACACACACACACACACACACACATACACACATATAATTACACACTCCAAGGGTAACGTTTTATAATCAACGTTGTATTAGTATTGTCTGAACAACCACAGAGTATTAATCTACATTTTGTGGGTCAGAAATATAAGAGCCTGGGAAAAGAGAATATGTGTTTGAGTGTCATGATAGGTCATGTTCTCCATCTCCTTTAATTTAGGATTTAGACAATGTCTGTTACCCTGGAAACTCTGTGTCTGACATATAAACATCAGCCTGACCCTTGACCTTTGGGGTCTGTGAGCCATCACTGGAGCGACAGAAACATTTACATAAAAAACAAAAGAAGGGCTTTACCTTCTGACCCCTTTCATAGTAGTCTAGAAAAAAGTGTTTAGTTTAGACTACTGCTAAATTACCAAAACAGCAAGAGCAAAATCAGGCTAATGTTTATGATATAGAGTTAATTTTTACCCTTTTTTTCAGCATGCCAGGAGATTACTTCAGACAAGTTCCACTTATGACATTGAGACGAGGGCTAGTTTTTCTACATTTGTTTAGAATGCCTGGAGGTTACTTGATATTGATCTACTGATCTACAGTTTTGTTTTGTTCTATGACCTTGAAATCTTTCCATACCTCTTATATTTTCATGTTTACTCTATGAGAAATGAAAATATTCAATATATATTATAAACACCATAGCACTAAAACTCAAAATAATTCTAGATATACATAGATAACTCTAATATTAAAACTGCTTTATTTATAGTAATGTATGTAGTGTAGGCCTATTTATAATACAATATAATAATACAATATTTTTGTGTATGATGAGTCTGTATAATCAGATTTATGCATTCTTTTTTGCTTTTTTGTTAATACTTTGAAACAATTAAATTTTTTTCTTATATGAAATGTGTTTTATAAATGAACTCACCATGTCCTAATTCATAAAAATCCCCATCGTATTGACTTCCTTTATTTATTGCCAGTGGCATTTTGTGTGTGGCATGCTCTTTGGATTTGTGATTTGGAAAATATGTACTCTTTGTTCATCTATAGATCAGACTCCAACACCAACTCGTTTCTTACGAGACTGTGAGGAAGTGGGCCTCTTTACTGACCTGGAGCTTAACCAGTCTCAGACGGAAGAGCAGACCAAACCGGTGAGAGGAAGTTCATGTTTCAAATCTTAGACACATCTGCAAATGAATAATATAAGAATTTGCATAACAGTCTTCACAAAATATAGAAGCCTTTAAGCTAGTTAAGTTCTACATTTAACTCCATATTAGCATATGTGTGACCGTATGTCCGTATGTGGACTGTAAGAATTAAAGGTATTAAAACAGTTCTCATACACAGATCTCTATAGAAGGGCAGAGGAAGAAAACATCCTGGCATTTCTAAATATATTTTTATATGCTAATTATGAAAAAATAAATGATGTTTTAATATTTTCTTGTTTTTAGAACTTTTCTGCACAGCCGTCAAGTCAGAGGCAGCCTCACACTGAAACACAACCTCAGCAGGGTCAACATCATCAGTTTCAGCCTCAGCAACAGCAGTCGTGCGCACTGGCCCATCTGAACCAGAACCAGCTCCAGACGCACAGCTCACAGTCTCAGCCTCAATGCACTGCCACATACTCCACTTCAAATAAGCAGTGAGTGCCACCAAATATATACTGTACCAGAATATTATCATAGCAGTGGTTCTCAACAAGGTGGCCTGGTGGCCCACAGCAGACTTTTAAGGGGATTCAAGATAAATTAAAATAATATCAAATGAGCAAATGTTAAAAAATATTTATGCTTTCACTTTATCAATAGTATATTACCTTTGAGGTGCCACGGTGGCGTAGTGAGTAGCACGTTCGCCTCACAGCAAGAAGGTCGCTGGTTCGAGCCCCGGCTGGGTCAATTGGCATTTCTGTGTGGAGTTTGCATGTTCTCCCCGTGGTTGCGTGGGTTTCCTCCGGGTGCTCCGGTTTCCCCCACAAGTCCAAAGACATGTGGTATAGGTGAATTGGGTAGGCTAAATTGTCCGTAGTGTATGAGTGTGAGTGTGAATGTGTGTATGGATGTTTCCCAGAGAAGGGTTGCGGCTGGAAGGGCATCCGCTGCGTAAAAAAATATGCTGGATAAGTTGGCGGTTGACTCCGCTGTGGCTACCCCAGATTAATAAAGGGACTAAGCCGACAAGAAAATGAACGAATACTATCTTTGAGAGACCTCAATATATGGGGTGGCTAAATTAAAAAAAAATGTGATTGTAAATTGATAGTCTTAAATTCCAGGGATTTTCATGAATCGACTCTCACAGAAAAATCACACAAGGTTCATGTGTAATTATATGTTAAAGTTACATGTTGAACACATTGCGCAAAACTAGTGATCCCATGAGTTCCTCAAGCAAATGTTCCTAATTCATGTTTCACATGTGATCAACATTTCAACATGTGAAGCTCACATGTTTTTTTTTTTTAAGGGCAATGATTACATCTTCTAGTTGCCAACCATTTTATGTTTTTGAGTAAAAACATTATTAAGTGAACAAGTAATGTTCAACTTGACATGTAATAGTGCCTTTGAATATTTTTTATGGATAATGGGGGCCTAGGAGTCAAAAAGATTCACAAACGTCTTTTCCCATTGAAGGTCAAGATTTTACCTTTTACTTTTAAAAGTGCTTTTACACAAACAGAAAACAAGTCAAAACCAATGCAACATGGAATAATACTTTAATAGCCTGATACAGAAGTTGGCATATTCTTATCTTCCCTTCTGTAAAATGGCTTCTCATACAAGATTAAATTGTAGGACACACATGATTTTGTCATTGTTATTTGCTGTCTGCTTGTTAAGTTATGACTTATAGAATACTGCTTCCAGGTCCAAGTCTGTAATTATTTTAATTGAGAAAACTCTCTGTACTGTTTTTTGACCACGTTTTAGTCAAATCACACAACCAAATTAATATTATACAAAATTACAGTATACACCACAGTCTCTGGACTCATTGCATCCCAGACACCAATGTTTTAAGGATTTATAAAAGATGAATCATTATCTTACCATCTGAGATTAGGCATAGATATAAACATTATGATTATGACATTCAAAAATATCAGTGCACTGTGAGCTCTGATAGCATCTGATAAAGCGTTTAGACCTGAAAACCGTGACGCGTGATATCAGGCTTAACAGGAAGATTGGTTGATCTCATGTGAGTGATAAGTTGTTCTGTCCTCACACCTGAAAACATCTAATGAAAAGATGTTAATGCAGCATTGCCTATTTAAAGGAAATTTGCCAGCTTAACATCTAAATGTAAAAATATTAGTATAGTGCAACATAATATTTACCCTTAAATTACTGTACACTATTTTCATGTTTTGCTCCTTAGTAATAAATTAAAACATTTGTAAGACTCTGACATTTCTAAACTTCTTTCTAGTGAGTAAATAAACCATTTGTTCTATGGAATTTAAGCTTTTGCTAACTACTAGTCTAAGTCCTTCTGGCTCATTACAGATCTGCACCCAGCTGTCTACACAGCAGACAGACAAACACCGTAAATTCAAATATGAATGTAAGTAAAAGGTGAAGACAAATAATTATTGAAATTATACATCTGTTTCTTGTTACACATCACAATAACTGAATATATAATTTAAATGACAGATGGAGTCACAGATGTCAATGAACTCCAGTATTATTGGCATACCAGGCCCCGCCCACTCTGGCTCATGTTCGTCCATTCAGGTACAGTCCCATTCTAATGATATGACTCCATAGTTACAGGATTATGATGTCTCTATAGAAACAGAACAAGCCAGACATGGGTTATAATGGCACAGTACTTGGTAACTAATGTAGACATCTTGATTGAGTTATCTAATTTGGACACATGCAATGTTCTAGTCATGCTTGTTAAAAAAAGCTTCAGACACACACACTTGTTGGTATTGGTGGTTTATGAGGACTCTCTACAGGTGTAATGTATTTTATATATTAAAAATATATATATGGCCCTACCCCTAAACCCAACCCTCACAGCAAACCAAAATTGAATTGTCGAAAGTTGAGTATGATTTTTAAGCATTTTGAATTACAAGGACATAAGGCATGTCTTCATAAACGACCATAATAGAGTACAACTAGGTCATACCCATGTCACTAAGCAAAAAACTGTCCTTGTAAACTACCAAAACCAGTACACACACACACACACACACACACAGACACACATATCCATTCGCTGACTCTCTTCAGAAAGTGGAGAAGATTGAATTTCAAAGGGTTCAGGTTGACCTTGTTATCATCTGACTTTTCAAAGGCGTCTTTGTAGATTCTGTGTTTTGAAATACTTAGTGCCAAGTAATCTTACCATCGCAAACAATCACCACACACAGGAATCCTGTGAAATTAAAAACACATGCTTGCCTGCAATAGTTGGTAAAACAAATCTTGCTGGAGGAATTTTTCTATTAAATAGCATGCATTATCCATGCAGTGTTGCATGTCAGTGATGTTAACAGTGACCTCAGGAGCCATTCTGACCCATTTCTCCCCATCTCTAATCCTTCAGAGGTCAAAGGTCATACCAGCCCACAGCCAAGCTGCAGTTTCCAACGGCAGTCAGAATCCTCTTTGCCACATGATGGAGATGATGCCATCACAACCTCACCCATTGTCGCATTTACAACCTGCATCTCATCATCACGCATCATACCAGCAGCACTGCCACAGCCAATCACCACAAAGACTCGCACATCAGCATCAAAGCCAAGATCAATCACATCACAGCCACGCCCACCACTCCCCACCCTCGCACTTGCCCCATCAGAACGCCCCACCTCTTTCACATCAGCCAATACCTTCACAGGTTGAGATTTTTGCGGCAAATCTGTGACTATTACAGTTTGTTTTGATCTGTTGTATTATTTAATGTAACGTTTGTGTATCATAGATGTCTTCCACACCAAAACAGAGCCATTGCCCGCAGTCTCCTCCACAGCCGGCCACAGGCAGACGCCGACGGACAGCAGAAGACGACCCGGATGAACGCAGGCGGAAGTTTCTGGAGAGAAACAGAGCTGCTGCTACACGGTGCAGACAGAAAAGAAAAGTCTGGGTGATGTCGTTGGAGAGGAAGGCTGAGGAACTTACACATACTAACTTACAGCTACAGGTAGATGAGGCAATAAGCCAGAAATATTGTACTATGCATTGTTGAACTCCATTCAGAACTAATATTTATGCCAATGTGAATGCATTAGAAACATTTTAGTTGCTTTTTAAGATACAGCTGTGAAAAGTAAAATGTTAACGTTCATAATATTTTATTCTATAACGGTGTGATTATTCGTTCTATAGCTGTTTAAGCTGAAGCATGTTTCACATAGTAAAAAAAAATTATAGTACCACTTTATATCATGGTCCTATTTTGCATGTACACACCATGTACATACCATAGTCACAATTTCTAGGGTATGCTCCTTAACCTACAGTACCGCTGAACCTAACCTTAACATGTAAAGTTACCTTGTATAACAGTAGTTTATTTGGTAAGTACACTATAGGTATGCATTAAGTACACATACTGTAATTACATTTGTACAGTAAAGTCAAAAACTGTGTAAAATGTAATGCCTCTTTTAAAATGCAGCACATTAAAAAGTCTTTTTTACACTGCAGTTTCATTTGTTTGAGCTCTGTTCCTTTCTTAGAATGAGGTGACATCGCTCAGAACAGAAGTCACTCAATTGAAGCAAATCCTTCTTGCACATAAAGACTGTCCTGTATCTGTGAGACAGAGAGAGACGCAAAGTGAGTATGAATCACTTTCTTATTTTCACATAATTCTGTATATGGGCAAATCACATTAAAACCTGTGAAGAACTTGTCTGAGTCATATTACACCCCAAAATAATTATAATTCAACTATTACTGCTTAAAAAGAAGCATATTTTAAGTATCACATCATTTTTAACAATAATGTTACAGATATTTGTAACTCTACACACAAGTAGAATTAAATAAAGATGATATGATATAGTATAGTAACATATAGTATACAGTAGTTATACATAGTGATAGTGTTAAAATGTTGGTTAATTATAGGGTGCCACGGTGGCGTAGTGGGTAGCACGTTCGCCTCACAGCAAGAAGGTTCGCTGGTTCGAGGCTGGGCTGGGTCAGTTGGTATTTCTGCGTGGAGTTTGCATGTTCTCCTCGTGGTCGTGTGGGTTTCCTCTGGGTGCTCCGGTTTCCCTCACAAGTCCAAAGACATGTGGTATAGGTGAATTGGGTAGGCTAAATTGTCCATAGTGTATGAGTGTGAATGAATGTGTATGGATGTTTCCCAGAGATGGGTTGCAGCTGGAAGGACATCTGCTGGTAAAACATATGCTGAATAAGTTGGCCGTTCATTCTGCTGTGGCGACCCCGGATTATTAAAGGGACTAAGCCGAAAAGAAAATAAATGACTGAATGAATGATTAATTATATTTAAAATAAATATTAATCAAAACCATGAATCATTGTTTGAGGACACAGTGTTTATAAGCAACATTATAATAATAAATAGAAGAAAAAGTAATTCAAAGGAAAAATGTCTACATAAAATATACAGTAGTAACGTCCAATTAGATTTTACATTTGTTTCATTCATTCATTCATTTTCTTTTCGGCTTAGTCCCTTTATTAATCCGGGGTCGCCACAGTGGAATGAACCGCCAACTTATCCAGCATTTGTTTTACGCAGCGGATGCCCTTCCAGCCACAACCCATCTCTGGGAAATACATTTGTTTGTAGTTTTTAAAAAAATTAATAAACACTTTTATGCATTACAATAAGAATTCAGGTGGCACGGTAGTGCAGTGGGTAGCGCTGTCACCTCCCAGCAAGAAGGTTGCTGGTTCGTGCCTCAGGTGGTTCAGTTGCCATTTCTGTGTGGAGTTTGCCTTTTCTCCCCATGTTCATGTGGGTTTCCCCCACAAGTCCAAAGACATGCGGTATAGGTGAATTGGTTTAATATAAATTGTCTGTAGTGTATGTGTGTGAATGAGTGTGTATGGATGTTTCCCAGTGATAGTTTGCAGCTGGAAGGGCATCCGCTGAGTAAAAAATATGCCGGATAAGTTGGTGGTTCATTCCACTGTGGCGACCCCTGATTAAGAAATGGGACTAAGCCAAAAAGAAAATGAATGAATGAAAATAAGAATTCATTAATTTGACCAAAAGTGACAGTAAATAAATATTAATAACTGAATATTTATATTATTTGTTTGATTACATATAATGTGTATTATATATGTTTTGAAAAACGTTTGTTTTGATAATTTTCCTTTGTATTCGTTTTTAGGTGGTATAGGCAGCCCAACAGGTAGCCCTGTCCATTCACATGCCATCCAACACAACAGCATCTCAACAAGTTCAACTTTACCCCGCGCTCACCTCACCACACACTCCACTAACAACACACAGCTATAACATGATTCTTCATCGACAGACAATACAACCCGTCTTCAGAGCTTTTTGCTCAGAGCCCATAGAGCCAAACAGATATCTATCAGTGCAGAAGCTGAAAGGAAGAGCAAAATGTTTAATCCATAGTTTCAAACTTGGGTTTATGACTAAAATGGAATGTATGCAACACATACAGTTTTAGGCAAAATTATTAGAGTGAAATTTTAATTCCTCTTCTATAGAGAGATGTTATTTATAACAGTTTTAGTAATTTATTTCTAATAACAATTTATTTTATCTTTGCCATGGTAACAGTACATAGTAGTTTACTAATTATTTTGCAAGATATTAGTATTCAGCTTTAAGCACTGTTGAAGGGCTTAACTAGGTTAATTAGGTTAACTAGTCAAGCTAGGCTCATAAGGCAAGTCATTGGAAAACAGTGGTTTGCTCTGTAGCCAATCGAAAAAGTAATTTCTTAAGGGAGCTATTAATATTTTCTCCAGAATAAAACATATAATAGAAAAATATTTTCTTTGCTCTGTTATACATCACTTAGGAAATATTTGAAAAAGAATAAAGATTTCACTGGAGGGTTGATCATTTTGCCTTCAGCTGTGTATTTCTGAAAGGCTGAATTAAGGCCTGTTCACATGAAAGATTACAACAATATAATGAATATCAGAGTCCACAGCATAACAATAAAAAAATACAACACACATGAACAATTTTACTGGAATCACAAAAACTTTTCTAGCTGACAAATTATAAAATCATTGGCAGCCATCAAAACCTATTCTGCCTTAAAAAAATCAAGCAGGTCAAAGGGGCAGACAACAAAACTGCTGCCCACATTCTTAAATAAAGAAAGTTATTGTCTATTAGTGTTTATACTTGAAGTTATAAATATCTTCAGTTATAATTATTTGTGTGAACAGGCCTTTAATGTCAAGAAAATAATAGCTGGTTTCTATATCTGGCCCTTGACATCTCAGGTAATCAGCCAAGGGTCAGGCGGATGTCCCCAGTGGTCGTATCTTGCTGCACTGTGAATTATTACAGCGCTATAAAACGAACTGTTCTTTTAGATTCAACTAAATTTAGTTTTCTTATTTGCAAACCCGTCTCTCACTCTCTTCGTACCCTTTTTTTCTGTCTCCTCACACTCTTCTTGTTAATTTTTTAAATAGCTTACCTTTCTCAGGGACACTCATCTTGTTTTACTCTTAGAGTATGTGTGCACGTTTTTGTTTTGTTTTGGTTTGTTGGCCACTTTCAGCATAAATGCTTCGATAGCTTCATTTAGAGCTGTGTGTGCTATATCCTGGAATGAATGGCAAGCTGTGTGAAATGCTTTGAATCAGGGCAGATGTAAATTTGTAATTGTAAATAGGAATCTCTAGTTTTATAAATTTATGATGATGCAGCTAAAGCTGTTGTTGTTACATGTTTGCCTTCGCTGTAAATATTGTCAGAGGCCCTTGGTAAATTATCAGGTGTCACATTACCTAAGAAAGTACTAATAGTATCACATGTAAATGTTGAACTGAGAGAACATGCAACTCTTTTTACATAAGCAGAGCTAAATCTTGTTTTACTAACCACACTCATGGCACTAGGGATGTCTTATTGTATACTGAATACAGTATAGAAATATCATTTCACACTAACTGGCTCAGTGACAATCAAAATGACATGTAAGCATGTGTACCATCTCTAGTTAAAGCATTGGTGTAGCTGTACATTCTGTGGAATATGGAATTATGAATCTGGACATTATGATGAAAAAAGTAAACTCTACAGGTTTAATCTGTTTTATGCATGTACAGGTTTTTCCAAAATATTTATCTATTTTTGTACACACTGTGGCCATTTTTAATTAAAAGCACTTAATATCTCTTTCAGTTTGCTTTGAACTCTTATTCACGGTTTCAGGTTGCTTTGATTCAGCTGCTGCCTTTAGTGTATTAGCATGTCTATTTTTTTTGAAACTTTAATTGACGTGAATTATTGTTGGATTATCCTCAAGGCTTTACTGCGGGATTGAAGTTCAAATCATGTGAAAACTTGGTTTATTGCGCCATCACATGGTGACATTCATGTATCGTTTGTAAAGTTTTCCAGAAAGGGTGACCAAAACAAATGTGCTCTTAGGGATCAAAAGATATATAATGAATGACTTTCAAAATGTTATATTCATAAATGCAAGTTTTTCAAAATAACCCCAAGACTAGTGGTAATTAAAGAAGAATTTGTGATATATTTGAAGACATTAAGAGAGTTTTAAAGCCAAAAAGCAAGAAATTTATATTCAGCGATTTTAGTTTCATGCCTATTTAGAGAACTTCAACTCCCCTACTACCTATTTTTTTCATCATTTATTTTTGTTAATTTTTATTATTTAATTTATTAACATATGTTGTATTATTACTATTAATGAGAATGGAAAGATTGTGAATGTATAAAAAAGATTGTTATCTCAGTCTTTGTATAATTCTGAAAACGTATTAATGTCTTTCTGTTACTGTTCAAGTACTGTTAATAAAACAAAATGCTCTTTTAAAAGTATATGGTTTGATCAGAGGTGAAACAAGTACATAGAATAAAGTAATAATACAAATGGATAGACAATCATTACGAACATTTACTTAGAAAAACATGAAAAAGTACAGCAACATTTGTAAATGTAAAATCCATAAAACGTAACCATTTTTGTAACCATCTCAATTGATTTACATGCCAGACTCCAAATTATTGCAGTATATCCATACATGGAAATAGTATTACATTATCTGCGTTAACAGAAACATTACAACATTATAACCAAGCAATTCTGCCAACCAGCAGCTGAGGCTTAGAAAAGAAAAAAAATATTCAGAATTTTTTGTTTACTCTTTCGTGTCCATAACTGACAAAAAAGGTCTATTTTTCTCGCAAACGTCACTCTTTTTTTTTCTCACGTCAAAAACGGCACTCTTCAGTCTGAATATCTAAGCATCATGACATCATCATCTCTTCGCGTGGGGCTGTTTTCAAAGAAACGGTCGCCGGGGAACTGGATGAGGTCACCTTCCTCAGCCAGTTGTCTGCCTGTCTGGTAACCGCTGAATTCAGAAGAAACGCACGTAGTGGCCACAGTTGAGCGGAATGGATGTCTGGTTGAGTACATGTGGCGTACATGTGAATGAGCGGACGACTTCCTGCTTCTGATCCGCCTCTTCAATACACGGCCGAGCCAGACTCCACCCACTAGAAGCAGGAGCAATGCGTTTGCCGCCAGGGCTGCTACTGTGATGAGCTGTAGGTTGACCTCAGTGGTCACGGAGGGCAAAAGTGTGACAAAACCAGTGCAATGGTCTCTGGGGGCGACCTGGCACAAAGTCCCAGCCACTACACTCTCCACACAGGTGATGTAAGTGGACTCTGGGCGGAGCTCTTGGAGGGTCACTGCCCGGTCAGATCCATCTGTGTAAACATAGCGTGGGAAGCGGAAAGCATGGCCGAAACGGTCAAATAAAACCCGGAAGTGAAGTTCTCTCCCATGGGCAAGTTCGGTGTCAGGAGTTGTACTCCAGCGGACTGTGGCTGTACTTGAAGTGATGTCTTCCACGCTTACGTTCAAGATGGAGAGACGGTTAAATTGACAAGCATCAGTGATCCTTGCTGTTTTTGAGTCTTCATAGTTGGCTTGGTCTTGTAAGGGTAGGTTGAACTGCTCCTGTGGGGTCAATGCAAAGGTGCTGTGGTTGTGGCCTTCCGAAAACATGGCCATTGTAGTGAAAAGATCAGACAAGGAGTCATTCCCGGTTTTCCCAGCTATGAATTTTGGTCTTGAGCTAACAAGTTTTCTCTTCTTCTTTCTCTCTAGTGTTGTGCCAGGCCCTTGCACCCCCTGATCCCCTTGGACCCCTACTTTGTGCTTTTCTCCTTCCTTCAGCTCTCTTTCCTCCTTGAAAACTGGTGTCTGAACGACAACTCCACGGGTTTCCATTGGCTGAGACAGATGTTCTGTCTCACACAAGCCACTCAAGTTTTTTAGCTGCAAGCTGCTGACATAATCCAAGTATTTTCCCACCAGCACTGGGGGGTGAAGGCAGCGAACAAACACGGTCAAGAGCTTTCCCTGAGAATGCGCGTGCGTCATCCAACTTTTAAGTTTCTGCATCCGGCAGTCACAAGTCCAGTTATTCCCATTCAGTTCTACATGGAACAAAACGCCATTTGATGCGAAAATACTGCCGGAGAGATTCATTAGACGATTGTTTTTCAGTTTTAAGATTTTTAGGTATGATAGATGTCTAAAAGCACCCTGGTCCACGAGAGATATGTGATTGTCGCTAAAGTCGAGGTGTTCAATGCGCTCGAGCGGGTCCAAAAGACCAGCCGGTATCTCTGTCAGCTCGTTCCTGTCAATCATAAACTCCCTCACGCGTCCGAGTCCCTTGAGCGCTTCGTAGCCCAGCTTTGATATCTTGTTATGGCTCAGTGAAAGTTTTGATAGCTTTTTCAAGCTCTGGAAGACGTGGTTTCCAACGTGTCTTATTTGGTTACCAGCAATTAGAAGAGTTGTTAGTGACTTAAGATCGGAAAACATAAAAATATCTTGCAGCTCTGTTTGTTTATTATCCGACAGGTTTAAAAACTGCAGTTTGCTGAGCCGCGAGAATGCATTGCGCTCGATATGTCTAAGGTGGTTCGATTCTAAGTGGAGAAACATTAAATTGGGTAAACCTTCGAAGACAGATTCTTTTAAAACTTCGATTGAATTTCCATCAAGCCGTAGTTTCACTAAACTGTTTAAATGGGTAAATGATTTAGGAATGCACTCGTTGATTTCGTTATTATTGCTATATAATATTGTGAGTTTTTTCAGCGATTGAAGAGTCCCAGGTTGTATTGTCGATATTAGGTTGTTTCCTAGATATAGTTCCTCCAGTTTGGAGAGTTTCTCGAATGATTTAGGGTGTATATTCCTTATTTGGTTAAACTGGAGATTAAGCCTTATTAGGTCGCCATAGCGCGTGAAGTCAAAAGCGCTGATGTTGTGAATGAAGTTTCCCGCGAGACTGAGAACCCGCACATCCCCTGCGCGCTCCACCTGCGGCGGTTTGGGCACCGCGCGTAGACCGCGATTTGCGCACAGGATATGCTGCGCGTGCTGGCAATCACACCGCTCCGGACAAATGGCGCAAACAGGCGCGAAGAATAAAAGCACTCCGCTGCCGAACAAAATTAAGTTTGAGAGCAAATATGCCATTCCAGTGATGCAGAAACGAGCAACTCAACGCATTCCTTTGTTCGCCAAATCCTTTTGATTCACCAAATACTTCCTCGCCAGGAACCGAAGATTTATGGATGCATTGTCGACTGAAAACAGACATTTAGATTATGTCTACGCAGATCACGATTGCATAGCGACTGTTTTGAGATATCCATGCACAACCGTTGCGAGCTGATGTGGCTCCAGCCGAGGAAACATTTGCCTCCGTCAGACCCTCTCATCCCCCAAGAAGTCATCTGTTGCAGATTACACGCACTCACACACACACACACACACACACACACACACACACACACACACACAC
>CAIGQQ010004210.1:2706240-2722574 GCA_903798035.1 Danio albolineatus
GCTAAATTTGGGCTGTCAGTGAAAATCTAATAGACGTCTAACCATAGTCCAAGCCTAAACAAGTCATCCAAATATCAGCTAATGAATGACTGTTTAAACAACAAAAATACACAAATACATATCAACATTTTTGATTAACAGGTTCTCAAAAAGGCAATCCATTCAAACTGATTAAACACAAGCTTTTATTAATAAAAGCAACATAACAATATTAAAAACATTAAATACTAAATAAATATCAAATTTTTAGTTATGACAAAACAAACAAGATAAAAACTGATTTTTTTTCTGTTGAACACGGAAGATATTTTGAAGAAAGCTGAAAACCTGTAAAAAACATACAATGGAGATCAATGGTTACAGGTATTCGGCTTTCTTCAAAATATCTAGTGTTCAACAGAAGAAAAAACTCAAAGGCTGTTCTTTTTGCTTTATGTGCACTCAATATTATTCTTGTAGCTTGATAATATTCTGATTGAACAACTGAAAAGTATGTGGTCTGTTTTGAGGATGTTTTAGGTATTTCTCTGGACTTTAAACAAGTTGGGACCATTGCTGTCTATAGAGAATGAGAAAGCTCTTAGATTTCACTAAAGTATCTTAATTTATACTCCAAAAACAAATCATCAATGTTTAGAACGACATGAATAATTAAACGTTTTAATTTCTGGTTGAACAAACCCTTTAAGTGTACATGAACCCAAAAAGTCCATCCAATCCATATGTGACACTCAGCAGGTTCTGCAGAACTTCTACACTAACATCTGTGGGTCTGTACTCAGGACCAGCATCCTCAGCCCAAATAAGATTCAGCCTCTGCACTTTCAGTCTTGGAGAAAAAGGAAAAAATACTGAGATGTGTTCTAAACTCAGTCTTGTGACTGTGAGTTTTACAAATACATTTATGAAACGAGGGCAGGTTGAAACACTTACCACATACTCTTTTACAAGTCTTCATTGAGGTAGATGCACGAACTATTCAAATGAGGTTGGTCTTCAGGACAAAATCACGCTTGATGGTTAAAAACAAAAAATAACATTAGTCACAGGTTTACAGCATAAGGCTGATTACTTATTTACACATTTACTATTTTAATTCAATTATTTATTCCATTATTTTAACTATTTTAGTATAAATGTGTTATATTCAATGTTTTTTTTGTCAACAGCAGTTGGATAATATGGATAATGCATAAATATTGTTTAAAATTTCCATTCTGTGTGTTTGATGGGACTTGAAAGCTTTTTCCAGCTTGTGAGTGTACATGGGCAATCTGCATATGGACAGGGAAACCAGCAAATGTGGCCATAGCGTAAATGTTTTTGTCTAAAATGTTTAAGCAACTCATACCTGCTAGACTGCTCATTTCACATAGCCACACTCAAATATCTGTGGAGAAAAACAAATAGTTAACCAATAAAAGAGAAGCATTATAATAATTATTAACAGCTTACTTTATACTTGATTTTACTGTGACAAGTCAAAATAGTTACTCATAGTACAAAAAAATAAAATTTCCATTAAAATAGTAAAGTTTATTTATTAAATCTAAATCAATAACCCTGTAGCAGCAATTACAGTAAAGGATTACAGTAGGCCATCTTGTCAAATAATGCTTCAATTAGTTTTCTGTACAAATGACCCTTACTAAAAACAGAATTAAATCGGTGTTTGTGTTTAAAATTTGTCTCTTTTGTTATGAAATCACAATCTAACACTTCTCTTAAAAGCCAGAACTGCAGAAGTTTGATCTCTTGACAGAGTTTTTCATTGCCTTCATGAATTTAATGAAGACGAATCATAATGTACAAAATAAATGCAGTTAATCAACGAACTTTGCTTAATAAGTGTTTAATTTTGCATGTTTAAAAGGTTGTAACATTCCCTCACATTTTAGTCTAAGATTTACGGAGTGAAGGGTGCCTGTGCATATGTTAAAGCATGCACATATAATAAACATTGGCAAACAACATGATATTAAAGCAGATTACACTTACCTTGCAGAGCACTCGCTACAAATTTCAAACAACAACAGCCTTCTTCCTCTTGATTTGCTGGTCCATTTCAACCGACTTGACAAATGCGCAATAGCGCCATCTATCGTGTGGAGTACGGAGCTGCGTCAATCTTGCTTAACTGATTAGATCTGGTTTGTTCTACTGTAAGATATAAGATTATACCATATTCATTTTTAACTCAAAATAAAAAGGCAGTAAGTCTACAATTACATTTTTATGTCAATTTTGCGAGGTGAGTAAAGCCCATCTAACTCAAAGCTAAATTATGGCTACAAATAGAACAAAATTTGTGTATGTAGTACTCATAATGCGGACGTGATGTATTAACCATTGCACGCGCTGCACCGCCAAATACAACAGTGAATCAGTTTAGACTATCAGTGGGCTATAAATAGCCGGCCTGATGGCGAGCTAAATCACGGCTACGATCAGGCTAAAAAAATTACATATGTTTTTAAAAACCCAAACACGTTATAAATGCTATTTACTTTCCTTACTTAAAGGAATATCATAAATATCACGAGGTATTTTGCCAAAAAAAGACTGGTAATCAAATTTAAGTTTTTTTGGGCTAGAGATGGGTTACACATAGCCGGACTAGATTGGGTCTATACTTCACCGAGAAAGTGAAACTATGGCTATTACTTGCAGGAACCTCATAAACGTTATTAACTTTGCTTACATGATGGAGTATCATTCATATCATACGCTTTATTTTACAAAAAACTGCATGCAACCAAATTTGAGGTTATTCGGGCTAAATTTGGGTTACACGTAGCCGGACTAGATCTGGTCTATACTTCACCTAGCCGGTGAAATGACGGCCATTGCTTGCTGGGTATAGTCATCTCCGAGTTCAGGCATAGAACAGCCCGCCCCACTCCCATCCAGATGTGGACACTGTCTCTAAACGAGCAGTAGGATCTAACGGATCTAACTTTATTTTAGATTCAATTCCTTAACGAGTTAAATGAATTCCTAACGATCCTTTTAGCTAAAACGAAGTGTTTTTGTATTAAATACCTTGTAGTATGTTATAACTAATTATAACAGCACATTAAAAATAATAAACCATGAAGCAATTATCACATTACTTTGTTTACAGCTACTTTAATATGGTTACATCTCTTACTTTTAGAGGCAGATTAAATACAATTCAAATATCTCACTTTATGAAACAAAGTACAAAAAAAACGCTTATTTATTTCATTAATCAATTGTGAACCCCTGATGGTTCCTTCTTTGGTTCAAACAGACCCAATGAAAGCAAATCACAATCTGAGTACATGTTCTTCCCGTGTTCATGTGGGGCTCCTCTGGGTGCTCCGGTTTCCCCCACAGCCCAAAGACATGTGCTATAAGTGAATCAGGTGAAACAAAATTGGTCTTAGTTAATTAATGTGTGAATGAGAGAGTTTATGGGTGTTTCCCCATGCTGGGTTACGAAGGGCATCTGCCACATAAAACATGCCACAATAATTGGCAGTTCATTCTGCTGTGGCGAGCCCCTTGTATCTAATCAAGGACTCAGCACAAGTAAGACAAGGCCCAAATCAGATCTGTGTGAGATAATGTCCTTCTCCTGTTTTCAAGAGCTACTAGTGTCCTTAGTTCCTCCCATGCTCAAAATGCTGGTTCAATTCCAGTTTGGAGACGTTAGTAGAACTGGAAGTGCTACACCCCATTAGTCACTATGCCCAATCTGAGTCAAAGTAAAAAGCAGAAATTTAACCCAGCAGTCAAAGAGGCATTACAAGGGCCAGCCTGTAAACCCGCCGGTGACCTATACACACACATGCAGTTTCTCCATGATGGACGTCCAGCATTCTTCATCTTCCGGTGCCTAGACTGCAGCTCTGCACAGGAAGTTTGGCCAGAGGAGAAAGAGTTGTGCCCAACTGATCCTGGGTTCTCTCGAGGTCTTTTTTCCTTCACCTTTGTCAACTGATGAAATTTTATTCCTCGCTACTGTCGCCATTGGCTTGCTTGGTTTGGGAATTGTGGAGCTGCGCATCGATGGATTTGCTCTTCAGTGTTTAGATTTTCAGCAGTGAAAACTAATCCACACTGAACTGAACTAAACTGAACTATGAAAACTGGACTGACACTGTTTCATTTGCAGTTTACTAGAACTTTTATGTTAAACTGCTTTGACACGATCCACATTATGAAAGCGATATAGAAATAAAGATTAATTGAATTGAATTAAATTGAAGGTTTTATGGTGCCATTTGGGCGATTGTGCTTTATATACTGTTAAAAAAGGAATCGCTGCCTTACAGTTTCATTACCAATTTTAATATTATGTTAAATCAAATAAAATGTACATTAAACTGTCCTAAAAACTGTGAATTATGTTTAGCTTGAAACATGAATAACTTTACAACTATCAAACACTCTTAGAACATTTCTTTAATAACTTGTCCCATACTAAATCCCGTTTAGTATTTTTTACCTGACTATTTTTGTATAATAAAACTGATGGTTACCAACTGTGTGAATAAAAAGCAAAACAAATATTCATTATTTTCATATAATAAAACTGATGGTTACCAACTGCCTGAATAAAAAGCAAAACAAATATTCTTCCCATGAAGGTCCCATAGGGCTTGATCTTAGACTCCACTGCTTGCTTAAAAGCACAGACAGAGAGAAAAAGAAAAAAGAAAAGAACTGGAATTCAGACCAAATTTCTGTCTCAGGCCATGTGCCAGGTCATGGGAAGGATTGAGGAGTGTGCTCTCTTGGGTGCGTGGGCAGCTTTTAATCAATTGCAAAATGCTTACATTTGTAAGTGTGATGTATTTGCAAAGAAGTAGCATGTCAAAGAAAAGTTATTGTGGAATAACTCAATTTTTCATTACTTTGCTAAATCTAATTTGAAGATAGTAAATAAGGTTCAGTCAGATGAAAAGATGCAGATGTTTCATATTTCCGTTTTGCTCAAAACATTCAGAGCGGAGAAGGGCTGAAGCAAGCAGTGTTGATTTTAAATGTTGATTGGATCTACAGTATACAATCATTCACTTTCTTTTCGGCTTGGTCCCTTCATTAATCTGAGGTTTCAACAGTGGAATGAACCGCCAACCTATCCTTATGGTTTATGCAGCGGATGTCCTTCCAGCTACAACCCATCACTAGGAAACACCCATACACACTCATACACTACTGAAAATTTAGCTTACCCAATTCACCTACCACGTCTTTGGATTGTGGGGGAAACCGGAACACCCGGAGGACACCCATGCGAACATGCAAACTCCACACAGAAATGCCAACTGACCTATCCGAGGGTCAAACCAGCAACCTTCTGTGCTGTGCTGTGAGGCGATCAGGCTACCCACTGTGCCACCGTGACACCCTGGATCTATATAAAAAGGCGTAATTCCAAAATTTAAAAAATCTGAAAGTTCTTCTGAAAATCATTCAAAATCTGAAACAAACAATTCTTGAAAGCAAAAGAAACATGCATCGACATTTTTGCATATTTTCACTGAAATGTGTTCAGATGTATGTGTTTTCAGTGAGGATCCCCCCACACCTAGGGGGCCATTTCCTGTCTAGTCCTCTCAAGAATATGCTGTCTGACACACACTAAGCTAGGATCAGGGTTTCTGCAGGTTTCACCAAGGTAAATGTAAGACCTTTTCAGACATTTTTAAGACCATTTTGAATGAAATTTTAGACTTATACAGGGCTAAATGCCAAGGATGTTTTTCGAATATCCCAGTTGGAAAAGATTTTTACTTGACAAATCAAAACATTATTAAAATTTAATACATTTAATAATACAAAAATAATAATAATTTAATAATAGAAAACATAGGTCAGGTCAGTATCCTCAGCAGTAAATAAACAGAGCTTTTAAACAAATGTTACTATAAGAAAAGTAATTAAGTAAAGTTTCATAAACTAATTTCGAGAAGAGCACGTGATTGAGCATGCCTGGCTGCTCATCTGTAATCAATAATAATCCAATCAGAGTGATCCAAGCTTACTATAAATGGATCGTTTTCTCCCTACTGCTCTGTCTTCGTGTTGGAAGAATCACCCCTTCCACCCCATCTCCTCCTTTTCCTCCCTTTTCTAAGGGGGAGCTCTCGAGACCTACCTGATCTCGGATGCCCATATGCTTATTGACCAGGCGGGAGCCTTGGGCTCAAGTATCTCTGAGCTTAGGGTTCTCTCCTGGGACAGAATACCAAACCTGCTATAAACGCTAAGCATATCTACAGTAACTGTGAACTCTTGATATGCTATTTTTGAATAAAAAGTTAAAAGTTTTATTGTTGGTGATTGTAATGGTGTTAATGGCTAGATTTGGTAGCTACAGTATACATGAACAAAGGAAAGTTAAGACCTGTTAAAAGAGATTTAAGACCTAAAACACATTACTGTAGATTTCCGACTTTTTTAGCTTTAATTTAGCTTTTGAGATTTAAGACATTTTAAGACTTTTTCAGACCCCGCGGATAGGATTTAAAAAATGGTGTGTGCTTGTGAAAAAAGAATATGACACAAACACGAGTGGTTTAATTTATTGGAAAAAATAAATGAGCAGCAGTTGAGAAAGAGCAAGAGGTAAATGAGCGGAGAAACAGAGAAACTATGTAGCATTATCTTCAAAAATGGCTGAATAGATTACTAGGACTGGAAAGAACATAACAGATATGGAAAGGAGAGGAGGAGGAAGAAGAAAAAACTGCAAGGGAAAAGATTCTATGAGTGGGGGAAAAAACAGAGGCAGATGGAGAATGAGAAATAGCAGGATATGTAAAAAAAAAAAAAAAAAGAGAGAGAGAGATGTTGCCAGACATTGATGCAGATGGTTTTCATGAACCAAGTGGTTGAATTAAAAATAGCTAATCAGAGTGTTTTAGTTTAGCACTATGCTGTAAAATAAAACCCAAGAACCAGGAGAGCATATTCATATACTTACAATGGAAATCAAAATTATAGAACAATTTATAAACACACAAGTCATTTTGAGAGGGTATGAGTGTTTTCCAACAGCAGGGCTTCATCAAGTCATTCCTGAATTGCAGCTGGAAGGGCATCTGCCACATTAAACATATGCCAGAGAAATTGACGGTTGATTCTTTAGTGGCGACCCCTGATAAATCAGGGACTAAGCTGAGTGAATGTGAATGAGTAAGTCAGTGAGTAAAATGTTTAGCATGGAGCCTTAATACACTTTCTTTCATAACTAAATTAAATTTAGGCTATTATCCTTTGCATTATCTTACCCTTGTGTGCCTTTGTCTTTCATAGTTGTTTTGGGGGACTTGAATGAGTTAGTGACATTGTAAAGATTACATTTTTGTAAGATAACATTTTGCCTTGGAACAACCAAAGTCTTTTGCTCTGGCCAGGTCATTCTTTGGCTTTCATCTGGACAGCCAAATAGGAATCTGTTCAAGTTTTAAATTAAAAACTGTAGTCTATTATCATTTATTTAACAAATAAATGATTTTTTGGTGTTAAAATGTTCTCTGTTTAAAAACATTGCGGTAGCGAAGACCTCTCTTATGTCAGATTGTTACCTTGGCCGACCACTGCATCTACTATCCTCAATGTTGCCCGTTTCTTTGTGCTTCAAAAGAGTTTGAACAGCACATCTTGAATCCCCAGTATGCTTTGAAATCTTTGGCTCAGACATTGTTCATGCAGTATAACCTTTGTGTTGTTGCTGTGCTCAGTCTTACCATGACATAAAACTCTTTCACAACCTCAGTAGCAGAGTTTGGCTTTTCCTCACCCAGTTTTAAGCCTCATACAAAGCTGATTCTGTTTATTAGCACCTGTTTGGTATAACTGGTTGATCATACAAAATCTATAATTCTTCAAGATCCGTGACTTTTTGCAAGTTTACCTTTAGGAATTGATGCTGGTTTGGATGCAAACTTTGCATTTTGTAATGAACAATCATTATTTATGTTTCTTAAATTTCTTAAAGCATTCTTTGTTTACAGCATTTTTTCACACCTGGCTAAAACTTTTGCACGGGACTATATATATAGGACTATATATATAGGACTATATATATATATATATATATATATATATATATATATATATAATGAACAAGATACAGAACAACATACCAAATGACTTGGTACAGATATGGCACTGAAAATGATACAGAACAATTCTAAACCAGATCTTGCCCACACTTAGTATTTGGCGCTGACCCAGAGCTGGTCCAGATAAGTAAAAACGGTTCTGTGCAAGTATTGGCCTTTTGTGGCAAAAGAAACTGGCCTGAGTACAAAGTTGTGCCAATCTGGCCCAGTGTACTACCTGGGCCAGATCTGGGTGAATCAGATGTGTTTGAGATCTGTTTTAAGATGGATGCAGACTACAGTTTGATGCTGTTTGGGATCAGATAAACACCAGAATCTGGGAGGTGTCTGTAAGCATTCTCTAATTTGATTAGTGTTCTTTTTCAAATAATGTATTTAAAGTGAGCCTATTATGAAATATGAAAAGTTACATTTTGGTTTTGGGAGTCCTCAACAACAGGCAGATATGCATGCAAGGTAAACAACAACAACAACAAAAAAACACATTTATTGTCTTATACTATGCATTTATTTTGTACTTATTTATCCCAAATGACTTTATCCCTAATGACTCCCTTATGATTTCTTCAGCGGTTTGTTTTTCAAGACCCATCCTTTGTCTACTGCATACAGTGTGTGTCAGAAACCGAATCCACATCAGCTTATACTTTAAATCGTCACCTTAGAATCATAAGCTTCTATCTGACATTTTTGTCAAAATTGAGTTATTGACATATTCTTATTAATTGACAACTTATTTACATTATGGGATGTTTTTTTATAAGTTGTTTACATTTTAACAAATTTTATTTAAAAAGCAAATGTTACACATGTACTGTTTGCTATGGAATGCAAAAACTTTCAAGCTCAATATCTCAAAATCATTTAGAACGCAGATAGAACCTTATAATTCCAAGGTGACGAAGTGTTGAAGAAACAAACAGCCATGGTACAAATCTTTACAAATGGTACAAATCTTTACATGGTACAAATCATTGACCCAGAGACTGTTTAGATGCATGTCACTGATGAGAAGATGAAGGATGTGTACCGTATGGTGACCAAAATGGCCTTAAACACCCAGCAGGCATAAGACGCCAACAATTAGATTGGCGTTGTACCTCAACGTCGTGCGGACTTTGTCAATTGTTTGGAAATGAAAATCAGTTTGACTTCAGAATTTAACGTCAGTCTGACGTCAATGTCCAACCTAAAAGCAACCAAATATCAATGTCTAACTGTGTTACAGCTTGACATAGTGGATGTTACCACTATAATGTCTATCAGATGTTGGATTTTGGTTGCCATACCTGATGAATTTTTGACGTCAATATGACTTAAGATGTTGGCTCGACGTTGGATTTTGGTCACTTTCCAACACAACCTCAAATCAACCAAACATCAACGTCATTTGACGTTGTTATTGGTGATCAAAGTAAAGTTGTCCTTAGACACTGGCTAGACGTTGAATTTTGGTCACCTGACGTCACGAGTCACGACCTAAATCTAAGCTAATATTAACATCTTATGACGTTGTGCACCTGCTGGGCAATAACTAAAAGCACTACAGATTGTTACGTTTACACACATCCACAAATTACTTGTAAATGCCTCAGCTTTTTACAGCAGAGTACTCACTACTCTTGAGTACTTTTGAAAGGTCTACTTTTTATTCATACTTTGAGTACTATTTCCAACAGATACTTTTACTCTACTTGCACTACATTTTTAAGTAAGTAATGGTACTTTTACTAAGTATGATTTTTTTAATACTCTTTCCACCACTGTTTATACATGGTGCACTTTCAGATTAAAATCTCAGCATTCATTCACTTAGAGATGTTACACACGGCAGAAAAGATTTTTAAAAGGCTATAATACTGGCACTTCGACATGTAAGTCATACTTTACAAGCTGCTCTTGAACTTCTGTTAAGAAAACAAAGAATAGAATTAAGCAGCAAACTCAAATTGTACACTCTCAAAAATAAAGGTACGCAAGCTGTCACTGGGGTGGTACCATTTCTAAAGGTACACATTTGTACCTAAAGGCTCCATATTAATACCTTAAGGGTACATATTAGTACATAAATTGTATAAAAGTGTTCCTCTTAACTTTTAGGTACTAATATATACTTTAAGTTACCAATATGGACCCTTTAAGTACAAATCTGTACCTTTTGAAAAGGTACCACCCCAGTGACAGCTCATGTACCTTTATTTTTGAGAGTGTAGGAAATTGTAGGTATTTCTCTATTTCTCTATTTTGATATCCACTATATATACTTAACCCCAAGAAAACTCAGAATATCCTTATGCTTCTATTTGGTTATTTCTATTAGAAACAAATTTCTAATATCCTAGGAATGTTCCATTTTCTTCCACCTCTAATGTTCTCCAAATGTTGCAGAAAAAAGTTTGTGTGACAACCTAATGCACAATGTGCTTCAATAACATATCAGTTTTTATTAACCATAAACTAACCTTTCCCAAACCCCCAAAATGTTGGATTGGACACAACTTCTGAAGTCATCTTTGTTGCATCTCTTGTGTTTCGTGTTTCGTCTCATCTAATGTTTCGTGGCATAGTGTCACTAAAGCCCACGGTAACACACAAACACATCTCTCTCCCAGTCTCTCTCTCTCTCATGGGGGCACGTCTCTTAGTTACAATTACCCTCTCTGAGAAAGCAAGGAGGTGCCTATTGGAAACACATGCTGCCTTATTGATGAACAACAGCTTTCCATGAAAATGCATAACTCATTTACTATGATACATTCACCCAAACAAAGCAAATACAAAGTGCTAAACTGTCAAACCTTATCTGACTCTGAAATAGGACATATAATGCACTCTCTCTTTTTTACTGTGATGAACAAAGCGTGAACTATTCTACATTCCTGTCTGTCTGCAGGAGTTGTAGCTCTTGCAACTGTGTATATCTTTGTATCGGTATTCGTGAGAACAAGAGAAAAAGGGGGAGAAGAGGAAAAGAGAGATTTGAGGGGTTGACATGAGCAGCAGCTGGTTGGGTCATTAAGTTCTTTAACCTAGATCTGCTGTACAGACTTTAACTCTCCACTTCCCTTTACACAGTATGAGTGTGTGTACATATGTGGAAAAAAGGCACAAATCTTACTGCCTTTGACGACTCTCTGAGGTGATAAAACAATCAAGAGTGCACTTATGTCGCTATAATGTGAGCGCACACTTAGCATCATTCAAATGTGAAAACAAATTCCATGCTGTTCCAAACTTGTATGACAATGGAAGATATTTTAAAAAGATATTTTTTGAAAACGCAATGAAAGTAAGTGAACACACTGACTTTCATTATTTTTTAATGTGTGCGTCTACTTATAATCTGCTGAGAATAAGTTGAGTATAGATGCATTGGAACTTAAATTCAACAAAATGCATTCAAGGGACCATTAAAATAAAGTGATACCAAACTGTCATACATATTTGGAATGAAAAGAAGATGAATATACTGACATTTTTAGTGTGCACAGTACTGTGATCCATACAAATTGTGTAAGGATGGCAATGAAGACAATCTTCAGTTTGCACTTCATTTACAGTTTTTCCCAATTGTTTACACACATTTTTTGAAAGCATGCCTTAAATTTCAGAACTCTACACACAAATCAAAAAACCACACACCAGTTCTCCTGCAAAATGACACTTTACATTCATTCATTCATTTTCTTGTCGGCTTAGTCCCTTTATTAATCCGGGGTCACCACAGCGGAATGATCCGCCAACTTATCCAGCATTTGTTTTACGCAGCGGATGCCCTTCCAGCCTCAACCCATCTCTGGGAAACATCCATACATTCTCATTCACACACATACACTATGGACAATTTTGCTTACCCAATTCACCTGTACCGCATATCTTTAGACTTGTGGGGGAAACCGGAGCACCCGGAGGAAACCCACGCAACCACGGGGAGAACAACTCCACACAGAAACTTTACATTCAAAACAATGTAATTTCTTCTCAAAATGGTATTTTGTTTTCAAATGACACACACAAACCATCACATGAAAAGACGTCTAAAAGAAGCACTTGATCACTCGCGTGCTAACAGTTTTTTTATGATTGCTTAAGCACAATTTAAAAATTAAGACTCATTTTGTCAAAACACTACACACAATTTCCACATCCACACACTAACAGCAGAACACATCGGTTCTTTTGCTAAATGAAACCTTTCATTCAAAACTTTACAACAATATAACAAAACACGATTTTAACACCATACAGAACACACAAGCTTCATCCGAGATTAATGTTTGCCTCAGCTACACACTGCTGTTATCAATCTTAAACACTTGTAACATTCCTAAGTTGCTAATAATGATATAATCTGGGTTTAATTTTTTTCAGATGTTGCTATAAAGTACATGAACGTACTGTATTCACCAAACAGCAAACATAAGACCAGCACTGAAATATTTATATATCTCCACACTGTAAAACCATTCAATTTATCCATGCTAAGAATCCACTGAAAATCAGAGCAGTCTGAATACTAAATACAAACAAAAACACTGAAAACTGTTCAGGATGTTATTTTATGATTATTTCTTTGTAACACATCACATCATTGTTTAAACCCAAGTCTATATTCCTCTCTTTCCTCTACAATCTCCACCTTCAATCTGCTGTAGATACATCTTACTTTACAGTGAGTACCGAATTCTGTAGTACTAAATATTGCCCTATCCTAACAAACCATACGACAATGTAAAGCTTATTTATTCAGCTTTCTGGTGATTTCAATATCAAAAACAATCCTCCCCATCCCTTGTCATCTGTTTACCAATATTCTTCCCTTTCGTGCTTCCTCTTCCTGCGACATTGGCTTCCATATTTATTGAAGACTAATATTTATAGCTATACTACTGTAAACACATTTTTTGAAGACTAATAGTTTATAGATAAACTATCTTATTGCTTTTTATTGTGGTTAAAGCTGATTGATGTGTCTACAGTTTTGCAGCAGTGTGTGTGCACACCTGATAGCTGTGTTCATTTGAAGGTCTTTGCTTTGTAATTGCAAGGAAATGACATTATGATAAATTTCTGTGACAAAAGCACCCAAGTGTGTTTAGTGTTTTGCAAATCACTGTGTGTAATATTTAGCAAAATGTGTGAAGCTGACAATGTGCTTACAGTTGTGCAAATCTAGCCTTGTGTTTTGTTCCTTGAGTGTAAGGTTTATTTTAGTGTGTAAGCAATCAGAAAAAACTGTAATGTAAAACACTATGAGCATTTCTTCTCCATTTATCATAATGACTTGCTGTAAGGCTTTTTTGTCAGTGTTACACTTACTACAGACAGTACAAAGGCCTATATAAGTGCATTGTAAAATATTTCAGAATATTGTTTTTATGCAAAACACACAAATACATGATCCCAAATATATTTTACTGTATTTTCCCCACAAAAACAGTGTACACAGTGTTCATCCCAACCAACACAAATTTGCACATAACATGGTCTACATATACCATCAACAGAAGTATTTACTGAAGTATTTAAACAACTAAGAAAAACTGTAAGCTCAAGTATGCTTGCATGATATTTTAAAATAAAATTTTCACATTTTATGACAGACCTTTTGACAGACACAATGACTACAACATGTAACTGATGCACCAACCCCCTGAACCAATTCTACTAAACTGCAAGCACAATTCCTGCTTTACACTCAAATTGCAGGTTTAAACACACTTCTTTCAAAACACTACACACAATTCTTTCCATCTGGCACAATTTTCATGAAGAAAATCTCTCGTTTTCACAAGGAACTCACTGTCATTCAGAATTGTAAGTCAGTTGCCTTACTTTGCATACACATGGGTAAACACCTGTCACACATAATTGCAATTTAGAAATTAGAGCTTTATAAAAGGGCAACAGGTAAGCTTTTCTGTTTTGGAGTAATGGATGCCAACATTGGAAACAGAGGCAGAACCAGAGGAGTAAGAGTAAGAGGACGGGGAGGACGAGGAAGGCCAAGGATGAGATCAAAGCCACTTTGATTGACCAGAAACAGAAGAGAGGATGCTTATGTAGGCCTATGTACTGTCTGTAGTAAGTGTAACTCTGAACAAAAAAGGCTTACAGTAAGTCATTTATGATGAAGTGTTCATAGTGTTTTACATTAAGCACATCAGTGATCAAATGTTTCGTATAAATGGCTCTTTATGTGATGGTTTGTGTGCGTCATTTGAACGCAAAATACCATTTTGAGAAGAAATTACAGTGTTTTGAATGTAAAGTTTCATTTTGCTGGAGAATTAAAGGGTTTTGCCCAATGTGTGTGTGTTTTTTGATTTGTGTGTAGAGTTCTGACAATATTAGTCATGCTTTCAGAAATTGTGTGTAAACAATTGGGAAAAACTGTAACATGTCATGGAAATGCTTATAACCATGATTAATTTCCAAAGTGGTGATGACTATTGTATTATTAATGTTCGAATTGTAAAAAGTTGTACTGCATTTCAGGTTTGAGTTTAAACCATATTCCAGACTGTAAAAAATAATAATAATGAATTAGATAGCATTGTTTATAGCCTACATGACAAAACATTTCAAGTTTAGATGGTGAAAAGGCAGTAGAAACATGTTTACTTGCACGCACACTTTTCTGGTCTCGGTGGCTTTGAAAACTGGCTGACGAAACACTTGTTTCTCGTCACAGTAACGTTAGTTGGTTAACAGCTTAACAACAGCACCTACTGGGCACAGTGATTTAATATCATGTTTAAGGACTGTATTAAATGCTTTACTGCTATTTTGTTTTGCACAAATACTCGAACTTTTGTAAGGGGTGGAAGAAACAAACCAAAAACCGTGTAGTGGTCAGTTACAGATGGTTTGGAGAAAAGTATCAGTTGCTCTCCTGAATGTTACCAGAGAAAAGGGTTACATCTGGAAAAAATTAAAACCTTTACACCAAGAGAGATGTGAAGGAGGAGAGTAAAACCGAGTGAGTGAAAGAGAGAGGAATGCCAGCAGCTCTAGTCGGTTTAATGTTCCATAAACCAAATGATTGCTTTCATCTCTTTAGATAACACACGCACGCATGCAAGACAAACTACAACAAATCTGTGGTTTTAAATAATGCTGATAAGAATCGAAAGAACACAAGCTTCAAGATGTTGTTGTTCGTTTGTCCGGAGTACGAGTAATGGGAGCAGTGCCACCTGCTGCTTGTTTTCGTAATAACACACACAATATCCCTGCTGAAAAAAAATTATTATAACTATAGAATTTGTGATGGCTTTATTGTTTACATTAGAAACTACATTGGTTTTAATGGGGACTGTATTGGTCCTGTCAACTGGTGGCATGTTAAAACCAATGACTAACCACACTAGTGACCATTAAAATGTCTAATGATTAAAATTGAATGGTTTCTAATGTTTTTGAGGGTATTTGCAGTGTAAATCATCTTCGATGGTTTAGATTTTTTCTCCCTATATTTTTTCAGCAGGAATGGCTGAGCTTTGACAAACCAACACTATAATCATCTTACGGTTGTGTAAGAAAAAAGCTACAAAAACGCTGTCTAGAATGTTTTGACTCACGTGGTGCTTCTAAACTCAGTTGTTTTTGAACAAGAAATTATGTGTTTTCTTGGAGAGACAGCAATTTAAGTGACAATGGGCTTCTCATAGAAATGACATTACAGGACCAGGTAAAAAGCATGCAGACCCCTCTCCCTCTGTCTCTCTATACAGTGGTAAACATGCTTCTATTTTTCTTTTTTTTGAGTATTTTTTTTTAGTTATACTATCTGCACTAAATTTCTGTTCATTACAGGGACAGTTTGCCCAAACATGAAAATTCTGCCATTATTTACTTGCCCTTCACGTGTTCAAAACCAATAAGATTTTCTTATGTATTTTAAAATTTAAAATAAAACATTTTGAAAAATTATGGTAGCTGTCACCAATTGACTTCCGTTGGAGTTTTTCCTAGGGTGCCAGAAACCAGCATTCTTCAAAATATCTTCTTTTGTGTTCAACAGTGGAAAGTCACTATTAAAGCCACATATGGAGAGTAAATGAAGAGTTAATTTTAACTTTTTTTTATCATAATTTAACTTTTTTTATAATTTGAAATGATCGAAAAAGCTTCACTTGTATATGTAAGAGTTCACCTGAACAATGTCATACTTTTACTTCATTACATTTTTTATTCTTTTCCAATCTAACTATATATATATATATATAT
>CAIGQQ010004210.1:2732435-2753828 GCA_903798035.1 Danio albolineatus
ACACACACACACACACACACACACACACACACACACACACACACACACACACACACACACACACACACACACACACACACACATATATATATATGAAACACTTTCAGTGTTTTATCAACTGTTTTTATCTCCAAATATGATTTGACTGTTCAAGTGGAGACTGAGAGATTATTATATATGACATATAAATTATATAAAATGTACATTATAACTTTACTGAAACAACAGATCCAATAATAGCCTAAGAGTTTTGCACAGTAATGTATAGATAGAAATGTATTTTATATACATTCAAACCTTCGCTTTAGAAAACTGTGATCTGATCATTTTATGAGTGAAGCTGGTATGAGAAATAAGCTTCAGATATTCAGATTATTTGAGCAACATTATCCTTTAAATTAATGACCAGTTCATGAGATTTGTGTCAATAAAAACAAACAAACATGCATTAATAAATATTAAGACAAGGGTTTAGTGCAATAAGGCTAGTTTGAAACATATACTTTAATCTTTCACATTGGGCATGCCAAATTTAGCTCTGGGAAGTATCATGTTAAATAAACCTGATTCTATTCATACTGCTTTTGCTGATGTGTTTTTGCTTTTGAATGTGCTTACGTGTATGCGAGTGTTTGTTATGGGTGGGGTAAAAGCAATAGGTCATTATTAGAGTTACAGTATTTAAAACAGTGTGCTAATGCTCGTCACCTTGCCTAAGGCTGTCATCTTTAACCTCCTCAACCCTGTGCCACAACATTCCTCCTTAAAAGACAAGTTTCTCAGAGAGCCAGAATGACTGCACTGTCTTTTCCTAATAGGCTGGAATATATTAAATCATTTGCATTGGTTTACAAGTTCAAATGGTTTTCTCACCAGAGGTTATTCAGTCAGGCATTCTGATTTGTATGAGTTTTTATTAACTAACACACATTTTAAAGTTTTTTTTTTATTGCACTTAACTGGTTTCATTATCAGTTTATGAAAGATTCAAATACACTTTTCACAACATTTCTGATTAAATCTGGTTTGGGTAATATTTAATTAGCCGTCACTCTCCACATTGCGTGCTCACACAAACACAGCCAGTACAAAAACTACCACCAGAGAGCGATCTGGTCGCGCCACAGAGCATACAGCGGGCTCTCCTGATCTAAAACACAACACTTTACATAAGAAACTATTAAACGTATAAGCATTCATTCAAGTTATATTAAATTTTTAGAAATGTCCTCTCAACAAAGAGTTAAATCGCAACTGTCAAGTTTTTGTAACTAATAATAGATACGAAGCACTCAGTCAGACCCAGGGTTGAGATAACCTTCCAACGCGCACCGACTGCTGTGTTGACGTTTTTACGCGCTCGCGTTGCGCGTGCACCCAAGACGCAACAGGCAGACCACAGTTTGCGCGAACAGCAGTCCGGTTCAGTTCACATTTAAATTCTAAGGACAGCCCTTGTAAAACGCGCCACGAAGTGATTTATTAATCATACATTTCTAGTTGATTATCTTCCACCAAGCGGAGAGGATAAAGCCTATTCCTAAGCCTTTTGCATTTTTTTTTTCATTTTGATCGGCAAATTAGCATAAACTATGCGGTTGGTGTTGAAAATGGAAAATTAGACTCGCAAACGTCTACGTGAAACTCGTCTACGTACGTCTACGTACTCGGCGTCTTCCTAATTATAACCCGAGCTTGCGGTCAGTAACTGTATCTGGTGGGTCAAAGGCGCGCGCAATGAGGACTCAGTCCTGCGCCACGACTGGCCTCTGACAACTTCCCTACGCCAACAGGAGCCACGAAGCATAGGTTTTTCAACCCACTAAGGTAAGGTAGTCTTTGAAAACTACATTAGCCTAGAACAACCCGCTTTTATATAAGCTAATGCTGCTGTACAACTACCGTTATGTTTAGTATATGATTACTTATAAGCGTTCTAAGCTATAGACTTTGTTGGAGAGTGACACAGACTGTAACCAATGGGAACAATCTGGTCATATTTCACAACTTTTTGAATAAAGTTTAGTGTCTGGATTTTAATTGTGACACTGTAGTAGGTAAACTTTGAAATGGTTCACCCAAAAGAAAAATCTATTATCATTTGCTCACCCTCATCTTGGTCCAGACTCCAAAGCTTTATTCTTGGAAACAACCAATGAAAATAGAAATGATGGTAACTGCTTACAGGTTTTAAGACAGCTGACTTCCACTGCATGGACATGTACAGCATAGACTTTATTCTAAAATGAAATGATTAGCCCATGTTTTATATTAAGGTAAACAGACACAGAATACAGTAAATAGATAATAATGGCATACAGATCTTTTACATACAGGATTTGACGTTGGATAAAATGTTTCCACATGGGTAGACCAGCACAGCCTTGTGTGTCATCTCCATGGGAAAGCTGTTAATGGGACTCTAGAGAATGAAAGAGATGTAAAGAGCTATGCTGCTTGATGAATTATAACCCACAAGATCTTGGACAATTAAAGTGGCCAAACGATTCAACATAAATTATCCATTTAATGATCTACAAATATTAATTTTGATTTTGAATTTGAATGCTTGAACCTGTCCTTTTCTATACCACAGTAGCACAGCGTTTCTGTATTTTGGCAGGAATAAACATTCCAGAAAATTAACATATTAACTAAATTCCTTCTACATTTCTCAGCCGTGTTTAGCATGTTTCTCTTCCTCACACAATCACTCTGATTGGCTGCTGGGCTTGCCAGAAGTCAGGCAGCTCTATTTCTCAAACAACAGACTCCATTGTTATCTACGAAACCCTCCAGCTCTTGATAAGGTCGCCACTTTACACTGATCTCAGTTCATTTTTATGCCTGTTCCCTTTAAAGGACAAGTGCAGGGTTTAAATGCAAGAGATGGTCCTAGTTCAGGGTTAAATGCAAATTCTTTAAAAGATGACCTTTGGAACCTCTTACTGGCCATTGTGGACGCAGGAGATTGGTTTTCCTAAATGTGAAGGGAGGTTTCCTGTTGGGCGCATCTTGTGATCGACAAGCTTCCTGCCAAGAGGAACATGTAGAGTTGTGGAGGGAGAGGGGGTGTGAAGGAGATCGCTTTGTTATGTCGAAACCACACTGAAGTGCTGAAAAGTTCTTGGTGTTCTCTAACTCTGTGTTAAGCTTGAGCTCCAACTGTAAGTCAGCATTTATTAATGACTCTACATTACATTTGTCTTCATAAACTTTATATTTGGAAATTTTATTTAATTAAACAAAAATGTGTTTATTTTATTTATTTAAAATTATAGTTTATAGTTTACACTTAATTTAGGTTAATCATAATATTATTTTACGCATCTGTAGTATTTGAATATATTTGTTCAACTATTCCTTTTAGTCAAGGTATATTCATGATATTAATTAAAATTAACACTATAATATTATGCATTTATTGATGATGTATTTAAATATCAATTTGATAATAGGTCATTATAATATTTAATTCCAAGATATACTGTTGTTTTATTTATTATGATTATTCATTCATTCATTTTCTTTTCGGCTTAGTCCCTTTATTAATCCGGGGTCGCCACAGCGGAACGAACCGCCAACTTATCCGGCATTTGTTTTACGCAGCGGATGCCCTTCCAGCCACAACCCATCTCTGGGAAACACATCCATACATTCTCATTCACACACATACACTACGGCCAATTTAGCTTACCCAATTCACCTGTACCGCATGTCTTTGGACTGTGGGGGAAACCGGAGCACCCGGAGGAAACCCACGCAACCACGGGGAGAACATGCAAACTCCACACAGAAATGCCAACTGGCCCAGCCAGGGATCGAACCAGCGACCTTCTTGCTGTGAGGCGAACGAGCTACCCACTAGGCCACCGTGGCGCCCTATTATGATTATAATTAAAAATATTTCTAAAATGAATTGTATTATTATTTTAAATATCTTTAATTATACATACTATAATAATTTACCTTTGTTATAATACATAGAATTCAATTTATTTGATAATATTATTTTAGATTAGGTTATCTTTAAACATCTAACTATTAATTTAATTTAATTATAATTATAAAATTAAATATCTGGCAGTAAATATCTCCAGCATATCATTTTTATGAGTAGTTTGAATTAGTTTTCTGATTCTATAGTTTCTGTTTTAAATCTGATTACAGTTTTTGTCGTTTTGTTGCATTTATGCCATGTTTATTCGTTTTTCTTTTTTAAATCATGAATAATTTAATACGTCAATAAACTCAGGAAACTAGTTGAAATAAAATGTGAATTTACATGATTGATTTTATTTATTTTTGGTTTTAGTGTTGTGTTTTAATTTCAGTTACCTTTAATATCCCTGCAGGTCACAGATCACTGAATGTGTTTTAATATGTCAGTGTTTTGTTTTCCAGGTTCCTGAAGCAATGCCTGTCCCTCCTCCTCCTCCACCTCCCCCAGCACCACCTCCTCCACCTCCACCTGCTGCAGATCCTGCACAAGTGAGATCTGCACACACAGTTATACATGACAATTAATGTGACTCTAAACATTGTGTGTATGTTGGCTCTTTCTTTTTCTCCACCTGCCTGTCCCTATCTTTGTTTCTGCAAGCCAATTCATCCTGGCAACCACCTGGCTAGATTTGCATTATTAATTAGAGATAAAATTACACACACAGCGATATCCAGAACAGTCACATGTTCAGATTTGGCTTTCCTGTTAAATGCATGTGCACACAAGTGACATTTTTTAACCTTAGAGCAGAGCATATTTACATTTTTGACACAAATGAACTTGAAGGGGGATAATTAAACTGTAGTGTGACAACATGCCAGTCGTTCAGCTGACAAAACATCTTTCCAAAAATACTTTCATATGACATAACCTCTAGAAAACTATTTAGAGAGTTGTGAGTTTGGAAAATTAGTACCTGTAAACGGGTTGTTCATCCAAAAAATGGAAATTTACTCACTATTTATTCACAGACAAGTGGTTCCAATCCAATATTTGAGTTTCTTTTTTCTGTAAAGCAAAAATGAAAATATTTTGAATAATGTTCGGGGCGACAAAGTGGCGCAGTGTGTAGCACTGTTGCCTCACAGCAAGAAGGTCACTGGTTTGAGTCAGTTGGCATTTCTGTGTGGAGTTTGCATGTTCTCCCCACATTCGCGTGGGTTCCCTCTGCTCCAGTTTTCCTCACAGTCCAAAGACATGCAGTACAGGTGAATTGGGTAAGCTACATTGTCGTATGTGTGTGAATGAGAATGTATAGGTGTTTACCAGTGATGGGTTGCAGCTGGAAGGGCATCTGCTGTGTAATACATATGCTGGATAAGTTGGCGATTCCTTCCGCTGTGGCGACCCCAGATTAATAAAGGGATAATAAGGGGACTAAGCCGAGAATGAATGAATGAATGAATGAATAATGTTGGAAACCAATCTGCATTAGCATCCATAGGAAAAATACAATGGAAGTCAATGTTTACTAGTTTCCAACATTTGGAAAATCTTTTATTTTGGGTATGTTTGAACGAAAATCAAACAAGTATGCAACCAGTGTTGGACGATGAAACATTGACTACTAAACTATCCCTTTATTACATTACATACAATGGTACACAACACCAAGGCTCAGTGGAAATGTGTTTCAGCCAGATACATACATTTTATTGCAGATTTTAGTTAAAAGAACACTATGGGCAGTATGACTAACAACTTTTGTTCCTTTTCCCACTAATGACATTTACAGGGACATACTATTTACAAAATAATGATTTTTTTATATGATGTTTAAAATCTACAATTTGTAGGTGAAAATGTTTGCCTCAGGTTTGGGTTTTTACCCATATCATTTTGTCATTTTGTTTGATCAAACTCTGAGTTTTCAGTCTCAAGAAGGTGGGTAGGTTTTGATCACAATGATCACAGGTTTCATCACAATGGTAACACTACATGGCTAACCTGTTCCAGAGCAGGTTTTATTCCAGGTTAGAGATCACAAACCAAAACTGGACCAAACAAACTGAGAAAAGTGACATTTTTATATGATGCAATACAGCCAATCTCAGTTTCAGTACATCGTTATGACTCCATTTTAAAACATATTAACATTTTTGGTTCATTCAGCTGTGGTGACCCCTGATGAATGAATATTAAAACAGATTCAAATTAATATACTTTGAATTGAAAATTTATGTTTAAATGTTTACACATACAATTGCTTAAATATATAAAGGTATTAAAATGACATTATTTCAAAACGTTATTGAAATTGGCTGGTTTAATTGCACTGATATAAAGGGCGCTCAAGCTGACTTTAGTGTGATTGTCTGTTTGCTGCACATGTCACAATTTCAGATGCATGTGTTAATCACAAAATGGAATAAACCATGAGTTATAAAGAACAAAAGATTGATGTGAAACTGCTAAACCCGGTCTTTGTTTTTGTTTTGTTCAACTTGTTTTTTGCAACAGGCCTTATATGGACAACATATCTATTGTGATCAGTTTGCTTGGTAGCTCATGCTGTACAGTGTTGTACTTGTAATGGTGAGCAATTGGGTTTGAGTCTTGTGAAGTATGCTTCCACAAAACAAACAAAAGCAATACAAAGTCAAGGTGAAACTCTGTGGTTGCAGTGTACTTCTCTCTTATTTTGCTTTAAAAAACACTATTGTTTGGGTTTAGGGAAGGGTTTAGGCTAGCAATTCGCAAGTTTTTTTTGACAAATCCTGTCTTCTCATGAACTTGTATAAGAAGAATGTGTATCTGAAACTTACAACCAAATGCACCCTGAGTAATGTAATTTATGTTCATAAATAAAAAATAGACATTACTTGCAAGTAGATTTGTCATCAGAAACTTGAATGAAACGTATGGAGAAACGTTATTGTACAGCTCCCTAAAATGTAAACTGAGTCAAATTTTCTAATGAGTGTGTGCTGATTGTACAATCAGGAGTTCAGCCCTCAGAGCCTTGCTGTCATTCCAGTATAATTCAATATGTCAGCTAGCCAAAGGTTTAATTAAAATGCACATTTGAAACTGACACTAAAAGAATAATTCACCTCAAACTGAAAACTGTAAATCATTTAATCACCCTCATGTCATTTTACCAAATAACTTGTTCTTCCAATGTTTTTGATAAATGCCTCAGTGTTTTTGTTCATACAATGAAAGTCATTCATTCATTCATTCATTTTCTTTTCGGCTTAGTCCCTTTATTAATCTGGGGTCGCCACAGCGGATTGAACCGCCAACTTATCCAGCATTTGTTTTATGCAGCGGATGCCCTTCCAGCCACAACCCATCTCTGGGAAACACATTCATACATTCTCATTCACACTCATACACTATGGACAATTTAACTTACCCAATTCACCTGTACAGCATGTCTTTGGACTGTGGGTGAAACCGGAGCACCCAGAGGAAACCCACGCAACCACGGGGAGAACATGCAAACTCCACACAGAAATGCCAACTGGCCTAGCCGGGGATCGAACCAGCGACCTTCTTGCTGTGAGGCGAACGTGCTACTCACTACGCCACCGTGGCGCCCCACATTGAAAGTCAGTGGATTCAAAAAGAGAAAAACTTAAGAAGTCTTCAAGCCAGTTAATGTATTTATGTATTGTTCTTCTGTTCTAGACAAGCTTTAGCAGTGCTAAAAGAATTAGATTCAGCTATTTGCTGCCATGTAATTTGAGTTTATTTATTTTATGTATGATGGAAACTGACACTGTTAAACTCATTAGAGTTGCATGAAGATAATAAATTAAGTGGCATCTTTTTCTTTTCCTTTAAAGGCACGAACAGATCCTCCAAATCTTCAGCGTTCTGAGGGTGGAGGACGCAGTGCACTTCTGTCTGACATTCAGAAGGGGACAAGACTGAAAAAGGTCACACAGGTCAATGACCGAAGTGCACCAGTTTTTGACAGTGAGTTCAAATTCAATGAATTCTGCTAAGTTAACTAATAAAGTTAAATGTGTTGCGTGTTTCTGCTTGCATGGTGTGGGTGATGCAAATGCTAAACCTATTGGTTAATTTCTTTATTATCTGATTGGGCATAAATCTACTGTATGATTTAATTTTCTGTTGCTGAGTAAGATGAGAGTGTTAGATAGAGAACCTGCATTGAGTTCTCTTGAACAAATACAAAGGAATTCAACAAAAGAAACTAAGCATTTCAAGAGTTCACACTTAGCTGATGATTGATTGTAAAGCTTGTTTGGCATGCTGTCCGGGGAGAGAGCCCTGAGCTCATAAGATCCTCAAGCCCAGGGCTCCCTCCTGTTCGCAAGGCGAGAGGAGAGTTTGAGCTCAGGTAAATCTCGAGAACTCCCCTGCGAGTAGCTAATAAACAGATAGTGATCGCTATGAAAAGAAAAACTACTAACTAAGAGCATGTCTATGGTGCCGATTTGTATTAGTCCATTAACTTAAGTTGCATGTTTTTGGACGGTGGGAGGAAACCGGAGAACCCGGGGGAAACCCACGTGAGCACGGGGAGAACGTGCAAACTCCACACAGAAACATCAGCTGGCTTGGTAAGGACTAGAACCAGTGATGTTCTTGCTGTAAGGCAACAGTGCTAACCACTGGGCCACCGTGCCACCCATCTAGGAAGGAGGAGAAGTAGGGGTGGAAGGGGGGATTCTTCAAAACGAAGATGGCTGTGATATGGAATTTAGGGTACATATAGTGGCTTAGGACTCATCTGATTGGTGAATCATAAATTAGATAATGCGGGACCAGCTGCGAGCAATCATCTGCACGTGATCCTCTCGAAATTAGTTTATAAATAAACTTCACAAAGAGAGGCCACTACAGGGCATCAGACAAAGTCTAAATGGTCAATAAGTTTTAAGGCCTTATCAGTGGCAGAGATATATTTGAGCTCAAGGTCCATAGCTTTTGGGTTCTCACACTTCAGAGCACTCATGTGCACATATTTCTACCTGTAAATGAACAGTGGCAGATAAAGGGCCAAGACTGCAAGTATTGAGTGAGGATCACACAGAAAGTGAGGGTGAGAATGTTCCTTCTCTTCCTCTGTATTACAAAAGACAGCTGTATTTTTTATGTTCAGGATATGCAATGTTCAGTAAAGGGTCATGGACTCGCTTAACCCTAAAATTCCAGTTTATGCATCACTTTATGTCTGCAAGTCGTGTTCTTGGAGTGGGGTCTTTTGTTGAAACTTTCTTTGCAAAAGGAATTATTTTGAATATTAAAACAGGATATTAATTCACAATGGGTTTGTAAAATAAGTACAAATGAAATGATATTATAAATGATCCAAAACATTATGACCAGCGAATTTGTAGATGAGCTCTTAACAAGGCCACCTATTACAGACATTCATTCATTCATTTTCTTTTCGGCTTAGTCCCTTTATTAATCCGGGGTCGCCACAGCGGAATGAACCGCCAACTTATCCGGCATTTGTTTTACGCAGCGGATGCCCTTCCAGCCACAACCCATCTCTGGGAAACACATTCATACATTCTCATTCACACACATACACTATGGACAATTTAGCTTACCCAATTCACCTGTACCGCATGTCTTTGGACTGTGGGGGAAACCGGAGCACCCGGAGGAAACCAACGCAACCACGGGGAGAACATGCAAACTCCACACAGAAATGCCAACTGGCCCAGCCGGGGATCGAACCAGCGACCTTCTTGCTGTGAGGCGAACGTGCTAACCACTCGGCCACCGTGGCGCCCCTATTACGGACAGTTCACCCAAAAATTAAAATGTCCTCACCATTTACTTACACTCAAGTGGTTGTTGGCTTTCATGAGTTTCTTCTGTTGAACACAAAACAGGGTATTCTGAAGAATGTTGGGGAAAAAGCAGCAGTTAACACTAATTGTAGGAACAAAAATACCATGGAATCTGATGGAAGTGAAAGAATGTTTTGTCCAACATACTTCAGAATATCTTCCTTTGTGTTCAAAATAAAAAAGGAACAAATAGAGAATAAGTAAATGATGACAGAATTTTATCCATTTAAGGTCAAGGTAGATTAGACTGTAGGCAATCAATCAATCCTTGTAATTGGCATATAGGATGAAGGCGAAATGGGCAGAAATATTTACAATAGCCGAATTGATATGGCAAAATGTTTCGGTCAGAGATTCTCAGGTTGCTTAACAAGGGTATAAAGGTTGTTTCCACTCATTAGTACTGAGAATGTACCACAAACTGGTTACCATTTGTTAGGAGATGAAAGCATGAGGGCAGCAAAGGCTATCCTGTAGAAATCAATAGAAAGTACGTTTTATAAAGATGTGTATGGGTGGAAACACACTTTTGCAAACCAATCAGGGTACTTATGAGGATCTTTGTCAATAGTAGAAAGAGCTTCAAATGGGCATGTAAGCATCAGAAATAGACCCTTGAGCAGTAAAAAAATTAACCTCGGCTGTTTAAATTTGAGCCCAAGCGTCTTGTTTGTAAAGGTACAAGTCACAGACAGTCGCAGATGGGATTTGTTCAAGCTGGTCATATGGGGCTGTGTTTAGGACTTTGATTAGGATCTGTTCTGTGGGCTTGTCTCATCTATCTCTTTGCTAATTAAGGAGGGGTGTATATACATTGTTGTCTTCTAGCATTGATGATCCTTGGTTGCCCAACAACCTTGACTGCTGATCGGGAGAAACCTGAAAGACTTGCCCTAATCCTATATCTAACCTTAAAATCTCAATAGTAGATTTGAATAATATATTGCAGTTTGATAGGTACAGAAACTGGTTCCACTTGCTGACCTCACAATATGCATAATGGAGATCAATGTATTTTCAGAACCTAAAGTGAATAATGTGGATGACGGTGGAAGAAATACTGGGAACTCCACAAACACAGCGGGATCTGCTCCACCTACTGTGGGCCCTAGTCTTGGTGGACTGTTTGCGGGAGGATTTCCTGTCCTCAAACCAGTTGGACAAAGAGACAAACGAACACATCACAATCCAGGTATTGTCTATCAGTTTATTTATTGCAATGCATTATATGTTGAAAATAATAACTAACTATTAGAAATAACTATTGGAAATGGCTTGTTTCTGTTTCAGTGTCTCGTTCCGGTTCTACTGCAAGTCTGAAGCAGCCTCTCTGGAACCCTCCATCACAGGGAGATGGTTTCAGAGGAAGCGCCCCTGATCTTTCTCCCTCGCACAGGGCTTTAGAGAGAACCTCTTCACAGTCTAAAGCTCGTCCTGTTTCCTCATACACAGCTCCAACCTCTCCCAGCCAAATTACACATCCTTCTTTCAAACTGTCCTCCACCCCTCCTTCCTCTGCCCCACCCCCTCCTCCACCCCCTCACCAGGAACGTCCCATTAACAAACCACCTCCTCTCCCCACTTGCCCACCACCACCCCCGCCCCCTCAAATGGCCAAACCAACTTGGTTACCCATCCAATCGCACTCCATCCCCATGCCTACAACTCCGCCTCCTCCACTACCACCCTCAGTTCCTCCATCCCCACTTCCTGACAGGTCATCTGGGGTTTTCTACCCACCGACGACTCCACCACCTCCATCGGTCCCTCCATCACCACTCCCCGACAGGTCATCTGGGTTTTTTTACCCTCCACCTCCTCCCCCACCACCATTGTCCTCACACTCTAACCGCTCATCTGGAGTCTTCTATCCATTGCCTCCACCTCCGGGGCCGTTCGAAATGAAGGACAGTCCATTAGGACCTCCTCCCCCACCTCCACCTCTTCCTGCTTCATTTGCATGCAGTCACCCGTCCTCAGCACCTCCTCCGCTACCTCAAAAAAACCCTCCTTTGCCATCACCAACATACAGGCCCAGCGTACCCCCTTTGCCACCGTCCTACCCCTGTAACGCCCCCAGCAGACGGCCCCCTGCAGTGCCACGTTTTGCAGGTAGATGCAAATGAAATCATATAATACATTTTATGGAAATGAAATGAAGTTATTTCGAAATGGGCTCAGGAACATTTGAAAGCAGAAATTCTGTATTTGCTCAAACAATCAGAGCTCTGATCAGCAAGAGTATGCTCATCATTGGTCTCATTTACAAAACTACTGCATTGAAACCTTCCTACAATTACATTTATTCTTTTACTAGATGCTTTTATCCAATGCGATTTGCAAATGAGAAAAATCAAAATTTTATTCAAATCTTCAATTCAAATCTTCCTAAAAGTGCACACACAAGAATAATCATTTATTAAGGATACACATGTTATTATTTGAAGTGGTTCAGTTTTGTCTACTTACACCTGTGCACATTCTCTCATCAGCTTTGTTTTTTATAGATCACAACCTTTGTGTGGGAAGTGGCGTACACACATTTACTTGACAAGCCTTAGTAGAAATTTTTGATAAGTGAAGTGAGCCTTGTCAAGTATGGTTTTACCCATACTTAAACTGGTTCTTTGCTTTTAACCCATCCAAGTGCGCGCACACCTATTGAGTAGGGCTGTGCAATATGGACAAAATAATCATATTGTGATTGGAATGAATATTGTGATTGCAATTTTATTTGCGATTTTGACAACATACACCCATTCTAAATGTATTCAGCACAAGAAGTGCATAACAAAACATTTCACAATGAAATAACATGGTGTTAAGTTTAATAAATAAAACTGTAGTAAAATTGTCGTTAAAACAGACATCATAAAATGAATTAAGATAAAAATCTCACTGACTCCAAGAACAGTAGTGTAATAGCAATTATATTTATATTTAACTGAAATGAAGTTATGAAGTCATTTTGGATTAACAGGTGCTCCACGGATGGCTCCACCCCCTGCTCCACCAGCCCGCTCCCCTAACACTGAGCTATCCAGCAGGATCCCACCTCCTCCTCCTCCTCCTCTGCCAGTATCTGCTGTACCCGGATCAGTGCGCAATGGACACCTGCACAGTTTAGGTGAGACTGCAGGTTTAACATTATTGATAAAGCTGAAGGTCTTGAGGGATATTTCACACAAACATGAAAATTCTGCCATCATTTACTTACCATTGACTTGTTCGAAAACTTGACTTTCTTTCTTTTGTTGAACACAAACATATTTAGAAAAATGCTGGTAGATGGGACCCGTTGAATTCCATAGTATAGTACACTACCTGACTAAAGTCTTGTTGCCTATCCAAGTTTTGGGAACAACAAATAGTAATTTGACTTCTAGTTGATAATTTGGAAAACTGGCAGAAGGTAGGAAGGTTTTGCAATGAATCATCTGTTGAACTGCCTCCAAATCATCACAAATACTGCAGAAGATCTATTTAAACCTACACGGACCGAAGATTCTCAAGAAAATCTGTCAAGTTGGGTGAAGGAAAAATAATGTTTTGGGGTTACATTCAGTATTGGGGCATATGAGAGATCTGCAGAGTGGATGGCAACATCAACAGCCTGAGGTATCAAGACATTTGTGCTGCCCATTTTATTACAAACCACAGGAAAGGGCAACTTCTTCAGCAGGATAGTGCTCCTTCTCATACTTCAGCCTCCACATCAAAGTTCCTGAAAGCAACGAAGGTCTAGGTGCTCCAGGATTGGCCAGCCCAGTCACCAGACATGAACATTATTGAGCATGTCTGCGGTAAGAAGAAGGAGGAGAAATTGAAGATGAATCCAAAGAATCTTGAACATTGGGAGTCCTGCAAGAATGCTTTGCTATTCCAGATGACTTTATTTATAAGTTATATGGGTCGTTGATGGATGCAGTCTTCCAACCTCATGGGAGTCATACACAACATTAATTATTTTTCCGCTGCACCATGACTTTATATTCTATACTGTACATCATTTTTGTTAAGTGACAAAGTCAGACCTTACTGCCCTTACTGTTAAAGACCTTACAGTTAAAAATCAAGGCATGATCATATTTTATTTTGGTAAAATAAGCATAATCAAGAGGACTTTGCCTTTCATTTAAGCCAGTTTTGATACCAAATGCTCAACCAGAAATTGAGTTATTATTTGTTGCTCCTAAAACTTGGATATACGACAAGACTTTTGTCAGGTAGTGTATAAAAAGGTCAATGGGTACCAACTACCAGTATTTTCCAAAATATCTTGAGTGCTACCAAGCAGTAAAACCTGATAAATTAACATTACTCAAAACCTTTGAGTAAACTAATGAACTTTTTAGATTAGATCTTTACATTTGTATTTTGTATTACAACACACTTGTGATGAGTTAGACTTGTCACAAAGTTGATTTTAATAAGTTGAATTATCGTATGAATTAATTTGTGCAGTTTGTTTTGTACATTATCTCAAATATTTCTGATCAAGTTTTAGGTTTAGCAATAATGTGTTAATCAAACTATCAAAGAGATGCACTATCATATGCATAGTGCGTCCTCACCAAAACCACAGACTTCAGTGGTAACCATACTATTTTCAGTAAAACAAACATCTATAAATCCCAACAAAACATTAAAAACTAATTTTATTTTCTCATTTAAATCTAAAACACCTAAAACAGTAACATTTAATTTCAACTTTATATATTCTGACTCAAAGCATGTTAGAAAAGAGAAATCTGTTCATTTATAAGTGAGTTAATTAAGTCAATTAACTTAATACAATCAAACTAAGCTCACATAATGTTTTCTACTAAGTACAACTAACTTAGTCAGCGCCAATAGCCTAGTGGGTAAGTGTGCTGACATACTGTATAACACCATGATGCTCATGGCAACCTGAGTTTGATTACCAGTTTGAGGTCCTTTGCCGACCCTTGCCTTCTCTCTGCTCCCAATAGACCATTTCAATGTGGTCATCTCATTGGCCCATGAACATTTCCTTCTTGTTATCAAACTATTTTATAACTGTAACGAGGTATTTTAGTTGTAACGTAATGCTTAAACAGCTATCATAACATTATTACTCGAGATGTGGCTCTTTTTGGATTCTCGGAAGCTAAAGAAAGTGAATATATAAAACAGGAAATATGTTGGGACCATTGTTTTTGTTAACATCCCTTAAAATGGTCTATACTTTTCTAATAAATAAATAAAATAAGTACAACAAAGTTACATCAATATTTAAATGAAAAGAACAAATTAATTTCCATATTAATTTGTATGTTTTTACAGCAAAAAGTAGTTGGAAACTGGAAATTAACTACACAAATACATGATTTGCTAATTGTGTCTCGATATGTTTGTGATTGCCCATAACAAAAACATGGCACTTGTTGTATGTCCAACTCACAGGACTATCTTTGTCAATTTTACAGATGACTTTGAATCAAAGTTTCACTTCCATCCGATAGAAGACTTTCCCCCTCCTGAAGAGTTTAGGCCCTTCCCACGTATTTACCCCAGCAAGGAGAACAGAGGTACAGCAAGCTCTTTGTCTGTGAGGAAAGGTGAAGTCTCTTTAGTGACAGTGTGCACAATGCTGCCTCTGTTTAAAGAGGATTGAGACTTCAGACTTCAGAGTTCAGAGAGGAGATGAGCTTATCTTGTTCTGTTTCATCTATGTATAATTGTAAAATAGTTTACCCAAAAAAGAATATTTGCTGTTAATTTGTTTGTTCCTGCAGCCGTCCAAAATGAAGGTGACATAGTTGGTTCATTTGATCATAGAAGATGTTCATCTGAATTCTTAATGATTCATTAAGTCAACTGCTATCTGTGTATTGAGAGTAAAAAAGAAAATGAAAAAAAAATATGTATACAAGACAGGCAATTACAAATTATATCTTTATGAGACAGAAATCTCCCGCTAAAGAGCTTTCGTTGGATAAAAGGTAATAATGTTGTAAATGATGTTCAGTTTACTGCAAAGACTGATCGCTTCACTTCATGTTTTTTTTTTAACTATCAAAATGATGACTGACTTTCTTTTTCAAGGATCGCAGTTTCAGCAGAATATCCTGTCTAATGTTGTTCTAAAGAAAAAAAACATAGCCTGGTAACATCATTGAAAGCCCGAGGGTGATTAAATCAACTGAAATGTTTCATTTTTGTGAACCTTCTATAATAACCAAAATAAGCAGCATGTGCTAATTAGATGACCACACTCTTATTTTTACTTCGGCTTATTCCCTTCTTTACCTAAGGTCGACTTGCCACAGTGGAATGAACCACCAATTATGGGAGAAGTTTTCATTTAAAAAAATCAGAATATATATTTCTGTTTTATATACAGAAAATACGTTTTCAGATATGTTATTTTGTGCATTAAAGAGTACAGTGGATGTTTTTACAAATGAACTATTTGTTATAATTATGCACTTAAAGAATTGTCACTTTTGGTCAGTTTATTTTAATGCTTTAATGCTTTATTTCTATTTTTACTGTATTTTTGATCAAATACATGCAGTCCTTGTGAGCATAGGACACATGATAAAATGTGAATATCCATGATGAAACAAGTATGCATACAACCCTACAAATAAATATTTTTCTCAGTTCCTCGGTTTGGTTTCACGGTAAAGCCCAAACTGAATCTCACACTGAACTCTTCTTGTTTTGTTTCACAGTAAACCCACAACCTCCTGCCATGAGGACTCATTTAAGATAAAATGGGACAATATGGATATGAAGTATGGTGCTAACCTTTATCGGGATGTTTATTTTAATCATCATCCTCATCATCAGTGAAGAACATCAGCCAAATCTGTTGGTTAAATCAACTCTCATTCAACGGAATCTGTGAAAACAATGTCATCTTCTGAATTTATGTCTCATTTACGCTCATGAATTGGGTGATATAAACTCAAGAAAGTGTCTACTGTCTGTAGGATTAAAAAGTTGCATTTATCTTTTTAATTTCTTTTATCCTGTGGTGCAGTCAGGCTTCCATTACAAATGATTAAACTACTAACAGAATAACTATGAGCAGAAAAAGAAAAGTGCCTACAAATTAGAGAAGTCTTGTTGATATAACAGTTTCAAATAAAAGCTATGGGCTTTTGTAAAAGGGAAGAAGTTTAACCAGTAAGAGCGAAACAGTGTTTCAGGACTAAAGAAGCAGTTGAAATGGATGAAAATGTATATTGTACTAAAAACTAACACAAGTTTTTTTGGGGCAATTGTCTGTTTGTTGCTTCCTGTGGCTGCTCTAGTCCTTTTGTTGCTCACTGTTTTTGCCTAAATAATCAAACCAAAACCAAAGAACATACTTGTTTCCTTCTCATTCTACGTTAAATTGTTTCATCTCTCTGTTTTGAAATATGTGCCAGTATAAAACGCTGTATTAAAGCTCTGAATCAGGAGAAAAATATTCATGCGAGACAATGGGGAACAGTGCCACCCACTGGACATGCTTGCAATTTATTGCTCTGACTGAATCTGAATACATTATTTAACCCGAATAAACATGTACAAGACAAACTTGTTAGCGTGATTACAGCATGGTTTCATAAAGGTTTGGACACAGTTCAATGAATAAAAAAATAAATGAATACCATAAATATCTGCTTTTAAATACATGCTGTACCAGCGAATACTACTTACAGTAGCCTGTTGTTAGCAATAAAAACAAACACAATACTGCAACTTTCTAAGCATTAATCATGCATTAGCGATATTTAACTAATAAATACATTTCATATAAACATATTATACATTAGCTTTTATCATTTCTTCTCAATACGCAATATTCCTTACCCCAAACATTCATCGTTTAGCTCAGCTGCCATTAAAACATACTAGCATAAAGGAACAGGTTAAGATGTACTTTATATTGTGTGTGTGTGTGTGTGTGTGTGTGTGCACGAGAGAGAGAGAGAGAGAGAGAGAGAGAGAGAGAGAGAGAGAGAGAGACATGACAGAATCTGCCAAATCCTCTCAGATCATGAGGTTAATACTGTTGATCTCAGTTGGTTTTCCTTCACGCGCGTGTGCCTTTGTAGTCTTCAGGACCTGTATTTACAGCCAGTTGAGTCGATGAAACAGGAGTCGGTGCACCTGAGTTGCCCGAAGGTGCTATGTGTGCAAAAAGACAAAGACACATTATAGAGTGCTGACATTAAATACTTTAGGAAAATATACAGCACACATCCAGCTGTGTGACATCATATAGTAGTTCTCAAACTTTTTGACTCAAAGTTCCCTGATTATCTATTACTAAACATGACTTTCCAGTTTGTTTTCTTTTGTGATTTTAACTGGATTTAAAAAAAAAAATTCTACCTCATAAAACATTTTTAGATCATTCCATTGTTTACCAGTGCAATAATAAAATGTATTTGTGTACATGACTTTCCAGGTCTAGAAATCCCACTATCTTTTGGCTACCGCATACTCTATATCCAGGTTATTTCAGAGGTTTTAACACTCTTTTTAAAGGATTTCGATTTCCTGTAATAAAGTTGGCATCTAGCTGAAAAATACAAGACATTTTGTTACTTAAAGAGCCCATATTATGGATTTTTGAAAATGACCTTCCATGCAGTGTGTTACACAGCTCTAAGTAAAGTGAAATGTCCAGCTAAGGCTTAAATCTGAAAGTGCAAAGTGTTTAAAACGATTGATTCATATATAAATGAGTCGACTCATTGTTGTTTAAATGAATCGTTATTAGAACGTGTCTTTAGCCGTTTCGGCTTGACGTCAACGCGAAACATAATAGTTGCGCGCGCAGACCCAGGATTGCAACTGAGAAATTGAACTGCCCGGCCCCGCCCACAGACAGGAAGGAAAAGTGGAAGACAACAAGCACTGTATTGCAGTAAGTGTTGTAGCATAACCAGCGGGACAGCAGTGATGTGTGATCTGAGTAATATCTAAGTAAATCTTTATACTGTTTGATGGCAGTATAAAGATTTAGAGATAAGTTATTGACAGCTTTTTTAGTTTTGGTTTTCGCGTTTTGCTCTTTGTAGACGGTCCCTAAGGACCGGTCTCTCTGCCGCCTGCACAGAGTTTAATATCATGCATCCAGCGCAAAGGCAAAGCTCATTTTTAGGAAAATAAGGTTGTAGGTGATTGTATACATTGCGACGGTTGAAAAGAGGTGCTATTTGTGTAGGAACAATGTTTCGGTCATGAGTTATTGATCCGAAAAACACGACTGCTGCTAACTTTACTGAACTTATCGGCATTCCGGTTAAATCATGTCCCGTAGACGCTATGCTCTGAAGTGCGAGGGAAAAGCTGTGTTATTTTCCCTACCTGGAAACCTCTTTTCCCTACCTGGAGTGGTTGAGGTTTATTTCGTAAAATACCTGAGAATTACATCCCCAACACGGTGCTGTGTTCACGTCATCTCTCTGAAGAGAGCTACACAAATCTACACGCTTACGACGCGGGATTTGTTGCACGGTTGTTGTTAAAGGATGGATCAATACCCAGTTTATTTGGACCAGCATGTTCTTCCAGTCGTGTTGACTCTAACAAGGTAAATATGGATGTAGTTGTCTGTATTGTGTTTGCTCCGTGCGTGCAGCATGTAGCGGTAGCCATTTAGCTTACTGCCGAATGTAACTATTTGTTGGCTTACAATAGTCCATGAAGTGTTAATTATTACTGAATGTTTGTTGTTATGATGAAGAATATAGCAATACGCTGTTCTACAAAAGCAGTGATTTGTTTTCAATATGTTCTGGCATCGGGCTGTTGACACAGACGTGACGTGGTGACGTGACGTGGTAGCGTCACGTAAAGGAGGTGCTTGGGGGAAAAGACTCGCTCAGACGATTCATATGGGAGTCGGTGGGAAAATGAGGTAAAAATAAATAGATATTATAAGACATCGAAAGTGTTTTTTAACCTTGCATACATATCATCTTGTTGTTTGGGACTTCAAAAAGTGAAATTTAACCATTCTCAACCCACCATATGGGCTCTTTAAAGGGGTGGTCCACTATGATATCATATTTTAAACTTTAGTTTATGTGTAATGTAACTGTGTGAACATAAGCAACATGTCTGAATGTAAGACATTCAAAGTTCAATGCAAAGGGAGACATTGGCTTTTACAGAGTTAGCTTAGCAAAATTTGTGATGTTTGTGATGCCCTGTGATGTTATAGCAGAGAAAGCTAAAATGGCATCCAAACGCTGCTATTTCCACAGAGCTTCTTCTATTTCTGAATTTGGGCTTCCAAAGGACACGACACAAAGAGAGAAGCACTTACGGTTTAATTTTAATTATGTTGCAGAGAATTATAAAAAATTTTTTAGCTACGATTTGAGAATGGTCACTTACAGTACAGTTACACTGACTGACAGTATTTACGCAGCAGAGGCAAAGCGTGTGCTAAGTAGAGGTGTTGCGCTTGCATTATGTTAGCATTCACACACAAACACACGCAGAGAGAGAAAGAGATGTCATTGAAAAAGTCAACACGAATAGAAATTCCAATTCGAATCTGGCTCGAAGTTTTCCTATCAGTGATTGAACCTATAGTGATATATGGCAGTGAATTGTAGGGTCCACTTCAATCAGAGCCTCTTGAGGGTGGGCTTTCGGAGGAATGAAGAAATATGTTGTTTTCATGCCAGCTGAGTAGCTGTATATAATCAAAGTAAGATATATGAAAAAATAATGTGATTTTTTTAGTACTCATTGCATTGCACCCCATAAACACAACCAAGCCTTAAAAATACACTCTGGACCACCCCTTTAAGATCCATTTTATTACAATAAAAGTATTTGATTAAAACTGAGTTAATGGTTTTAGCTTAACTTTAACTTTAGCTAACTTTAAAAACACAGACGCTTTTACAATGTAGTGCCCCTATTCAGGCCCTAATTATGTACATAACCATTTTTCGCAAAAATGCTATTCATTCATTCATTTTCTTGTCAGCTTAGTCCTTTTATTAATCTGGGGTCGCCACAGCGGAATCAACCGCCAACTTATCCAGCATATTTTTACGCAGCGGATGCCCTTCCAGCCGCAACCCATCCCTGGGAAACATCCACACACACACATTCACACTCATACACTACGGACAATTTAGCCTACCCAATTCACCTATGCCACATGTCTTTGGACTTGTGGGGGAAACCGGAGCACCCGGAGGAAACCCACGCAACCACGGGGAGAACATGCAAACTCCACACAGAAATGCCAACTGACCCAGCCGGGGCTCAAACCAGCGACCTTCTTGCTGTGAGGCGAACGTGCTAACCACTAGGCCACCGTGGCACCGCAAAAATGCTATAATTGTTTATTAAAAATGCCATCACATCTTGTATTGTTTTATCCTTAGAGGACATAAAATAGATAATAGATAGTATATATATATATATATATATAGAATTATTAGATAATACACAAGCTTACCCTGGCAGATATGATTTGCAGGTCTGGTAACCGAAGTCTTTCCCATCACACTCCTCTACACCCTCATTACGATAGCCATCACCACAGTATGCCTTTTTACAGCCTACACACACACACACACACACACACACACACACACACACACACACACA
>CAIGQQ010004210.1:2753838-2824523 GCA_903798035.1 Danio albolineatus
ACACACACACACACACACACACACACACACACACACACACACACACATATATACCCAGAGACAGAGATAAAGAACAGGAAAACAGGAAAGAGAAAGACATAGAATGAGTGAAAACAGACGGATGTAAGAAAATGATCAGCACACAAAAACAACAAGATAGAAAGTGCTGCTTTTACAGTATGTGTAAAACTATGCAATCTAATTCTACACATCAAAACAAGATTTGTAAGTTTTACAACCAATTATTAATCACATAGTTGGGCTTAAAGCTTACAAGAGGTTGGAATACCCAACCTTATGTCATAAGAAAACTCAATTATTTTCCATTTTGTCAGTTTAGTGGCTAATTAGTATAAGAGTTCAGTCAAACGAAAATGTCAAATTTTTAAATGGAGGCGTGCCACAAAACTCCATCCCTAAACCCAACCATCACTGGGGGAAGAACAAATTGTTTAAACGAGATTGCACAAATTCATACAAACTAGCCACTAAATCAAAAAATTAGGAACTGTCGCGAGAAAGCATTGCAATGCTACCTAAATAATTTGGAAATAAAGCACCATTTTCATTGCATGCGTTCAAGATAACATAAACGTCACTTCCTGAGAAACTGGCTCAAACTGTTAATGAAACTGGAATTTGATGCAACATGGGAAACCATTATAGTGCATCATTCCTACATTAAAAAATATACATATAACGCATCAAATTACAAACTCTACCACATCATCTTGTGTTTGTTATCTATATCCTATTTATCTGTAAGATTTTTGATTAATTTTGAATTTAGCTCAGGCGTTTCAGTGTGACTAAAACAACATTTAGTGCAATGTGATCCACTGCTTCCAGTTATCCAATCACAGTAATTTTTTTCAAGGAATTCAATACCTCAATTAAGCAATTGAGTTTTTTATTCGCATATTATTTTAAACTCACTTTGACATTTCCATCCAGTATTTTTAATAATTTCAGATTTCTTTTTGACATTATTGCCTTTATATTTATAGGGCATTAGATATTGTCAGGAAGTGATGTTAGAGAAAGGGTTAAGGGATTGGGAATGGTCGGGACACCTGCAGCAAACTTGTTCAGTGCTCAGCATCTTTAAGTAAACCCCATAAATCTCTCATTTAAATGAATATTTTCTATAGGCAGCTTTACAATATTATATTTGTACAATATAAAATCTGGAAAAATTAGTAGCCCAAATTTATATGTTAGGGAAAATTATTAAATAAAATTTAGAAACAAGAAATATATACAATTTTGTTGAAATGTAGTTTGTATTTTTTTTGCTATATTTTGCATGAATTTAAAAGTATTATCTTTCCAGTTCTGAAGATATTCTGTGCTTAAAATATTATTTTAATAAACATATCTGTTTGATAAATCTGTTTTATTCAAATGCACAAATATATTAGCTATATTTGCTGAGAAATTGATAAAAATATTCATTTTCAGAATGGGGTGTACTCATATACTGAGCACTGTATGTCAGACACTGACCACTAGGCTGGTGTCATCGATTCCATTCACAATTTTTATGTAATATACCCAAATGTAAACATAAATATGTGAAAGAGCATAGCTTATAATTATTTACAGTCAAAGCGATCTCACTGCAATTCAGAACAATTTGATTTAGTGGCTAATTTGTATTTGTACGATCTCATTTGTACATTTTATTAAGTTTTGCTCATCCCCCAATGAGGGGTGGGTTTACAGGTGGGTACGCCTCCTTTTGAAAATATTAAGTTTTCATATTAATGAACTTTTATGAATTTGTATGAATTAGCCACTTTATATTTGCTCGTGAGATCACGCTGGTTATAGTATGTCATTGTTTGTTGGATGGTGTGACTCACCTATGCAGTCATCGGTGACAACCTTATTTCTGTCGTCACATTCCTCACCATTGAGTTCCTGCACTTCTCCGTCACCACAAACTCCGTTCCCATCCCTCATCCTCTCAGTCGCCTGGAGCGGCATCAGCTAAATGATAAACAGAAGCTCAATTTCCCAAAAAGCCAGTATATCAGCATGTTTGCATTATATTTTAAAAAAAGGCCTGTACTTGAATGGGCTCCCATCCATTTTCATCTTTAAAGTAAAGCGACCTCTGATCCTTTCTGAAGGCGAGTGCATTATTTTCATGGAGACCTTTTAGCTCTTCCTCACTGCCCACAACAAATATCTAAACAGGAAGATCAGGAAACAAAACGATTAAGATGCAGATATGAAACCTGAACGAATGGCCTTATTGATTCAGTTGCAAACAGGCAAAGTCAATTTGATCTTGAAGTTGGATGGGAACAATGTGTACTATCCAAGGCAGTGAATGTACCCGCAGTGATATTAAAAGCCAAAAAGCTGGACTTCCTCACAAATCATGTCTAAACAAAATATTATTGAATATTGTTTTCTGTAAAGACTAGGTGAAGATGTAGATAAAACCTTTGTTCTTTTCTATTGTGATAATTGTGGGTCGGCACGGTGACTCAGTGGTTAGCACTATTGCCTCACAACAAGAAGGTTGCTGGTTCGAGTCCCGGCTGGGCCAGTTGGCATTTCTATGTGAAGTTTGCATGTTCTCCCTGTGTTCGTGTGGGTTTCCTTCGAGTGCTCCGGTTTCCCCCACAGTCCCCCACAAAGACATGCGCAATAGGTGAATTGAATAAACTAAATTATCTGTAGTGTAAGAGTGTGTGTGTGAATGAGTGGGTGATTGGTACTGATTACTATTGGGTTGCAGCTGAAAGGGCATCTGCTGTGTAAAACATACGCTGGAACAGTTGGCGATTCATTTCTCTGTGGCAACCTCTAAAATAGAGAATAGGCCGAAGGAAATTGAATGAATGAATTGTGATAAATCTGAATGAAGCAACCAAGAAAAATGTAGTGTGATTTTGGAATCTGGAACTATCGCTATTGGTCAATATACTGTGATTGACAGATTGTCCTGCCCTCATGCTGATATGCAAACGAGTTAAAAAAATGATCATTTACATTAAAGGCAGAGTTCACAGAAAAATAAAAATTCTGTCAATATTTACTCACAGCACTTGTTCCAAACTTGTTTGAGTTAGTTTCTTTTGTTGAACACAAAAGCTCATATATTCAATAAAGTTGGAAAGCAGCAGTTTTTGACTTACATGGTATTTTTTGTTCCTTCTATGGACTAAATGGCTGCTGGTTAACAACATTCTACAAAATATCTTACTTTGTGTTCAACAGTAAAAAGACATTTTTGGGTGAATTATCGCTTTAAATAAAATATTAGAATGGCATAAAATATAAGAATATCATATGGTGACTTAAAGTGTAAAAATAAATTGATGCCATTAATATTTATTGGGAACAACGTATCTCTGCTTTCCATTCTAAAGTAAATATGGTTTGTTTTTTAATCAAATAGTAATAAAATCCTTTTTTGAAAATTATATTCATTTGAATAAATTTGAAGGTGACACGGTGGTGCAGTAGGTAGTGCTGTCGCCTCACAGCAAGAAGGTCGCTGGTTCGAGCCTCGGCTGGATCAGTTGGCATTTCTGTGTGGGGTTTGCATGTTCTTCCCATGTTCGCGTGGGTTTCATCCGGGTGCTCCGGTCTCCCCCACAAGTCCAAAGACATGTGGTATAGGTGAATTGAGTAGGCTAAAATTGTCTGTAGTGTATGAATGTGTATGGATGTTTCCCATAGATGGGTTGCAGCTGGAAGGGCATCCGTTGCGTAAAACAAATGCTTGATAAGTTGGCGGTTCATTCTGCTGTGGTGACCCCGGATTAATAAAGGGACTAAGCCGAAAAGAAAATGAATGAATGAATGAATAAATTTGAATTTAGCTGTGATTCATTCTGATATGTAGTGCTGACTAATATCCACAATCACAAACAACAGAAGTGAATGGAAAGTCATCAGCATGAAAATGAAAGCGTGCTGGGCTTACTGCTGGAACTTTGTCATATTTATTCCGGTGTTGTAAGGGGGCACTGGCAGGACTTAGAGAAGGGAAGCTGCAGTCACAGACTCCAGGAGGACCAGGCAATCCCTTTTCACCTTTTTCCCCAACTACAAACAGCCCTGCACATTATGAGACATCAGCAAACAAAAGCAAATAGATTGCGATTAGTAATGGAACCATTTGAAAAGACTGGAATGTGCAAAAACTGGCCTCCCAGAGGAAAGCACCTTTTCAAAATACCTTACTTTGTATACAGACTTCCACTAAGGTCATTCATTTAAAAAATAATGCTTTTAGTAAAAAAATATAATTTTTCTTAAATCATGTATTTTACTTTTGTGTTTGAAAAGTGTATGTTTTGTCATTGGCTTAAACGGTGTAAAACATATTTTTGCAAAATGTCCTCATTTGAAGAGCTCTCTCAGTGTGTGTGTGTACATTAGAAAGACCCAGAAATATAGCAACTGCAGACAGTTTTGACTTTGTGGGGACTTTTTTTGGTATGTTTCGGGGGGGTTTTGCAAGGGTTTTGTTTCAGGTATAGAAAGTACAGTTTGTCCGTTTACAAAGTGTACAAACGTGCAGTTGTACATAATTATGTCTAATGGAAGAATTAAAGAAACATATATAAAATTATTAAATGTCCTCACTTACATAATAAACTAAAGACAACTGACAATTGAGAATTTGCGTTTGGAATGGCTAATAAATCATGTTTCTGTTTAATGAAATCTATATTTATAGAAAGTGTTAGAAAATAACCTGCTATAAATCTAGATAAACTGCCTTTACAATGCCCTTGTTAATACTGTGAAACACCTGTTAGTGTGTGAGTGTGTAAGTGCTATCATACCTGATGCTGGTACACCAGGAGGTCCAGGGTGGCCTCTGGGTCCAGGTGGACCAATGGGACCCACTGGCCCTGAGAAACCTCTCTCTCCATCAGCCCCCTATGCCAGAGAATGCAAAAAATAATTCAGCTGACTCATCTTCACATGCTACTATTAAAATGTTCAGCTAAATATGATTTCAATATGAAAATATGAATTTTGTTCTGCATTTATTTGATCAAAAGTATAACAATCACTAATATTGATAATGATTTCAAATGACCATTTTCTGTTTCAACAACAAAACATATTTGTTTCTGTGTTTCAAAGAGCAACTTTCACCATCAAATAATTCAGTTTTTAATATCACATAATATCTACACTATCAGACAAAAGTCTTGTCGGCGATCCCATTTGTAAGAGCAACAAATAATAATAACTTGACTTTAAGTAGATCATTTGGAAAAATGGCAGAAGGTAGATTTTTTCATATGAATTAGCTGTTAAACTGCATCCCAATCATCACAAATACTGCAGTACACCTATTAAAACCTTCATGGACCCTAGATTCTCACAGAAATCAGTCAAGCTTGGAAAAATCATAGATTGGGGTTATATTCAGTATGGGGGCGTGTGAGAGATCTGCAGAGTAGATGGCAACATTGACAGCCTGATGTGTAAAGACATTTGTGCTGCCCATTTCATTAAAAAAACCACAGGAGAGGGCAACTTCTTCAGCAGGATAGCGCTCCTTCTTACTTCATACTTTAGGCTCCACATCAAAGTTACTGAAAGCAAAGAAGGTCAAGTGCTCCAGAATTGGTCAGTCCAGTCACCAGACTTAAACATTATTGAGCATGCCTGGGGTAAGATGAAGGAGGAGGCATTGAAGATGAACCCAAAGAATCTTGATGAACTTTGTGAGTCCTGCAAGAACACTTTCTTTGCCATTCCAAATGACTTTATTAATAAATTATTTCAGTCATTGAAGAGATATATGAATGCAGTCATCCAAGCTCATGGGAGTCATACACAATATTAATTATTTTCCACTGCAACATAACTTTATATTCTATACTGTACATTATTTCTTTTAAGTGACAAGACTTTTGTCTTAGCAAAGTCAGACCTTACTGTCCTAATTAAATAATTAAAAATCAAGGCAGATGATATTTTATTTTGGTAAAATAAACATAATCTAGAGGCCTTTGCCTTTAGGCCACTTCTGATACCAAATGATCAACTATAAGGCAAGTTATTATTTGCTGTTCCTAAAACTTGGATAGGCAAAAAAACGTTTTTTTATCAGGTAGTGTATGGAGTCAGCTATATGTGCTCAATTAATTTTGTGCTCAAATGTTATTATTAATGATCAAAACAATTGTGCTGTTTAAAGGCACAATATGTAAGAATATTTTATTCAAATCTCCAAAAAAAATTAGAACACATATTTTTGAAAACAGCACTGAATCTCGCTTTGATTCAACAGCTTTCAGCCTTACTTTACTTCAGAATCCCATAATAATGGATATTTTAGCTCATTCATGAACGTGACTTATAGAATGTAATGAAGACGACCATGATTCCACACACAGCAAACTCATTAGTGTTAAATTTCAAGTGTTGCAGTATATCAGAGTAAAGTGTTGAAATTCTAGAGTTAGATAAAGATAAAATAACCCTCTCAGTGTTAGAAGCTGATTTGCCTCCTTGTCATACAAAGTTACATATATCTAACGCTAATACAGTGTTGACTACTACATCCAATTTATGCAGCAATATCCCTGAAGGATTTTTCCAGACGCCATTGTCTTCTGTCCCAAGAAGCAATGAGAAGAAGCAACTGGTGAGTAAAAATACTTAAAATGTTTGTATATAAACATTTGACATCCAAATTGTTATATATATTTCTGTGCGGTGTTGAAAATTTGACAATTTATTTATAGCCAATAGTTGTTTTCTTGTTTGTTTATTTGACACTGCGTCCTCACACATACAGTTCTCCCAGCCCAAAATATGCTTGATTCTCTCACAACATTTGATATTATTTATTAATTACCTATTTAATTACAATACATTGGTAAATTTATTCCAAGCCACTCAATTTGATTTCACAGTGCCGTGCAGTGCTTTGAAATGTGCATATTTTATTAATTTAATCATTCATTAATTTTCTTCACTATATTCACTTTTTTTATACTCACTTTTTATTCACTGTATCAGCGTTAGTTTAAAATATCTCACAAAAAAGCATCATTTTTCATCTTTATTTGGTTCTCTACCAGCTATGTTACATTAAAAATAAAGAAAATATAGTTGTCTTAAACCTGCTGCTTTTGGTTAAAATATGGTTCATGACTGTTTTGAATTGTTTTCCTAAAACATTAACAGAATAGTCAATAAAGTGTTGCAGATATTAAACAAGATATATCTTTTATTTCCGTGTGGTGTTGAAAATTTGACCTAAGGAGTGTTAACACATAACACTGAGCGGTGTTCATATGATCCTTTGTGGTGTTCATATTTTACACTATAAGAGTTTGTTAATTAACACTCTCTGAGTGATGATAAAGTTAACCCTTTCAAACGTGTTATTTTAACATTTTTATAGTGTTCCAATATAAACTTTGAGGGAGTGTTCATTTTAACTCTAAGGTAGTTAAATCTACTTTCTAAAATTTGCAGTGTACTCAGCCATGCCATGATCATTATTTGTTATAAATATGTGCCCAGCAGTGACAATTTCAGGATTTTTTGGATTGGACGGCACAGTGGCTCAGTGATTAAAACTGTTGCTTCACAGCAAGAACGTCACTAGGTCGCGTTCCAGCTGTGCTAGGAGGCATTTCTGTGTGTTTGCCCCATAGTCCGAAGACATGCAGAATTGAATTGGATTAATTGGGTCAACAAAATCGGCCTTAGAGAATGAATGTGTGTGTGAATGAGACAGTGTATGGGTGTTATGTAGTGCTGGGTTGCAGCTAGAAGGCCATCTACTGCATACAGCATATGCCAGAGTAATTGGCAGTTCATTCCACTGTGGTTAGTTGAAAACAACAACAGCATTTAACATTGTGACTATAAAAACAAATCTTACTGACACCAATCCAAATGGTTGTGTATGAATATATGGCAGAAGCCAATGCAAGGTGCTTGTGTTGAAATGACATTCAAGTCTGAGGCCTGCGCAGTGATCTTACATGTGTATTTGTAAAAGCATTGGCTTGATTGATAGTAGGAATCTTTGGCCTACGGTAACAGCACTGGTATTTCCCTGCAGTTAGTAAAGACATTCCCAGGAAGTGCCTCTCCGCAGTGTAATACAAGAGCTCGGAAATTTGAGCGGCAGGGCTGGATCCAACATCAGAGGCCCTGCTGGTCCAAATCCAGCCACCAGCATGATGAGATTTTCAACTCCTCAGCTTACTTACGAAATGACACTCACACTCATATAGTCACAAACTGACTGAGGCAGACAGGTTAACAGTGATGTGTGTATGTGGGTTTTAAATCTGACCGAGGCTCCTTCTGTTAATGATCCACCATCTAATCATCACTTCGAGTCTCAATATCAAAACCAAGCAATAGAGCTCAGATGTGGCGTAATGCATGTGTCCTCACCTGTTTGCCTCGCTTGCCTGGTCGTCCTGTAGGGCCACGTTTCCCTGACACACCAGACTCACCCTTGGGTCCCATTTCACCCTGGGGAAGTGACGAGCAGGGGAAGGTTAGGAAAGAAGAGTGCAAAAGTTTGGTGGTTTTAATGGTTAAAATGTCACATATACCTTCTGTCCCAGCATCCCTGGCAGTCCAGTAGCTCCCTAAAGAAAGCAGACCAGACATATAGTATTTATAAATGCTTGTTTTCGGTTAAAATCTAAATAACAATGTTTAACAAAGAACAGCAATCTTATATCATACTAACGTTCTCTAAAACTACCAATTGCAGAAGTATTCTGTGGCTTGCTGATGCATTTTAAGTTAGTTTGTGTATTGATATTATATTCATTTGAAGTTTAGAAGTTCTGCGTCAACCACATCTTTTATTTCAGTATGTTGATGTATTTCCAACTGAAACAGAACACTGAGAAGGGGACAGAGCTTATTTTTTGCGCACCATTCTCTCGAAGCAAACTGTGAGAGGCACGAGGTCAAAAACATTGTAAAAATAGTATTGTCAAACTGATGTCAACAGTGTGCAACAATGTGCACTAGCACAACACTGTACATTTTATTTCACACAGACTTTATTGATTGCTTTTCAATGCTTTTTGATGTGTTGCTATTTGGTTGCTAGGGTTTTCTAGATGGTTGTTAATGTATTCTAAGAGTATGTCTCAATCAGATCCTTAGCTCCTGAGCTTGTAATCCAGTATTTCATGTACATGTAGCTGGTGCAAAACAGAAAGGTAAAAATATTCGTTATTTTGTGATTCCACTTGTCATGATCATATTAGGGGTTTCCTGTCTCCTTGTTGATTTGGGGAGTGTGCGCACTTTGCTTCTTCTCAGTCTTCATGAGAATTACATGCGGTGACTTAATGAGTGTCATATTTCATTTAACTAATGAATCTTGATGATGTAACCCAGGGGTCGGGAACCTTTTTTCAGCAAAGAGCCATTTCTGATATTTTTGTCAAATGCATTTTTTAAAGAGCCATTTGGGTATACTGTATATATACCCCAATATATACTGCTGTAATACAGGTTTAAACAAAACCTTTATTAATGTTCATGCACAAAATGTCACGATCACCAGCGATCTCCACAGTCAGAGATCGCTGGTTCACACATACACTTCTGGGAACTACAGATTGCTTAAGGACTACAACTCCAGTCATGCAGCGCACTCACACACACTCCTGCTCCATATCATGACTGATTGCATACACACCACCGGAGGACCGTCAAAGACTGATTATACTCACTACATAAGCAGCACATACACACACATCCTTGCTGAGTAATGTTACCTGTAAAGTGACCTTACAACGCGTTTCCTTTGTCTAGTTTTTTGTGTTTTTGAACCTCGCCTGTCTGTTTATCCTTGCCTGCTACCAGCCTTGTTGACCTCTGCCTGTACTACGATTACGATTTTGGATTTCCTGAATATATCTGTTTGCCCCTGATGACCGTTGCTATACTGACTTTTAAAATTAAATCTGCACTTGGATCCTCGCCTCCGTTGTCATTGTCACTCCACCGTTACACAAAAATGTTGAGCAAGTCCATGAATGAAGAAAGAAGAATTTACTTAAATTCTTTTTTTTTTCTGAAAAGCAGCATAATTTAAAATAAACATTTTACTATTATAAAAAATCAGACAGTTACTTCAAATAATTAAAAATAAAGTATGCAGCAGTAATTTTGGCTCGTTTTTAAGAACATATGAAGTGTTTAGATGCAAAAACCTCTAAATTCCGTTTGATGCACAGTCCAAAGACATCACGCATAGGTGAATTGGATGAACTAAATTGTCTGTAGTGTATGAGTGTGTGTGAATGAGTGTGTACGGGTGTTTCCCAATACTGCGTTGCAGCTGGAAGGGCATCTGCTGCGTAAAACAGCTAATTCTGCTGTGGTAACCTCTGAAATAGTCACTACACAGCAAGTGTAGGTACCCTTGAGTGGCGGTCATTCTCTGTTGATGGCAGCTTGACAGCTTTAGCCATAATATTCTTAACTACGTTCCTCGTACTAATAGTTTGCTATAAGAGAATGATGCGCAAAAAGAAAGCCCCGCCTCCCTACTTAATATTCTGTTTTATTTAAAAAGTACATCAACTTAAATTAAAGATTCAGCAACTTGCAGTTCACACAGACTTTAAGTTTTTAAAGTTTTGCTGTTTGGTTGCTAGCATGTTCTAGAGTGTTGCTAGCTACATGTCATTTGTTTTTAGATTAGTTAGATTGCTTAAGTCTTCAAGATGATTGCTAATGTATGGGAAATGTGTTTTAGCCCTTTGTTATTTGGTTCAATTGCTGCCAAAGTGCTCAGAATGGTTGTTAGCATGTTGTAAGCATTTTAACATATTTCTAAATGGTTAAAAGCATGATCTTGAAGGTTACTAGTATATTCACAATATTTTAGTTTGTTGTTATATGGTTACTAGGGTGATCTCTTGGATGTCGAATGAATTATGTAATTGTTGTAGTTGTTGCTTTGTTGCTAAAGTGTTCAGAGTGGTGGTTAGCATGGTGCAAATATTTTAACGTTACTAGGTGGTTGCTAGCATGTTTTAACCTCTAATTTGGGTGTCAGTGTGTTCTACAGTGTGGTATTTATATTCTAAAGGTTACAGTTGGTTGCTTTTTGGTTGCTAGGGTCTTCTGGATGGTTGCTAGTGTGTTTCAGCATAGCTAGTTGACATTAGCTAGTGTGTTTTAGTCCAGTGGTATTTGGTTCTTCAGTTGCTAAGGTGTTACAGTTTGTTATAGCTAGTATATTTTGTGTCTTTACTGTGTAGTTTTTCGGTTGCTCCTGTTTGGTTGCTATATGCTAGCTAATCTGTGCTTGGAAGATACCTGCGTATGGTAAGAATTTTAAATTATAGCTCTTTGGTTATAGAGTCTTGTAAGCATTTTAATATCTGGCTAATTGGTGCTTTGAGTGGTTGCAACAGTCTAGAAATACACTTGCTAAAAAATGTTGCTAGCATATTGTAAGTGTTTAGAGTGTTGATATTTGGTTACAGGGGTGTTTGAAATAATTACTAGGTGATTGCAAATTTGTTTGTTCAAAATGTTTTTGTATCTTTATACTGTTACTTGGGTGTCCTGAGGGGTTGAATGGTTGTTTTTAAGATTGTCATAATCATATTAATGCATGACTATTTTGTTGATAAGGTATTCTGTATGTTTTCTACTATACTGTATTTGTAATAGTTTGTTGGTATTTGGTGTTTTGAGTGGTGTTTTGAGTGGTTGTTAGTATTTTGTAGTGTTCTGGGTGGTTACCAACATGTTGCTATAAGATTATTAAGGTGTATTTGGAGGAAACTACTTTGTTTCTACTTTCCAAATGTATTTTAAAGTTATGAAATGTTTTATAATGCTTAAAAAATGAACACCTCCACTGAGTTTGCAGTGATCACTATGAAAGGATCATTGTGCATGTATTCTCCTTATTTTTCGGTACATTGCTGTTACATATGTTATATTGTTATATTATTTATTATATAAATTAATTGTTTATAAGGACTATTATTAACTGTAATTCTCTGTATGGAAAATGTTGGTTTGTTGGTTGAACACATCAAAACATTCTGTTGTGTTATTTGATAAAGCACAACAATGCATCTCTTGTGTTTCCATGGTTTCCAGGTGCCCTTCTCAACAGTTGACTCTCAAGTACTGCTTAATATCATTCCACCTGGTGCATGCATGATACAGCAACAGAGTTTATTGACTATTACACTATAGAGTATAGTTCCTATAAATATTGACTTAGAAAGCAATAATTTTTTCATTTTCTGTTGGTCTTCACTGTGTAACTAAAAAAGACTCAAACTTTAAATAGGAAAATTATCAAAGCTCATTTATTTTTATTTTTGAACCACATGCTAATGGTTGATTTAAATTCAGTTAATTATGCTAAGCTAAGCCTGAACAATAGGTTAAATGGATTCTAAAATGTTCAAGTCAAATGTTTAACTTAAAAAAAAGGGCAGTGTTTCTTTAAAGTTTAATAAATTGTCTAGAGTGGTTGTTAGGTTGCTTAATTTTAATGTGAGTATTTGGTTGCAAGGGATTCTGTGTATTTTCTCGGTGTGTTCAATATATTTTAACAGGATTTTGCTTTTGATTTTGGGTGTCTGTTACATTTTAGTTGTTGTTGTTGTTTGGTTCTTGGGGATTTTGAATGGGTGTGGGTTGTTGCTAGTGTTTTCAGTGTGTTGCTCTTTGCCTGCCAGAATAAACTGGATTGTTACTAGGTGGTTGCTAGAATGATCTAACGATTTTAATGTGTTGCTATTTGGTTGCAAGCATTTTAGATTAGTAAAATATTTTTAAGTGGGTTTTGTTTGTTGCTACTGTATGTGTCTTATAAATATTTTATTATTTTGCTCCTGGAATGTTTTGTGTGGTTGTTCACACTGGCGACTAATCACTAACCTTGTCTCCTCTTGGACCTGCAGGTCCAAAATCCCCTCGTGCACCCTGGAACCATTAGATTACATTTAGAAAAGACCCACACTTTACACATTTTTATTTAGTATAAGTATAACAGACAAATTGTACCTTCTCACCCTTGTACCCTGCCAAGCCCTAATGGGACAGAGAAGAATATATTATGCATTATTATTCATCTGAGGATTATTTTGAGATTATTTTGAGTATGAGATGAGATAAAAAAGGTAGGAAATAAACAACAAAATATAACATCAAAATTGTACATAAGTTCACCTTGTTCACACCACAAATAATAACTATGAAGATAACAACAGCACTTAATAATGTCGTTTACTAACTGTTAACAAAACTTTGTTAAAAAACTCACTCAGAAATCAAAAATCAGGATTCTGATTGGCTGTTTAATTATCCAGAAAAAAAAATTCTGAAAGTGATTCCAATTATCCTGTTCCTCTATGTGATTATTGTTATAGTTTTGGTAGGGATTAAAGCCATTCATTCGATTTTTGAAAACTTTGTTAAAACTACATTTGTTTGTTCATTATGTTTATGGCCTTGGTGTGAATGGCCTTTTTTCACCTGGAGAAAGTGACTCACTTTAGGTCCGACTGGTCCTCTCATTCCTGGCATTCCCATCAGTCCCGGGTCACCTTTCTCTCCCTGCCAATGAGGTCATTTACAAACAGTAAATAGGGCTCCAGTGAGCTATTATTAGATCTATTTAGGTCTTGATGGAAAAGGCAGTCAAGAGTGACACTTGCTTTCTGACTGACTTAGTAGTAATAGTAGCTGCATTAAAACAGTAATACAAGAGCATTCATTTAGTGTAGACTTTGATAATAGATGCTTTGTCATTTTGAATTTGGTTGTGCATTATGTAAATTTGATTACACAGGTCAGATGGAGTTTGGAGGTAAAACTCACCCACCTTAGGTCCCTCTGGGCCGGGCAGCCCTGCAGAACCTGGTTTCCCAGGCAGACCTGGACGTCCAGTACGACCCTAGGAAAGAAATATGCACTAGTTTACTTTTATACATCCACGGAAACCACAGGCAGATCTGGCAGCACAGCCGATGTGCTGAGTGTCCAGAGCAGTTTTAATCAAAGACAAAGCACCTACTCAGCATCCCTGCCTCTCGACAGTCCTCTTCAATCCTTTAAACATCAGCCTATCTAATCTTTCTGTGTTTTTTTTTTTGACTGCCTTCCAGGTTCCTCAAACACTCTTTTCTTTTGCTTTTAGGCAAGGCAAGGCAAGGCAAGTTTATTTATATAGCACATTTCATACACAGTGGCAATTCAAAGTGCTTTACATAAACAGGAATAAAATTTAGGTATAAGAAAATAAAAACAAATAATAAAAAACAGATAAAAACAGATTAAAATGAGTTAAGACAAGTTATAAAAGAATGAAAAGAAAAGAAAGACACAATAGTGCGATCTGTCGGACGTAACACAGTGCTCATTCAGTAAAGGCACAGCTAAACAGAAGTGTTTTCAATTCTTGATTTGAATGTGCCTAATGTTGGAGCACATCTGATCATTTCTGGAAGCTGATTCCAGCAGCGAGGGGCGTAATAGCTGAAAGCAGATTCACCCTGCTTTGACTGAACTCTTGGAATTTCTAGTTTATGTGATCCTAAAGATCTGAGTGATCTGTTAGGCTTGTATTCAGTGAGCATATCTGTAATGTATTGGGGTCCTAGGCCATTTAGTGATTTATAGACAAGTAATAATACTTTAAAATCTATTCTGAATGTAACTGGGAGCCAGTGTAAAGACCCGAGGACAGGTGTGATGTGCTCTGATTTCCTGGTTCTGGTCAGAATCCTGGCCGCAGCATTCTGGGTGAGCTGCAACTGTTTGACTGTCTTTTTGGGAAGGCCAGTGAGGAGCCCATTACAGTAATCCACCCTGCTGCTGATAAAAGCATGAACAAGTTTCTCTAAGTCTTCACTGGAAACAAAGCATCTAATTCTTGCAATGTTTTTGAGATGATAGTATGCTGATTTAGTTACTGCTTTGACATGACTGTTGAAACTGAGATCTGACTCCAGAGTCACACCAAGATTCTTGACCTTTCTTGATATTTTTTGTTGTATGACCCTTAGAGCCGAGGTACGCATTCACCTTGAGAACCTCATCTCTGTTCCCAAATGTAATGACTTCAGTTTTCTCTTTATTTAACTGAAGGAAGTTTTGGCACATCCAATTGTTAATTTCATCAATGCATTGGCAGAGGGTGTCAATGGGGCTGTAGTCATTAGGCAGTAAGGCTATGTAGATCTGAGTGTCATCAGCATAGCTGTGGTAGGAGATTTGGTTCTTTCTCATTATTTGGCTCAGAGGGAGCATATAAAGGTTGAACAGGAGAGGTGCCAGAATTGAGCCTTGTGGGACTCCACATGTCATGGGTGTCCACCTCGACCTATGGTCACTTATACTGACATAGTAACCTCTCCCTTCAAGGTACGATCCGAACCATTTGAGGACCGTCCCAGACAGCCCAACCCAGTTTTCCAGCCTATCCAGAAGTATGCTGTGATCGACAGTGTCGAATGCAGCACTGAGATCGAGCAATACAAGCACTGTTAGTTTGCCTGAATCTGTATGTAGGCGGATATCATTGATTATCTTTATAAGGGCGCTCTCTGTACTGTAATGTGCTCTGAAACCAGATTGAAAATGGTCTAAACACCCCTTCAAGCTTAAGAACCTGTTAACCTGGTTAAAAACAACTTTTTCAATGATTTTGCCAATGAAAGGGAGATTTAAGATTGGCCTGTAGTTGCTCAGTAGGGTGTTATCCAGGTTGCTCTTTTTCAAGAGGGGTTTAACTACTGCAGTTTTAAGTGAGTTTGGAAAAATCCCTGAGAGAAGTGAAGCATTCACCACTTTCAGAAGATCCATTTCTAGATAGTTAAACACAGTTTTAAAGAATGATGTGGGCAGCGTGTCAAGATCGCAGGTTGATGTTCTCATAATTTGCACAATCTCTTCTAAGATTTTACCATCAATTTCCATGAAATCAGACATAATGTCTGATTTCTTAAGTTGTGATTGAGCTTGTCTGACGTGGACACAACTTGGCTGATTGGATGAGCTGATTGCCTTTCTGATATTATTGATCTTATCAGTAAAGAAATGAGCAAACTCATTACATTTGCTTTCAGAGAGTAGTTCACTAGGAATCCTACTGCGGGGGTTTGTGAGTCTCTCTACCGTTGCAAAGAGGGTACGGGTGTGATCTATATTGCTGTTTATAAGGCTTGAAAAGAAAGTCTGCCTAGCAGTGTTTAGTTCCACATTACAAGCATGGAGACTGTCTTTATAGATATTGTAATGGACTACTAGTTTCGTCTTCCTCCACATACGCTCAGCTTTTCTGCATTGTCTTTTCATCATCTTTACCGATGTTGACCTTGTCCAAGGTCCTTTCTGTCCTTTTTTTAATGCTCAATCCTAATCTAACTACATTTTACTGCAACAAATAAATAAATAAATAAATAAATAAAAATACCCAAGCAAACTTACAGCTAATTTTGTTACTTGTTAGTTAATAAAATAATGAGCCATTAGAGGATGTTAGGTTTTATAATAGGTGAACTGTGTTCATAATCACAACACAAAGCCTTTATCATGATAAAATGTGTACCAAATAAGCAACAAAAGTTATAAAACAATGGCAACTGCATTGTGATAAAATACATAAATATTCAGCAAATTTGAATTTGAGGGCAAATACATTTAAATATAAATAAAAATAAAATAAATATTGTCTTAGTGAGCACGAGAGACAATTTTTAAAGAAACATTTGGTATCAGAATATTTAATGCATGCAAAATTTGTACTATTACATAATATTTAATACAGATTTTTAGAATTGAATTGCACTACATTTAGGTCAGTAAACAAATATCATCTGTGATGCACTGACCATGTAAACATCACTCTACATAATATACAGATTTTCTACAAACTTGCAGCTCTCAATATGACAAAGAGGTTTCAAGATTTTGGCTTTTGGTGCAAATTCTCTGGTATAAGTTTATACATTTTTATTGGAAAAAAAAAAAAAACTTTATTCAAGAAATATATTTTTAATCAAGTTTTTTACAGTCTTCCATTAAACATCCTATGTTCCAAATGGCTTCCCTTCATTTAGCTTGAGGTGCTTAAAGTTCAGTGCAATTAAATCACTGTGTGTGTTTTGACTGAGAGCAGCAGTGCAGTACTAAGATTAATGTCCGAGTTCAGCACTAAGTGATATTACAGGGCAGCACCACAGTGGAGCGCAGCCAATGAAACAGCGCATGGCCTGACACCCTGTAAAACTATTACATGCACCAACAGAGCATGTCATAATTATAAACAGCATACCGGACTACATACTGCAACCTGTCGCATTATAAACAGAGACACTGTGTATATGAAAGCTATCGAGTTTAAACATAGACTTCACTATGTGAAGACGTCCATCAAATTCCACCATTGGTCTTATCAATGAATTTAGCACACAGCAATTCATAAACACTTGCAACACAGTAAAAGATAAGATTCTGACCTTTGACCCTGGTCGTCCTATATCACCCTAAAGTGAAACAAAAAAAAACCTTTAAGTATCATAACAGAGTCTGAAGGAAATAAGTCAGATTTTTCTGATGTTTCACCTTATCTCCTTTGGGTCCCATCATCCCAGGAACACCTCTGTCACCCTAAAACAAAGAAACACCTTTCAATTTATATATGGGGATATTTCATTTTATTGTCTGAGGAAGGACTTTGGTTCTACCTGTGGTCCAGCAGGTCCTGGAGGTCCTGGAGGTCCCTCCACACAGCGTTCCTTGACCTGCTCCTCCTCATCCTCGTCTTTCTCAAATACCCTCACCACAGGTCGAGGCAAGGCCTTAAAAACCAATTAACAGTCATACTGTCTTATATTGGTGCTGGAAATATGTACACTAATGTTATACCACTCACAGGTTCTCTTTTCCAAACTCCAGGAGGAGGCGGGAACAGAGGAGGTGGAGGCGGAGTCAACAAACAACAAGGGTCAAATCTTTTTAAGACATCGCTTGGATCCTGGCCTAAAAAATAAACCACACCAGATGATAAAGAGTAAGAATGTAACAGTAAGAATGATTCATTATCGTCCTGGCAGAAATACCTGAGGAGAAACAGCACTGCAGTAAAAGCTGCAGTAAGTGCTATAAGGAGCAATAGCACAACTGAAAAAAAAAATGCACACTTATCTTACTTATAGACTGAATAAATGTATACATATGGGAGATGCTAAAAAACTAAACTGTTGACTAAACGTATTTTTTCCAGTATCTTACTCAGTGTAGTCATTGCTTGCCAAACTCAAGTAAAACAATACAGGGTTTCTGCAGGGTTTAAGACTACTTAAGACCCTTTTAAGACCATTATGAATGAATGTTATAAAGGGCTAAACACTAATGATTATTTCTAATGGCCTGGTTGAGCCAGTGGAATTATTATTATTATTTTGGTTGCCACGAAAAAATTTAACATGTTTTATTGTGTCAAAACAAGAAAACTGTAGTTCTATACAATTTTTTGCATATTATTTTGTTCTTTATTTCTTAAATGTTAAGTTTAACATTGTTAAATGTATATTTATTGTGAAGGAAATTACATAAATAATTAAATAAGTATATTTATTGATTTCCCAGAGATAGATTGGAAGGGCATGCGCTGCGTAAAACAAATGCTGGATAAGTTGGCGGTTCATTCCGCTGTGGCGACCCCGGATTAATAAAGGAACTGATTAATAAAGGAATATTTGTTGGCTTTTGGTCCAAATTGATTGAGTATAACTTCTATTCAACCTAATGCGTTTCTGTTTTAAACCTTAAGTTTCATGCCTATTTATAAATATTATGCCTACTCCTGTAAATAGTTTATGTATGAATGATGACAGATAATGTAAAGGGATATATTGCTGTTATTATCATAAGGAACTGTGTAATTGTTTTTAGTTTTCTTTCCCTGATTTTATTAAGATGGATTGTAGGTGATTGGATGGATGTCAAACCGATTAGGTAATTGGGTATTACTTGGGCAGAGGAAAATTAAGACCTATTTAAAATGTAATGTAATGTGTATTTATATCAGAATCAGAATCAGAATCAGTTTTATTGCCAAGTGTGCTTCACACACACAAGGAATTTGCTTTGGCTACAGAAGCTTCCAGTGTACATAAAGTGACAAGTGACAACACAGAATAAATATTATAAAAGAAGACAATAGACATTAAACAGAGATGCAGTCCAACGATCTGGATGTTGAAATGTATGTACAGATTTGTTATAAATATACAGGTTATAAGGTGCTGTGTGCAAAAGAGTAAGTATTGCATTATATATTGTTATAAGGTGCTGTGTACAAATGCGTAAGGAAAAGTATTGCATTGTATATTATTATAAGGTGCTGTGTACAAGTGCGTGTGAGAAAGTATTGCACATTTATTGCACGATAGGAGAAATATTAACTGTTCATGAGATAGATGGCCTGAGGAAAGAAACTTTTCCTGTGTCTGGCAGTTTTTGTGCTCGGTGCTCTGTAGCGCCGGCCAGACGGTAACAGTTCAAACAGGAAGTGTGCTGGGTGCGAGGCGTCCAGGGTGATTTTGCGAGCCCTTTTACTCACTGTGGAAGAGTACAGTTCTTGAATTGTAGGAAGGGTAGTGCCAGTGATTCGTTCAGCAGTCCGGACTATTCGCTGTAGTCTACGGAGGTCAGATTTGGCTGCTGAGGCGAACCAGACGGTGATTGAAGTGCAGAGGATGGACTGGATGACAGCTGAGTAGAACTGCACGAGCAGCTCCTGTGGCAGGTTGAACTTCCTCAGCTGACGGAGGAAGTACAGTCTCTGCTGGGCTTTCTTTACAATAGAGTCTATGTGAGTGTCCCACTTCAGATCCTGAGAGATGGTGGTGCCCAGGAACCTGAATGACTCCACTGCAGCCACAGTGCTGTCCATGATGGTGAGCGGGGGGAGTGCAGGGGGGTTTCTCCTGAAGTCCACTATCATCTCCACCGTTTTGAGCGTGTTCAGCTCCAGGTTGTTGTAACTGCACCATAAAGCTAGCCGCTCCACCTCCTGTCTGTATGCAGACTCGTCACCGTTCCGGATGAGGCCGATAACAGTAGTGTCGTCCGCAAACTTTAGGAGCTTGACGGAGGGATCTTTTGCGGTGCAGTCGTTGGTGTACAGGGAGAAGAGCAGTGGGGAGAGAACACATCCTTGGGGGGCACCAGTACTGATGGTGCGGCTGTCAGACGTGATTTTGCCCATTCTGACTAGCTGTTGTCTATCTGTCAGAAAGCTGGTGATCCACTGACAGACAGAGCTAGGAACAGAGAGCTGGGTCAGTTTGTGCTCGAGCAGTGATGGGACGATGGTGTTGAAGGCAGAGCTGAAGTCCACAAACAAAATCCTTGCATAGTTCCCTGGTTTGTCCAGATGTTGTAGGGTATAATGCAGTCCCATGTTGACTGCATCATCCACAGACCGGTTTGCTCTGTAGGCAAACTGCAGGGGGTCCAGCAAAGGTCCGGTGATGTCTTTCAGATATGCTAGAACCAGTCTTTCAAATGACTTCATGACCACAGATGTTAAGGCGACAGGTCTGTAGTCGTTGAGCCCGGTGATCTTTTGTTTCTTCTGGATTGGGATGATGGTGGAGCGTTTGAAGCAGGATGGAACTATGCGCTGTTCCAGTGATCTGTTGAAGATCTGCGAGAAAATGGGGGCCAGCTGGTCAGCACAGGTTCTCAGACAGGCTGGTGAGACACCGTCTGGGCCTGGCGCTTTCCTTCTCTTCTGCTTACTGAAGACCTGACGCACATTATCCTCACTGATCTGAAGATCAGGGGGGGAGAGGGAGATGTCTGTAGGTGTTGATGGCTGTGTAGAAAGATGGTCAGGGCGGTTGTGGCTGGAGGTGGGTAGAGGTGTTAATTGCTGTGTAGAGGGTGTCTGGTCGAAGGTGTCGAATCTGCAGTAGAACGTGTTCAGGTCGTTAGCGAGAAGTTTACTGCCATCGATACTGGGGGGAGATGATTTGTAATTCGTGATGGTTCGCAGACCAGTCCACACTGATGCAGGGTCGTTAGCAGAAAACTGGTTTTCCAGCTTTTTTGCATAGTTCTTTTTAGCTAGACCAATCTCCTTTGTTAAAATGTTCCTGGTCTTGTTGTAGAGAATCCTGTCCCCACTCCTGTAGGCATCCTCTTTGACCTGACGAAGCTGTCTAAGTTTTGGTGTGAACCATGGTTTATCATTGTTAAATGATAAGTAGGTCCTGGTTGGGATGCATAACTCCTCACAGAAACTAATGTATGATGTTACAGTCTCTGTGAGCTCATCCAGGTCATTGGTTGCAGCTTCGAAAACACTCCAGTCAGTGCATTCAAAACAAGCTTGTAAGGCCTGCTCTGTGTCGTTGGTCCATCTCGTAACAGTCCTTAATACTGGCTTAGTAGTTTTAAGTTTTTGCCTGTAAGTTGGTATAAGATGAACCAGGCAGTGATCGGAGAGTCCTAGAGCTGCTCTGGCCACGGAGCGATATGCATCTTTTATTGTTGTGTAGCAATGGTCCAGAATGTTATTGTCTCTGGTAGGGCATGTAATGTGCTGTCTGAATTTGGGCAGCTCATGTGTGAGTTTTGCCTGGTTAAAGTCCCCAAGAATGATAAAAACAGAATCTGGGTGTTTTTGTTCTGTCTCTGTGATTAAATCAGCCAGCAGTGAAAGAGCAGTACTCACGGTCGCGTGCGGTGGGATGTAAACACTGGCCAGGATAAACGAGGAAAACTCCCGCGGCGAGTAGAACGGCTTACAGTTAATGAAAAGCACTTCCACGTCAGGACAGCACATCTTCTTTAACACAGTTACATCCGTACACCACATCCTGTTAATGTAAAAGCATGTCCCTCCACCGCGCGTTTTCCCCGTTGCCTCCGTGTCGCGATCTGCTCTGTACAGCTGGAAGTCCGGTAGTTGTAATGCGCTGTCCGGAATGGCTTCGTTTAGCCACGTTTCTGTGAAGCACAGCGCAGCAGAGCTGTTAAAGTCCTTATTTATGCGTGTGAGCAGAAGTAATTCCTCCATTTTGTTAGGAAGAGAGCGGAGATTCGCGAGATGAATGCTAGGAAGCGGCATTCTGAAACCGCGCAGTCTGTTTTTGATGAGCGCGCCGGCACGCTTTCCCCGTCTCCGCGTCTTGTAAAGTTTCCATAGAGACGCGGCTCCGCCAAGGACAACGCTCTGCAAAACGCCGGAGAAGTCAAGAACCGGCTGGTGATCAATTGGTGTGCACTGCAGAATGTTCAGCAGCTCATCCCTGGTATAACTGATCACGTTGGATGAACACAAAACAGGAAAAACAAACAAAAACATTGCAACAGCTGGAGAGCTTCGCACCGAGGCTGCCATTCTTCGGCGCATTCCGATGACGTATATAGCACATTTATTGTGTATGGCCATACACCCAAAGCGCTTCACAATCATGAGGGGGATCTCTCCACACCACCACCAGTGTGCAGCATCCACTTGGATGATGTGACGGCAGCCACAGAACAACATCGCCAGTGCGCTCATCACACACCAGCTATAGGTGGAGAGGAGAGATTAGTTATACAGCCAATTCAGTATGATTTAATGATTTAAGACACGTAACACAATATTTCAGTGAATTTAAAACTTTTTCAAGAGTTCACACTTAGCTGATGATTGATAATAAAGCTTATTTGGTATGCTGTCCTGGGAGAGAGCCCTGAGCTCATGAGATCCTCGAACCCTGGGCTCCCCAAAGGGGAGTTTGAGCTCAGGTAGATCTCGATGAACTCCCCCGGCTTATTTCTAGCTAAATGACGAACATGGATGACTGAGGAGAAGTTTACTCACTAGAGCTTGGCTATGGTATCAATTTTGTGTGTTCAATTTACTTAGGTTGCATGTTTTTGGACTGTGGGAGGAAACCGGAGAACCCAGGGAAAACCCAAGCGAGCACGGGGAAAACAAGCAAACTCTGCACAGAAATGAATTCTGGTCCAATAGGGACTTTAACCAGAGGCATTCTTGTTCTTCAAGGGTTTCTTCAAGACAAAGATATTGAGATAAGCAACTCTGGTTATTTATAGTGAGTTAGGAATCATCTGATTGGAGAATCGACCATGAGCTGATGCAGAAACAGCTGAGAACAATAATAAGTATGTCATCCTCTCAAAATTAGTTCATAAATAAATTTCACTTAAGGCCCAAAATTTTGTTTTTGAAATTGAAGACATTTTAAGATGTTTTAAGACCCTGTGGACACCCTGCAACAACAACAAACAACAAAAACAAAATTCTGTAACATGCTGTCACTGGTGCTTTATACAAGTAACAGAACTGACTTTTATCCATTTAGCTCCACTAGCTTTACAAAACCCTTGGTGTAAAAGAAAAGATTTTAAATATATATATATATATATATTTGTTTTCAAAGAGCACAAACAAGCTAGCTTTCAGAGCTTCAGATGTTATTAAGTAAAGTTACAAGTGATATGGTACAGTGGTATTATTGATGCACAATGTATGGAGAATATGAAAAATTAAAATATAGGATCAAATACACTGACTAATACAAACAACAAAAAATTGTGTTTGTTTTAGCTATGCAAGGCACTTTTTGCAGGATTATTGTTTAGCAGAAGTATTGTTGTGGCCTTTAAGGCATAAATTAATCCTCATATGACATGTGTTTAAAATCTCTGGAGAAACAATTAAGAATTAAGACAACACTCACTCAATCAGCACAAGCCTCAGTATTGGGAAACACCCACACCCTCTCCCATTCACACACTATGGATAAACGAGCTTATCCAATTAAATTATATCGCATATCTTTGGTGAAAACCAATATTATTTTTTGAAATATTGATTACACATTATCGGTAGTTTATAAAATAAACAATTTACTTAAAGCAAATACCTACTATTCAAGAAAATAACTTTGAAGTGGTCCCTGAATTGTATTTTTTATAGTCTATTCACTTGAGTTCAAGTTTATTTGTATAGTGCTTTTCACAATAATTATTGTTTCAAAGCAGCTTTACATAATTTCTACATTTTCTATATAATTTCCTAATTCAATTATACTCAATTATGAAATAATTTCATAATTCATCATTTCTATATAATTTCTAGTACCAGACAGTAACGAAACAAATGAATGCTTAAAACATATAGATACATGTATAAACCATGAAAAATATCCTAATATAATGTCGTCTCCATTTCAGTTAACAAATTAACTACTATTTCAAATTCTCCAAACAAATAACAATTGGGATAAACACCTATCTGATTTTTATTTTTACACAAACTTTTAGTTGTCAGTGAAGCAAAAAATAAACAAATAAATAAATAAAAACATGACATAAGATGTAGCTACTTGAGGGTTTTGTGATTAACATTATTATTATTATCATTTATAATTCGAATTGATTTAAATTGATACTCTGATAATATAATGTGTAATAACGAAATGTTTAAATAATAATTTAATGACAACACAATAAACGCACACATTTACAGCACACACATTATCAAATACATTTTTAAAAGACGCATCATGTAATAAACATATGTACGCAAACAACAAACCACTCGCTCATTGTCACAAACCGGTGTTGCTCATGTGCGCGCACACGTATTCGCGCTCTCAATCTCTCTCATAGCCTACCTGTAGGAATAGGAAGGATATTATCCAGATTATACGGCGAAAGGTAGGCTGACACCGAGTACAGCAGAAACTGCAGCTGTATCCCAGTCCTGCTCATGGCCATGGTTCTATGAGTGTGACAAAAAAACGGAGATCCGAATCGGTTCCCGCCCTCTCACCGCTCAATCTCTCTCATCCAGATTCAAATAGCAACAGCTCTGTTTCTAGCACCCTATTTTCTGCTGTCTCGGTCTCGTCTGTCAATGCGGCTGTGTTATTAAGTCGTAAGAACGACTCCCACGGAGTCTGTGGGAATCTCCAGGCGAGACTGCTATTACAGTCAGGGATCTGACATCTGATCCACCCTCTGCAGCCCCCTTATGCCAAGATTAGACTCCCGTACTACCACTATACACTTAATACCACCCACCAACGAACTGACCGGACAGAATTCAGGGGAAGCATGTGATGGACAACTGTTCTCGTCGAGATATTTGGAAAACTATTTGGAAAACAAAGAACATTTTAATTTTCAAATTTTTCTAATCATTACTCTACTTATTCTGTTCCTTCATATATCATGCTAATAAGATGATTTGATGATCAAAACATTTTGATGCTCAAAACATATGCTCATTTGATGCTCAAAACATATCATGCTTAAAATTTCTATTTTAAGTCATGCGGGAAACTGTTGCTAATAATTTAGTGGAAATCCTGATATTCATTCATTTTTTTGTCGGCTTAGTCCCTTTATTAATCCGGGGTCGCCACAGCGGAATCAACCGCCAACTTATCCAGCATATTTTTACGCAGCGGATGCCCTTCCAGCCGCAACCCATCCCCGGGAAACATCCACACACACACATTCACACTCATACACTATACGGACAATTTAGCCTATCCAATTCACCTATGCCACGTCTTTGGACTTGTGGGGGAAACCGGCAACGCAACCACGGGGAGAACATGCAAACTCCACACAGAAATGCCAACTGACCCAGCCGGGGCTCGAACCAGCGACCTTCTTGCTGTGAGGCGAACGTGCTAACCACTAGGCCACCGTGGCGCCCCGGAAATCCTGATATGTTTTCCAAAATTCTTTGATAAATATGAAGTTTAAAGGGGCAGCATTTATTTAAAATATAAATAAATCTTTTGGAGATGCATTTACTGTAACTTTTGATTCAGGAGACAAATAAATGCTTCAAAAAACAAATACTGATTCTTTTTTATTTATAAAAGCCTAAATTAACTGAATGAACAACTGTATAAAATATTAAAAATATCAAAAAGTAGAACTTCATAAAATTTCAAATAAATGTATTCCAGTTGTAAAAATGCAAACAAAATATCTTTATTTTTTCCATATGGATTGGTATTTTAATACAAGTCATTTTCAACTGCTAAGACAAGACAGAGAGATAGTAACATTTTTTAATTCGTTCATTCATTTTCCTTCAGCTTAATTCCTTTATTCATCAGGGGTCGCCACAACAGAATGGACCGCCAACTTATCCAGCATATGTTTTACACAGCGGATGCCCTTCCAGCTGCAACCCAATACTGGGAAACACCCATACACTAGCTTAACCAATTCACCTATAGCACATGTCTTTGGACAGTGGGGGAAACCAGAGCACATGGAGAAAACCCACACCAACACGGGGAGAACATGCAAACTCCACACAGAAATGCCAACTGACCCCGCCATGGCTTGAACCAGTGACCTTCTTGCTGTGAGACGACAGCGCTAACCACTGAGCCCCCATGTCACCTGTTAGTTACATTTAGTACATCATTAAAGATTAAAAAGATTCAAATTTATCATCCTGCTCATCGTGAGGCAATTTTTTAAAAACTTGTAATTAGATATATATACACTGAAAAAATGACTTCTGCTGCTTGCTCAAATTACTTATTTAAACTTAGTTGAAAGAACACAATTCTTAAGTTTTTTGGCACAACTTAATAGTATTATGTTCAATATACAAATTAGTAAAAAAATTAATCGGTTTGTGATGGAATACACACATACACACACACACACATATATATATATATGTGTGTGTGTGTGTGTGTGTGTGTGTGTGTGTGTGTGTGTGTGTGTATGTGTATGTGTTAGTAGAATTGATGGAGATTATATATATATAGTGTTTTGCAACAGACTGACACTTAATAAGAATGTCATCATATTGGCTGTCATCATAACGGAATAATCAAGCCTTACCTAATTCCTAAATAGAGGAATCAGATTCACATTAAAACATCAATGACACAAGCAAATTAAAGTCACTAAAATATTACATAAACAAAGTAGGCACTAAAAGCATTGGTCCCAAAATAAGAAAGCCATGATATACAAAACTAGATTTTTGGTCATAAAAAAATTATTAGATTAAATAGTATTAAAAATTGTGAAAGCAAAATATTTTGAGTGCAAGTAAGCCTGGGGTCCATACTGAAGCTGGGTTAGCTGGCTAGCCAGTCAAGTTTTGGTTTAGTTTGCACCATTCTTGGGTTTTAGGTAAAATGAAAGCAGCTCGACTTTAATCACTCCTTGTTGCAATGGTATTATGAAGCCACTGAGCTGAGCTACCTTAATGGGTACCTAAAACCCAGAATTGGTGCAAACTAAAATTGAAATTTAACTGGTTAACCAACTAATCTGGCTTCATGGTACAGGCCCATGGTGCATATATATATAATTTTTATATAATTATATATATTTATTATATATAAATCCATAATAAAGCATTTGAATAATATTACAAACAACCTAAAAGGGATAGTTTACCCATAAATTAAAATGGTGGTTCTTTCTTGTTAAACACAAAAGATGATAATGTGAACAAGCTAGAAACCTGCAACCGTTGAGTTACATAGTATCTGTTTTCCTACTATGGAAATCAGTGTTTTCAGATTTCAAAGTATCTTCTTTAGTGTTCAATAGAACAAAGAATCTCATAAAGGTTTGGAACCACTTGTGTCAAATTTGGTTCCTGTAGGGCCGCAGATTTGCAGAGTTTAGTTCCAACCCTAGTTAAACACACCTGATCAACCCAATTGAGTGCTTTAAGTCATGTCTGATACCTATAGAAAGGTGTGTTGAAGCAAGGCTGGAACTAAACTCTGCAGGGCTGTGGCCTTCCAGGAATTGAGTTCGACAACCCTGCACTTGAAAAAGAGTAAATAGTGAGTGCATTTTCATTTTTGAGTGAACTAACACTTTAAAGCTGAAGTTAGTAAAAGCTGCTCTCATCTACAAAGTGGCAAAACCTCATGATTTTATAGTGAAAATTGTCCATAAAGACCATAAAGTAATTTTTCTCTTCCAAACCAGCTGTACTTCAGCTCACCACTGCTGCCAGTCGTCAAAGGTCAACAGCTGAAACCTGTTGTCTAAAGCACTGTTTGAAGATGCCATTCCTCTGCTTCTGTTGCCCCTCCCTCTTCCTCTATTGCCCCGCCCTCTCCCTTCATGGCCCCTCCCTCTCTGTTGCGTCTGCCTCTGCCCTCCTCCTCTACTGGCTGAAGCTGCAGGACCAGTCAATGCCTCCTGCAGGATGGAGAAGAGCTGCGGAGCTACAGGGTCTCCAGCAAGCAGAGACTCCCACTGCTGACCCCCTCTTATGGCAGCTTCTAGACCATGCAGCAGAGTGCCGCTGAAAACCCTTTGAAAAAAAAATATAACACAGATAAATAAAAGGTACAAATATAGTGTGCTTTATATACTGTTTATACTTATATATTTTACATAAATAATTATATATTACATAAATATTACATAAATAATAAATATATTCTAAATTTAGTTCTAGTTAAAATAAGAAAATTTTAAGAAAAAGTGGCTTTTAGCAATAACCCTTGAGTATGTTGGGTCATCAACACTGGGGTGAGAGTCATAATTTGGTCACAGCTTTCTCTGTTTCAGCAAATGGAATAATGTTTGGTAACAAACCTTATTGTTTTTAATTATATATATTTTTTATAATTATTGTTTAGGGGTTTTCAACCTTTATTATGACAGGACAGTAGAAAACTCAGACAGGAAAGCATTGTAAGCCGAGAGAGTAGAAGGAACAGCTAAGGACCTCGAGCTGGGAATCAAACTTGGGTCACCGTGAGCACGTTGGTGCTATATGTCAACGCGCAGTACCACTAGGCTACTGGCACAGACAACAACTAACCTTATTTTGACACATTTTTTGGGGAAAATGCTTTGAAAATGTAAAAAAAATTTATAATACACTCTAAACAATTTGCCTTTTATTATGTTTGTGGCTGTTTTTGCTCCACTGACCTCAATTATAGTGACAGTTTTTGATTGCAAAGCCATGACACCTTATAATCATGCATTTTTGAATCTTGATTGCTGCTGTTAAGGTAAAATGTTTAATTTTACTGTTGATCATCATGTGCAATGCAAAATACATTGAGTATAGTGTTTGTGTAGGAAAAAGACATTTGCACAATTCTCTTAATATGGCTGAGATAATCAAAACAAGTAGTTTAACTCTCAGAACATAGTAAACATAGTAAGTGTTTTTATGCGCGCACACTATAATCTACTGTTTTACTCTATAGAACTCCACATAAAAGTCAGAAACATTTTTGTACAGGTCTATCTAAAGTGTTAATGCTGTCAACTGATGATCACCAGTAAAAACTACACATTTTACCTCTTCTCAACAGGGAAAGCCACCAACAAACAAGAATGCCTGATTATATGCTTTCATGGCTTTGCAATGCAAAAACGTCATTATAATGAAAGTCAATGGAGCAAAACAGCCACAAACTTAATGAAAGGGTAGTCAATTCGAACAGTACACAAGAGTTAAAACAATAAATTTAAACACAGCTTAAATTTTTTTCCCATACTATAGAACGTATGAGCAAAACAATCATACATTTGAACCATGACTTTCGGAAGACACCCACTAAAATGTTCTTGTTCTTATCATTTACATACTAAAAACCTTGTCTTGTATATTTAGAACAAGAATCATTTGATGATATTTTTTAAAATAATTTTTAAGGTTTATAGGACAGGCCAAAAATATTAATCATTTGAATAAAAAAATAATAAAAAAATTCAAATCTTTACATTTTGCCAGAATCATTCAAAGCACTAGCTGTAATTTTGTCAGCAAGTTTATAAACAAAAATTTTGCACATATTCTTTTATACAAGTACAGGTCAAAATTGATGATGACGGGTCATTATTTCATCAATTTTTAAGATACTTGCATTTAATATGCATCTTTCCATTTAAAATCACTTTTGTGTTATTTGAAATAACTTAAGAATTGTTCAGTTTCCTTAATATTGTACTCTTTTTTTTTTTTTTTAATGGAAAATCAGATATATAAATATTATGATGATTTACACCAGGGGTCACCAATCTCGGTCCTGGAGGGCTGGTGTCACTGCAGGGTTTAGCTCCAACTTGCATCAACACACATGCCTGGATGTTTCAAGTGTAGCTAGTAAGACCTTAATTAGCTTGTTCAGGTGTGTTTGATTAGGGTTGAAGCTAAAATCTGCAGGACACCGGCCCTCCAGGAATAAGTTTAGTGACCCCTGATTTAAACAAAGCACTGAGGAGAACTATAAAAACATTTCACTTATCATATTGTGACCATACAAATACCATACCAGGCACACTGAGGTTCAGGTAGCGGAAAACAAAGTAACTGGTTCAGGAACATCGTCACCCACATACAGGACTGCCATTGGCTGAGCAAATGGGCCACACCCACATCAAGACCCCTCCTTTGTCCTGGATTGACCCTTAGCTGAGATAATCGCTGACATACAGACGCTGAAGCTTTGCTGCCAAACAGTGGGTCTGTATGATAGTGAGAGCAAACAATATGGCTTAGGGCGAATAAAGAAATGAAAATTGATAAGCAATAAGTTATGCTAAATAACACAACTGAAACTTGAATATTCAGTTTTACAATAGAAAATTAAAAAGAACTTTTCTTGGGCGTGGATGCATGTAGGTTGCATTTAAATGGCTTGATGCAAACATGTCTTGTACTGTATGCTTTTTTTTTGCATATTTACTTGAAATGCTTTTGGAAAGAAATTTTGAAAAATAGGTTTTAATTTTTATTCATTTATGTACTTTTTTGGTATTTCGTGTTGATGTAATACATACAATTTCTAAATAATAAAATTTTGGCACAGCGAAATAAACCTCAAACCTCAATTGGTACTCTTTATTTACAATTTCAATTTCTCGAAATATTTTCTCAGTCTCAAACAAAATGTCTACAATGCATGTTGTGTAAATATTGGTTCAGTGATACCATTAGGGTGGGTTCTTCTCCAGTTGAGCTCCCCATACACAAATCCCAGCAATATGGCTTGGAGTAGTGGCTGAGTGGGCTTTGGTTTGCAGTTATTCATCCAGAAAAACGTCACACACACTGCAAGGCAAAGTTGAGGAGGTAACGGCTGTAAAACGTGCTCCATCACACCCAGTGCTCCCAACAACACCTGCAGCCTCACTTGTGCAGATGCCTAAGATAAAAAACAAAAAACAACCAGTGAAACGTACAGTATATGCAAAGTTTGAAGCACATTTACACTACCTGACAAAACTCTTGTCATCGATCCCAGTTGTAAGAGAAACAAAGAATAACTTGACTTCTAGTTGATCATTTGGAAAAGTGGCAGAAGGTAGATTTTTCCAATGAATCATCTATTGAACTGCATCCCAATCATCACAAATACTGCAGAAAACCTATTGGAACTCGCATGCACCCAAGATGCTCACAGAAATCAGCCAAGTTTGGTAAGTCACCTGGTTCGGGGTTACACCATGCCCATGTACATTCAGTATGGGGTGTGCGAGAGATCTGCAGAGTATGGCAACATCAACAGTCTGAGATATCAAGACATTTGTGCTGCCCATTTTATTACAAACCACAGGGGAGGGCAAAATCTTCAGCAGGATAGCACTCCTCATACTTCAGCCTCCACATCAAAGTTCCTGAAAGAAAAGAAGATAAGTATGCTCCAGGATTGGCCAACCCAGTCACCAGACATGAACATTATTGAGCATGCCTGGGGTACGATGAAAGGGGAGGCATTGAAGATGAATCCAAAGAATCTTGATGAACTCTGCAAGTCCTGCAAGAACGCTTTCTTTGCCATTCCAGATGACTTTATTAAGAAGTTATTTGAGTCATTGCAGAGATGAATGGATGCAGTCATCCAAGCTTATGGGAGTCATACACAATATTAATTCTTTTTCCAACGCACCATGACTTTATATTCTATACTGTACGTTATTTACTGTTAAGTGACAAGACTTTTGTCTAAGCAAAGTCAGACTTTATCGACTTAATTAAATAATTAAAAATCAATGCATGATATTTTATTTGGGTAAAATAAACATAATCTAGAGGCCTTTGCCTTTCATACAAGCCAATTCTGATTCCAAATGATCAACTAGAAATCAAGTTATTATTTTTTGTTTCTAAAACTTGGATAGGCGACAAGACTTTTGTCCGGTAGTGTACATGCAGAAACACTTTCTCACCTTGTCAATTGCTGTAAGGTATAGTTGTGGCACAGAGGTGGGTCGCTGAGCCTCCACTGTGTTTTTCTTAAGATTCAGTTCATGTCTATCATACTCATCAACACAAGGAGTGTCAAACTGACGTTCTTTACCCTGAGAATGTCTGTTTATGTCCCCTCGTCCTCTTCCTCTCTGGTAGCCCTGTGTAGTCTGTGGTATCTGGCTCTCCTGTTTTGACTTTTCTAGCAGAAGGCTGTAGATGATCTTGCGAATACTCAGTGAGGTCATGTGACTGCTAGCCATGTGACTATTTTCCACCTGTGCAACCAGCAGAACCTTCTGGAGAACAAGCACATCCAAGACAAAGGAAGACAGCTTTCCTGATGCAGTCATCTTTAAAAGCCACTCTGGTTGAGCAATCAGAGCCACTGGGAGCCCCTGGGTATCTGGTAGTGCAGGTTGAGGACTTGAAAAGTAATGAGCCAGGCTGCTGTTTTGAGGAAGCTGGTAGTCTTTCAGTCTTGCAGAGAGCTGAGCACGCAAATTTCCTTTCTGTTGTGCACCCAATATCATCAAAACCATCTCTAGAGCATCTACTGAGTTGGCAAACTGAGACAGCCAGAGCAAAAAGCCCTCAATTCGAGGACTGGAACTTCGGCCAGACCTCCGACCTGATGGTACCCTTTCAAACTCCACACGGCTAAAAAAATTCTCGGTTATTTTACCAGGTGTGTAGTCGTTTCCAGTGATGACAGCAAACAGAGGGAGGAGTTGCTTGTTCATGTGGTTAAAATGCGAGCAGAATCGGTTCACGGTGAAATGACGAGCAGGGATGTAGTGTTCCGCAGACTTACCACTGATGTTATTCCATTGGAAAAATGAAAATGGTAGGTAGCCTCCTTTCAGGTCAAAGATGTAGAAGTCACTGTCATTGGTCAGAACGGGACATCCCCAATGTTTAGCAAGAGAGGCTATTTCAAAATCAGCTTCAGAGATGCATTGCACCAAGGGCACGCCAAGCTCGAAAAGGACCTGTTTGAAGACTTCACTTGCAAGTAGCGGGAGAATGTACCCATGAGATCCTCTGGAAAGAGCGTGAGCCTCTCGGATCTTGCTTTGGGTTCGTTCCTGCAGTGTCTTGAACTTCTTGTCTGTTTGATCCATTCCGCCATCTACCACCACGAAAGGCTGCACTGCACATTCTGAAAGTGCTGCAAAAAACTGTCGAACCAACACCGCAAACAAGTCGTAGTCTCCACCTCGTGCTTGATCCAATCCAGATTTAAAATACAATTGAAAATACAAGCTACACCCATCAATCACAAGGCGGCAGTCTCGCAGTCGCATTTCTGTTAAAAACTGATGATTTCCTTCCACAAAACTTGTAAGTCCGTGAACCCCCATGATGCCACAGTAATGCTGTGAGAAAAAACAAAAATGTCATTAATCAAGATGAATGGAAAAAAGTTTTTTTGTTGTTGTTGTAAATTAAGTTAAATTAAATTCATCTTTATTTCTATATCGCTTTTATAATTTAGATTGTGTCAAAGCAGCTTAACTAAAGCTGTGTCAGTCCAGTTTTCAGAGTTTAAGTTCAGTTTATTTCAGTTCAGTGTAGTTTAATTTTCACTGCTGAAAGTTCAAACAGTGCAGAGCAAATCCATCGATGCGCAGCTCCACAGGTCCCGAACCATGCAAGCCAGTCGCAACAGTGGAAAGTAACAAACTTCACCAATTGACAAAAGTTAAGGAAAAAACCCTGAGAGAAACCAGGTTCTGTTTTGTGCTCTAAATGCACAAAACAGTAAATAAAGCAACAGAAAGGGAAAGTTAAATTTACAACATTCCTTATAGAATACTTCAAGAGAAACCTTACATCAGTAATGTTTCATTTAATTAAGCTAAAAAAAAATTGTTTTTATTATACTAAAATTACATTACTTCCATTTGTAATGATTTTGTTGACATTTAATCTATGATAATGTGGTTTCAAATGATATTTGTCTTACTAAATAAAAAGAAAACGTGACAATGTTTTTAATTTCAATCTTTTGTGCAGAAGGCAGGTTGATGGCTGATCTAACAGTAGGTTCAGTTCTGTTCTATTCAGTTAGAACTTCAGTGACTTAGTAAGGTGCCATTGTGTCTTCATCCCCCACTATTGCAGAATGTGTCGGTGAGCCTCCACTATTTTTTTCTGGAGATTCATTTCATGTCTATTATACTCATCAACACAAGGAGTGTCAAACTGACCTTGTTTACCCTGAGAATGTCTGTTTTTGTCCCCTCGTCCTCTTCCGCTCTGGTAGCCCTGTGTAGTCTGTGGTATCTGGCTCTCCTGTTTTGACTTTTCAAGCAGAATGCTGTAGATGGTCTTGCGAATTTAATCTATGATTATGTGGTTTCAAATTATATTTGTCTTACTAAATAGAAAAAAAGTGACACAAATTTCAATCTTTTGTGCAGAAGGCAGGTTGTTGGCTGATCTAACAGTATGTGCAGTTCTGTTCAGTTAGAACTTCAGTGACTTTAAGGAGCGATTGTGTCTTCATTCCCCACCATTGCAGAATGTTAACATACTGTATATTGGATAATCCTAACCTGAAGTAAAATAATATTAGTAAGGTAAACATGGCTAAAAGCGAAGTAAAAAAAATCATTAAAATGTGGATAACGTTAATATATGTCCATTTTACACTGTAAGACTATATGTTGTACTTAAGACCAAATTACATCGTAAGACATTGCACTTCATATCTATCAGTTTCATAAAACTTTAGATTGCAACGAATGTATGTACAAATTTATTGAAGCAAGCACAAGCAGAGCACCATTCACACTGCACATGAGCAGCTTTCCACCAGTGTTTAAACAAATAAAATCAGCGTTTAGACAAATATATCTTACTTGTTTATTGACCAGCGTGTTGTTCCTGTATGTATATCTGCTTCGTGTGTTATTTGGGTGGGATAATTTTTTTGCAGCGCATCAGCGCCACCTATGAAAATCACCGCCCACGATGAATACCAACAACTGAAAGAAAGATGGCGCTGTTGATCGCTCTGCAATTTCAAAACAATTTCAATTTAAGGGATAGTTCACCCAAAAATAACGATTCTGTCATCATTTACTCATTCTTTTACTATCTTTAAACTTTTATGAGTTTTCTGTTAAAGTTGGAAACCTGTAGCCTAACCGTTGACTTCCATATTCCATTCATCTTTTATTTCTATAGCGCTTCAATAGTTTGTGTCAAAGCAGCTTAACATAGAAGGTTATAGTAAATTGAAACTGCGTCAGTGAAGTTTTCAGAGTTTACGTTCAGTTTTGTTCAGTTCAGTGTGGTTTAATTTTCACTGCTGAAAGTACAAACACTGAAGAACAAATCCGGTGATGTACCGCGGTAAAGTTTGGCGCTTGACATTCATCAGACATTCGGTTTCAAACCAATTAAATTATTTGCTCCTGTTATATTTTGAGCCAAAAGTATGTCACAGATCCCAAATGCAACATGGCGACTGCGGCAAGGAACAAACTTCACCAGTCGATGTAAGTAAAGGGAAAAAATCTCGAGAGAAACCAGGCTCAGTTGTGCACGACCATTTCTCCGCTGGCCAAACTACTTGTGTAGAGCTGCAGTCAGTGGTGGAGGCTGGAGAACGCTGGACGTCCACTGACGTATGTTTCCATATGTTTTTTACTAGCATGGAAGTCAAGGGTGAATGGCTTTCTTCAAAATAGCTTTTTTAGTGTTAAACAGGCACAATAAACTCAAAATGTTTGGTACCACTTGAGGAAGAGTACATTTCATTTTTAGGATCTATATCAGTAAGGGTCATCATTTTTCATTATTTTTGTCCACAAAATGTATTTAAGGTCAAGTCTATATATATATATATCATTTTATTTTTGTTTCGTTACTGCTACTAATGATAATAATCTGTAAAACACCTGCTCATCATGAAAAGATATTTCAATTAACATAATTCTAAATTTCAACATACGAAAGGCTAGTTTAGTAGAGAATTCATAATTGAATTATAACAGAATTTTGCCTTGCAAAAACATTTTAGACAAATGTAAATAAGCAACAAACAACAGCATTTCTCATTTGTGTTTATTCCTTTTATTACGTCATTGCATTGACAGCATCATGTGCGCTTCGAATAGAACTTCCATTAACTTATCTTCTCATGTTTTGTTTTCCTACAAAATACTGTATTCACCAACACAACCCCCTAATGCAGCAATACAGTAGACCTGTCTAAATCACACATTCTGATCAACACAAGAACTATTGCTCTTTCTTTAACACAATACACAAAGCATGTCACATGAAAATCAAAAGCATACTTCTTGTGTTGAACTAAGGAAAGACAAAAGAATCATCCAGAGCGCATGTAACAGACTTAAAATGCTATGATTCTTCGGCAGTATGGATACATTTCCACAGTATAAATATGACATACAAATAAGATAACCAAAGAAAATATTTGGGTAATATGTAATGCCTTTAAATGCAGATCAATAACCGAGACCTTTCAAATCATGTTCACCCAATGTTGGTGTCACATATGTGAAATAACAAAGATTTATCTAATGCAAAATGACTGACAGACATGGTTAACTAGAGAAAAGGCTTTAGACAGGTCAAAAAAAAAGTCTAAACAACAGAAAAACATGCACCATCTGTTGGTTTCAGAGACAACAGTAGTGTGTTAGGTTAAACAATAGCTGTATCGGGGGGGGCAGGCTGGTGAAGAAACCATGTATGAGGAAGAACCAGAGATGCTCAACGTTTAAACTGGGCTGCTGTTGATTTACCGGGTGAATGAGTGAGGGTTCGAGGGAACATTATAAATAATAGGCTCTGTGGTTTCATGTAAGGCTCCAGAGGGTTCAAGGAAAGGGCACAGAATGTAAGGACACAAGGTGCTCGTGGTTAAGATAAATAGAAGGACAAGGTCAAGGGGATTGGGACACGTGGTTTTTTTTTTTTTTATATAGCAGAGCAGAATGATGGGCTATGATAACGGAGAGGACGAGTATAAAGAAAGAGGAAGTGTGGGAGAATCCTGAGCTGTAGAGAGTGTGGTCTGGGTGGCTGGTTTGCAGGATAGTGTGTGAGGGGTGGCTTGCTCTGTGCCTGAGTGCTGCTGAGGGGTCCTTGGGGAGAGCTCCAGGCTGCCCACAGAGATGCCAGAGTCCGTGCTTTGGCTGCGGCCGCTGGCAGTGCACGGGTCCTCGTCAGGCTCGGCCTCTTCCTCCTCCTGTAGCCACTGAAGTTCTGACTCCTCCAAGGGAAACGACCGGCGTTCCCATGGCAGCACAGTCTGCAAGCATGCGATGATTCATTGAGGTTATTAAACTCCAAAACACTCCTTTTATATATGCATTCATATGCTCTTCCAATGTAAAGATTATTAAGTATATCCATCTTTCAAGATTCACCAATAACCCCCAAAAGCACCAGGAAACGTAATGATAAATGGAGAAATAAAAACTGAAGACGTTTTTATTATTATTAAACTACAGGATGTTCTTCCAACGAAATAATTGCCATGGTTACAGCAATAATGAAGTTGAACAGAACATTAAGTCCTCCTGTGCGCACACAAACACACACACACACCTGCTGTTCATCCTCAGCCTGGCTGAAGGGATCCTCTGCTCCAGTACAGAAGGGGCTGCGTGGCGAGACGTCTCCTTCTACAAAATGACTTTGCCTGGAATCTGGAGAGCCAGGTGTCTGGTCCAATCCCCTGGAGCTCTTCCCGTCCCCTTGGTAGGAGGAAGACGATCTGAGGGACAATGTCAAACAAATTAAAATATCAACCGGTATCCACAGTGTCCTGCTCTTGACGTGCTATGCCTCATTTAAACCATTTTAGGGCTACCTACTGTTTTATGGGTGCCTATTGAGAGTGTGTGAGATATTTGGCCGTGTTAGCTCCTGCACCAAACCATCCTTTATAAAATGTTAATTTCAACCTATATTCTTTATGTCGAGAAGAAGTTCATGGCTTTTTTAATAGTCAGCTATAAAAACATTTAAAGGTTGTAAATGTTAAACAAAATATATAACATTTTGACAAATGCTGAGAGAAAATTATTTACATTATGTGTTGCTCCTTAAAGGGCACTTATTTTACCCCTTTAACAAATTGTAAGATAAAACTTTGGTGTCTTCAGAAAGTTTCAGCACAAAATACTAGCGGTGTGAACCTATACTGGTCTCACGGTTCGGTTACGATTATCATGCCATCGATTCGGCTCAATTCGATATCTCGGCGAATCACGGTGCATTGACGATGCTTACCATCCACAAATTTATATTTTACTTCACAGCACAGCAGTTCTTGTATTAAAATGTTCAAATATACTTATATACTATTTGTAATACAATTTTGTCCTTTAATACAAACAGTCAGATATATAAACTATACCTTTAAATACTCAGGTACATGCACAGAACAACATGAGCATTTATAACAAATGAACAAATATAAATAATCCGCTTTCTCAGCCTTGTCAAGTGAGTTTGTTCTTACACCCCTATGATTGGCCATGCGCTCAACAGAAAGGACTGTGATTGGCTCAACGCTCTGGCGCTGTTCACCGTGGATAAACGGCAGCGGCGATCACAGCTGATCCATGATAGAAATGGAGGAGAAAACTGCAGACACGCAGACACATATTCTCAATTGCAGTGAAATAGGGGCTGTAAGTTTCAGTGAAAGACTGTCCAGCAAACACACACACAGTGAAATTGTGCACAGTTTCTGAGTTAAGTAGTTGAAGTGTTGAAAATACTCATGCTTGCCTCCCTCGCCATAGTAAGCTACGAAGACAAAGCGCAAATGAGATAAATGACCTCAGTACATAATAATCTGTTAGGATCTATTACTAAACCAATACTGAATTGTCTGCGTCTGCACCGCGGTGCACCGAAGAAACAATTAATTTTGACACCCCTACAAAATACCCATGAGATTATTTATTGTTGTTGAAAAAAAATCCAATTGGCCAAAATAAGAGTGTTAACTAGTGACATTAGTTGCATGAAAAAAAAAATTCCAAACATGATCCAAAAAATTTTTCATGGTGGGGTAGTTAAAAGATTATGAATCATTGCTGATGAAATGTAGTAATTAATCAGTCATTTGTATTAAATATGCATTAATTTTCCAAAATTCTATTTAATTTCAGTCTTTATTGCAAAATTTGTTTGTTTTTTATATACCATTTAATTTATTTGTTACAAAAACCTTTCATCAGAAAAACTGCTATGATGCTTTTACAGCCAAGCAATTTTTATTTTTACATTTTAGATAAATAATAATAAAAATTGAAGTGAGCCATGTTGAAATAAATATTAAGAGACATGTTTGTAACATTTTCCCTCCCTCTCATGCGATCTTTAATAGGCAAATGACTCCTACCTGCCCCGGCGCCGTCTGCGAGCCCAGCTCCCCCAGCGGCTCCTCTCTCTGCTCTCACACACTGCATGGCGGCTCAGAAACACAGTGTCAGAGAGATCCTCCACCTAGACAAATATTGTAAAAAGATAAAGTGACATCACCTTTATTTTAAATGTTGGAGAAACTTTATGAGAAACGAGGCATACATACCTCCTCCTCACTATCCAGTCCTTCCCCATTGGGCTGGTGCTGTGTATTATTGTAATTCAATGATTGGGCATGTAGGCCCACCTGATTCTTAGAGACCCCCGTGAGAGAGTCCAGCTCTCTCCAGCTACAAAACAAGACACAGTTACACATTACACACAATTAACAATACTACTATACTAACATATTATCCAGTATTTTAAGACAATCAGTATCTGACAGAGCAAATTAACATATATATTCCTCATCATCAACATCCCAAGTCTACTAACATTCACAGAAATGCTTTTAAAAGGCACCTGTTTTTCCCCTTTTACAGGATGCAAGATAAGCTTTTGGAGTCTCCAGAATGTGCCTGTAAAGTTTTAGCTCAAAATACCCATCAGATAATTTATTATAGCCTCCAGAATCTGCCCCTTTTGTTGTCTGAGTACATTGTCGTTGTTTTTGTAGCCTGTGGATTTAAATGCAAATGAGCTGCTTCCCGCCCACCGTTCCCACATGTGTGTCTGCTTCTCATCATGTGTTCTGTCAGACTAACAGCACAGTGACAGAGACACACTCAGACGAAGCTGAAATACAGCTCATTAGTCAAAAATATCAAGTAAGTTTATGTCATGACTTTGTTGGGGAATTTATTCAAGCCTTTCTGAAATGAGGACTCTCACACAAATGTCGTTTTGAGGTACACACGCACACACACACATTAGCGTTTACTGACATCATGCGGTTGTGGTGATTATATCGGTTAAGAATTATATAGCGATTGTACTGCGTTTTTTTTTTTACAAACATATTTTGTTTTAAAACATTTTAAACTTTCAATTTTCAACAATTTCAACAATTTTAAACTGTAAAAATTAAAGAGTTGGAACAAATATTTGAATCCCAGTTTATTTGCAAAAAAAGTTTTTATAAAACTTATTATAGAAACATGGCGCCTGTCAATCAATTCGGTGGGCACGGAAAACTGAATTCCTACGTCACATTGCGCTGGGCCTCAAAAATAACAGGATTTTCCTCTTTTAACGTTAAGAAATATAAAACAAAAGAGACTTGTTGGGTTTATATCACTCCAGTATGACAGTGGACACAGTGGCCTCAAAATCACTGGAATTTTAATCCTATTATAATGTCAGAAAAAAAAAAATTCCGTTTATGTCACTTCAGTATGACAGTGGACACACTGTACCTACACACAGTTCTGTCCAAACAGCTTACAAAAGTTGATTTTCATCATTGGTGCCCTTTAATAATCATTACAATTACTTGTTTGCTGCTTACTACTACTCATATTACAATAGCACAATAATTCTGTCACAATTTCTTGACATTAAACTGAACATTGTTAAACTGAGGCTGGCATAAACATGTTGTGAAGTTCTGGTTAAAAAAAAGGAAAAATATTTTTAAAAATACTCATTTTAAATATTATTACTACTACTTTGAGAAGTACATTCTCCTTTATATTAGTAATATATTTTGGTCACAATATCTTAAAAATAAACTTTTAATTTGACGGACTGCATGTTTCCTTGTTGAAAAATTTAAAAGAAAAGAACAATTTAAAATGTAGTTTTAAATGTAAATTTAATTTACCTAATGTTATTTTTTATATTTTTTTGCCTTTATTTGACAGGTTAATATTTTGTGACAAAGTGAACTTGGAGAGATACAGAGAGAGAGAGAGATACAGAGAGAGATGGAACTGAGAAAGGTCCACGAACCAGGACTCAAAATTAGGACACCTGCAACCATAGTACATGCTGCGTTACGTCACTGCACTAACAACTGCCAGGCGTCAGCACCATTATTACTACTTTAATGAGTAACACATTCTACTGTACAATAGTAATATACGCAGTTTACAATTTTTTTCAATTAAACGGAACTTCTATGAAGCTGTCGTAAAGGCTGCTTTTACACTATTGCAATTTTCAATTCATTCATTCATTTATTTATTCTCCTCCTGCTTAGTCCCTTTATTCATCAGGGGTCACCACAGCAGAATGAACCGCCAACTTATCCAGCATATGTTTTACACAGTGCATGCCCTTTCAGCTGCAAACGAGTATTGGGAAACATCCATACACAGTGATTCACACACATACATGCACACTTTTTGCCAGCAACCGTACTTACAGTCTACTGTTTGTTTAATAGTGATATGTGGCGGCTTCACAAATCATTAAACAATATGCAATAGTCCAGATGAACAGTAGAGATCAATTGTAGACTACTGTGCATCTGTTTTCAAACGTGTGCATTCTAGTACATCCAAACTGAAAGGAAAAATCTGCATCAGCAAACTAAAAGATGGTTTTTCCTCACATAAAAGAGTAAAAAACACTAAACTCTGAAAAGGTAGCTCATGTGCACGTTTAGTGAGATGAAAAACACTGAAAAAACTACAAGCATCACACACACTTGAGTGCATGTAAAACAAAACTGACCCATTCATTCACACAGACATCCAGAACAACCTTATTATGGATTAATATTTACACAGCTAGCTCATGTTACACTGACTAGCCTCTGAGATTCTGAATCACGGAAATCCTGTATATGCCATAGGGGATGCTTCCCTCAAGACACCAGTAACTTTACTTAACTCTTTAAAATTCCATATTATCTAATGCAAGTAGACTATATGCTTGCGTCACCAGACTGGCTACAGTTTGGAACGTACAAGTACTACTTTATAAAACATGGGACACAAAGAAACAGTGGATACTTGGCACTGCGCTTGAATAATTGATGGAAAAATTACCTGAAACTAAAGCCACTTTGCACAATGGCTATCTGACAGCATGACCACAGGAAGTCTAGCTCATCGAAAGCTAAATGTTCATCACTATATGTAATCACTCATTCATGCAGTAACATTCTGAATGCTGCTGTGGCTTTGGAGATCGGACTGAATTATTTGTACCTTGGGGTGATAATTTCCTTGTATTGCAATCTCTGTACTCGTGCTCCTAGTCCAGCCAGGCCTAAAGGCATCACCAGGTTGTCGATGTCAAACGAGCTTTCAACTCTCCTCCTTCTTAAAGGCTGAGAAACAAGGGGAGAATTTTATGAAGCTATCCACACTGAGAAAACTTTTTTTTCTTCTTTTTTTTGAAACCAGATTTACCTGAGCAGGTGTGTCTGTTGCTGGGGGTGCTGTCGGCAGAATTGGCAAATCTGGAGTTCGTTGATGAAGATAATTGGGAATAATCATGCTTCTCTGGCTTCTGCACCCCGAACCACCTATAAAAGAAGTTTGTTAACTTGTTTATAAAACAAAGTTTTCTGAATAATTTAAAAAGAATCATTAAAGTTGCATATATTTAATAAAATGACATAGCAAAACAATACTATTGTGAAATATTACTGCAATCGAAAATCATAATTTTCTGTGTAAATGTATAAATGTATAAAAAGCATAAATGATTTCTGTGACGGCTCAATTTAAAATCCATTCCACCAGCATCCTTCAATCTTTTTTAAACTCTGACTCTTAAAGGGTCACGAAACACATTTTTTGAGCTGTTGACAGTCATACATGTGTCCCACGCTGCTATAAACACATTTAGCACACATATATTTCACTAAAAAGTGAAAATTGGTGTTTTTTTGCGTTATTTCGAGCAAATTCGTTTTTCCGGTTTGAAACGGATTTTTGAAGCACGGCGATTAGATATGTGTATTCCAGCGTTGAGAGTGGACATCTCTACCGGCCAGTACATCGTGATGTCTCAGAATGTGCAGCATTAATTAATGAGAAAGACTTGGTTCAAACCAATGAGGCGCAACTTCATTAATATGCATGATAGCTTCGAAGACTGTTTTTACCGGTTACAGTGTTCAGACGGCACGTTGGGTTGCCAAAACAAGAACTGTTTGGAGACACAGGTCATCCGTGTTGTGTTCAGGTGCTGTAACGAAGGTTTTGTTTTCATTTCCCGCTATGAGAGCGCAGCTGGACTCACATGTGGACCACAGTGGACGCGACATGCTTTTGTAGCGAACATTTTTACCCAAGAGCTTTTCGGATCTGGAAATGGTGAAATCCGGATTTGCTGCTCGACTCCTTTTAAAAAAAGACGCGGTTTCAGTTGATGTTGATTGTCCTGTCTCTACAGATTTGGTAAGTAAGCGATTAGTGGTCTTTATTTGTTTATTCAGATGGTAAAGCTAGTTCGTATCATCAGCAGTACTCTTTCAGTGTTTAATGACATACCTTTAAAGACATCATCAAAGTGATTAGAACTGTTACTAAGTTTACAGTACATTAATATAACTACAATGTTATAAACTGAAAGATCTGCTGTAAATGCTGCTTTCCAAGTGTAAACACCTTAATCAAACTATTACCGTCATGTAGAAGTTTCGCCGCATTTTGTGACAGGATAGTCTATACACACACAGCTTTCTGACGCTACCTACCCAGTCCATCTAAGTTACCGAGTGGAGGTTTTTTTTTTAACTAACATATGCCATGCAGTATCAAATACTCTATTAAAACAACACTCCTCCAGTTGTTCCTCACATTCAATATCTTGCTTGGTCACTGTCTTTCTCCCCTGTGTGTTTGTTTTGCCTCTGTGAAAATCAGCGTATACCCAAATGGAAACTCCCATTTGTATGCAAAACCTTTCATCTTTCCCTTCTCCGACACTCCTACCTAAACAGAGCGGGACACACCCACTTTCCTGACTTTTTTAAAACTAGAGGTGTGAAAACACCCTGCTGAGACAGGGGGGGTTTGTGGCCCTTTAAGAGTCATTTGTTAATTTTCATGTTGTGAATGGTTTTGCGAATAATATTTCTTGGAGACATGCTAAATATTTATTTTGCGCACTAAAATTTGAGTCTTACCAACACTAAATCTTTAGGTGTACTATATACATTGTTTGTTTGTATGTTTATTGTAGTGTAAAAATGTGTTTCACCCACCAGATGTGTTAACTAAAGGAGGCAGTGCATTGGGGGGACGGGGACAAACTAGTCTCCTCCTCACTCTCCCAACTCGTCCCTGGCCCCGCCTCCCCAGCCAAGAGGACGCAGATGACAGGTCTGTCCACTGCAGTGAATTATGAGAATGATGCCCGGCCAGCGGGCGTATCCCACAGTGCAATGTGAGAGGTGAATCTGCAATAGGAGAAGTTCAAAACATGAGGCAAAAAAGTACATGCTCTGATATTGATGAAGGTTTACCAAACTCCTTTTTCACACACAGATTCAAAAAAAGTGTAAGAAGGCTTAAAGTCCCTATGAACCGGAAGCTGTGACTGTTATTTTTTTCTATTGTGACGCAGTTCCTATAGAGAAACGGAATATTAAATGACCACAGTGAGAGTAGTTTGTTTTTTCTACTGCAAGCTGAATGAATGTAGTAAAGTAGGAATTACACTGAGATAGATTGGAAAATCAGATTTAGAATTATTACAACCTAACAGACACCTCCTCCTCACCATTTCTGTTTGTTGTCAAAACTGACAGTTGCAGCAGTGTGATTAAATATGTTAGCCATGCTCATTTATTAAGATATAAATAATCTAACAATGTAACTGAAAGAATAATGTCTGTTCATGCGCATGCTCGAGTGACGTCACTGACGCTGTTCCAGTAGTCTAGCTGTGTGTGTTTGAAGCTCCGTCGCCTCGATTCGCAATTTGCATTTTTATCATAGAATCATAGAATACATCCACATTCGCTAAATATTTCTCCGTTCTACCTAGGGCGGACATACCTTTAATACATTTATACAAACAAATCTACCTTAAAACGTTGTGTCTCTCGAGCATCCGCGTGTTGCTTGTAGCTTTAGCCTGCTAGCACCGCTAGCCAGCAAAAGCTACCGGCTTCCTTCACTCACTCATTTACCCACTTACTGGCTTTGCTCCTCTCCCTTTTCAATGTCGCTTTTGTGTGCAGGAGAAACTACGATCGAGTTGCTGGATCGCGAGATCGACAATCTGGAGAGGCTCATACGGGATCTGAAGATGAAGCGTGCGCAGCTACGAGAGCAGCGGGCGTCGCTCGCTGCACCCGGCGCTGCGTCTCGCTCATCTGAGGTAAGTGTTCAATACGATAACAACACTCCGTCTACCTCAACCCCGCATGTTTCTCTGTCCAGGCCCAGTGCACCGCGTACGCGGCTCGCCCAGTGGTCGTTCACGCCGACTCCCGGCTACCACGGCCCCTGGGTGCAGCCGCGGAAGGTGCCTGCCAGGTCCCGGGGCAGGACGTCTCCTGCTCCCCCGTTCGAGATCTCCACGGAGAACCGCTTCGCCCCCCTCCGCGAGACGGGCCGCGATGTGGCGATCATAGGTGATTCTATCGTTCGCCACGTCCGCGCTGCTTCCACTAAAGGTAACAAAGTACGCACTCACTGCTTTCCCGGTGCCCGCATTAAGAATCTCTGTGCCCAGGTTCCTGCTATCCTGACCGCTGGCGAGAGCATCGGTGCCGTCGTCCTCCACGTGGGGACGAACGACACCGGGCTGCGACAGTCGGAGATCCTGAAGGAGGACTTCAGGAGCCTGATCGAGACGGTTCGTCGCACCACGCCCACCACGCAGATCATCGTTTCTGGACCGCTTCCTACCTACCGCCGAGGAAGTGAAAGGTTCAGTAGACTTTTTGCTCTGAATGAATGGCTATTAACATGGTGTAAAGAACAGAAACTGCTCTTTGCTAATAACTGGTATCTTTTCTGGGAGCGTCCTAGGCTCTTCCGTGCTGACGGGCTGCACCCCAGTCGAGCTGGAGCTGATCTGCTGTCGGACAACATCTCCAGGACGCTTCGTTCTGTCTGACTAGTAAGTAAACATTCAAAAAATCCACATTCTAGCCATATAGACCCTTCTTCATCCCACTTAATTCACAATATTGCATGTCCGGCTAACCGCATAGAAACTGTGTCTGTTCCTCGTATTACTAGACCAAGAAATAAGCGTACTGTGTGCTCTAGAAGACATCTATTAAGAATCAAACCAGAAAAAATACCAAAAAATGAAAATATAAATATCATAAAGCTAGGTCTCCTGAACATCAGGTCACTAGCACCTAAAGCACTTATCATAAATGACATTATTACAGATAACAATCTTAATGCACTCTGTCTCACTGAAACCTGGCTGAAACAAAATGACTATATTAGTTTAAATGAAGCAACTCCTCCAGGATTCTCTTATAAGCATGAGGCTCGTCAAACTGGTCGTGGTGGTGGAGTTGCATCAATCTTTAGTGGTATTCTTAATGTTAATCAGAGAAACGGACTTATGTTTACCTCCTTTGAAGTATTGGTGCTTAATGTTACGCTTTCGGATACTATGAATAAAATGCTATCTCTCGCTTTAATCACCATATATAGACCCCCAGGACCCTATGTCAATTTTCTAAAAGAGTTTTCTGATTTTATTTCTGACTTACTAGTTAAAACTGATAAAATACTAATTGTAGGAGACTTTAACATCCATATAGATAACGCTAATGATACACTAGGGCTCGCATTTATGGATCTACTAAATGCCCTTGGGATAAAGCAAAATGTTGTTGGTCCCACGCATCGCTTAAAGCATACTTTAGATCTAATTCTCTCTTATGGAATTGAGGTCATGGATGTAGAGATTATACCACAAAGCGACGATATTACGGACCACTACCTCTTACTTTACAAGCTATGTTTACCTGGCATTAGCAGATCCGCACCAATACATCGCCTTAGTAGATCCATCGTTCCGTCTACCAAAGAGGAATTCGCAAATAACTTGCCTGATCTTTCTATATTTCGAAATGCACCCGCAAATGCAAATGACCTCGATGTAATAACTAGCAGCATGGATGCCATCTTTACTAGCACACTAAATACTGTGGCACCCATCAAATTAAAAAAGACTAGAGAAGATAAAACTACATCATGGTATAACAGTCATACGCGCGCTCTCAAAACAGCAACCCGTGCCTTGGAACGTAAATGGAAAAAAACTAATTTAGAGGTCTTTAGAATTGCGTACAAAGACAGTATGTCCAGCTATAGGAGGGCCCTCAAATCTGCCAGGGCCGAGCACCTCCGTAAACTAATAGAAAATAACCATAACAATCCTAGATTTCTATTTAACACCATTGCTAAATTAACAAACAATCGGTCATCGTTGGAACAAAATATCACACCGCAAATGAGTAGTGAAGACTTTATGAATTTTTTCAGTGATAAAATAGAAGGCTTTAGACAAAAAATAGATGTTAAAATCTCTGTACAGCCTTATACTTCAGATCCAGTAAACATTCCACTGAACCAAATTAGCCTACAGTGCTTCGAGAACATAGAACAGGAAGAGCTAGACAAAATTATAAATAGTTCTAAACCAGCTACGAGTATGCTAGACCCAATTCCAACAAAATTACTGAAAGAACTGCTACCTGTAATAGGAGAACCTCTTCTTAACGTTATCAACTCTTCTTTGTCATTAGGACATGTTCCAAACTCTTTCAAGCTAGCTGTTATTAAGCCTACTATTAAGAAACCACAACTGGACCCCTGCAACTTAGCTAATTATAGGCCTATTTCAAATCTTCCATTTATGTCTAAAATACTAGAAAAAGTTGTTTCTGCTCAATTATGCTCTTTTCTGCAGATGAACAATGCTTTTGAGGTGTTCCAGTCAGGTTTCAGGCCTCATCACAGTACAGAAACTGCATTAGTGAAAATAACCAACGATTTACTATTAGCTGCTGACCAAGGGTGCATCTCGCTGTTAGTCCTGCTAGATCTTAGTGCCGCGTTTGACACAATTGACCACAATATCCTCATAGACCGCTTAAACTCTACAGGTGTCCAGGGAACGGCTTTACAATGGTTCAAGTCATACTTAACTAGTCGTTACCAGTTTGTGAATATTAATGGACAACCTTCACAAATCAGGCCAGTTAAGTATGGGGTGCCTCAAGGATCAGTTTTAGGCCCTTTGTTGTTTACAATTTACATGCTGCCCCTGGGAGACATTATTAGAAGACACGGTATCAGCTTTCACTGTTATGCAGATGATACTCAATTATATATTTCTACTAAACCTGACGAGACTTCTAAACTATCAAAACTAACTGAGTGTATTAAAGATGTTAGAAACTGGATGACCAACAACTTCCTTCTCTTAAACTCAGACAAAACTGAACTATTACTTATAGGACCTAAATCTTGTACACAGCAGATCTCACAACTCGACCTGCAACTAGAGGGATGCAGAGTTAGCATTAGCTCTACTGTTAAAGATCTGGGTGTCATATTAGACAGCAATTTAACTTTTGAAAGCCATATCTCCCATATCACAAAAACTGCATTCTTTCATCTGAGAAATATTGCCAAGCTACGAAGTATGCTATCCATCTCAGATGCAGAAAAGCTAGTTCATGCTTTTATGACTTCCAGGCTGGATTACTGTAATGCTCTGCTCGCTGGTTGCCCAGCCTCCTCTATTAACAAACTTCAGCTAGTACAAAATGCAGCCGCCAGAGTTCTTACCAGGTCTAGAAAATATGATCATATCACCCCAATTTTATCCTCATTACACTGGCTGCCTGTTAAGTTTCGTATCGAGTTTAAAATATTACTTCTTACATATAAAGCATTAAATAATCTAGCTCCTGTTTATCTAACCAACCTTCTGTCTCGCTACAATCCAACCCGCTCTTTAAGATCTCAAAACTCAGGGCTTCTAGTAGTACCCAGAATAGCAAAATCAAGTAAAGGGGGTCGAGCCTTCTCATTTATGGCTCCTAAACTCTGGAATAGCCTTCCTGATAATGTCCGAGGCTCAGACTCTCTCTCTCAGTTCAAAACTAGATTAAAGACCTATCTTTTTAATAAAGCATTCACTCAATACGTCACATAGCTGTATGATGCATGAATGTGCTCCACGCATCTCATTTATATACACTATGAACTGCAGCTACGCTAATTATTTTCTTTGTTCTCTATTTCCAACTGGGGATACTCATCCCCAGGCCCCCAAAGACTTTGCAGCGCCACGGATGCGATCCAAGACCCGTGACGAGACGATCCCAAGGCTCCTTAACCCTGGACCTCGCTGTATCCTGAGCAGCTGCTTGGCGGAGTAGCAAGCAAGAGACGGATTCCTATGACCCTCCAAGGACAGACGAGCCTCGAGTTCTCCAGCCTCCGGCGACTAGACTGCAGCTAGAGCTGCGCACCGATGGATTACTCTTCAGTGTTTGAACTCTAAGTAGTGAATATTAAACAACACTGAACTGAACTCAGCTATATACTAGCTATTAATTTACTAGCTAATAACTAAACTGTCATTTTCAATTTACTATAACCTTCTATGTGAAGCTGCTTTGACACAATCTACATTGTAAAAGCGCTATACAAATAAAGGTGAATTGAATTGAATAAAAAAACAGAAAGTGCACTTTCAGATTTCAATTAAAGATTAGAAAGGCAAACATTTTTATCTTCATGACATGCACAGATGAATTGCTCACCAGAAAAGTGAGCTAACAAAATCATATGGTTAGTTTTGATTTCTTAGTCACACTTAGGCCTGTCACGATATCTATTTTTTGTTGTACGATATATTGCACCAAAATATATTGCGGTAAACGATATTATTGTAATTTTAAGACCACTCTCATTTTAATGCCAGAATGGCAATATAATAGCATCACAACGCAAGTACACTCTTAAAAAGAACACATTATATTTTGAACTTTAGAATATTTAATTAAATTTAATTTAGTCATTTTAATAATTTAATGATTAGGCATTGGAATCAGAATGTGAAAACGCATATCCAAAACAAATAATAATAAATGCTAAAAAAAAAAAAAAAAGCGAGGTAAAAAGTAACAGAGGTTGCGATATCTGCTACCAGCTCTATTTTCAGTTGTCAGGCACCAACATCAAAATATACTTTAGTCATTTATGGTAAATACTATAGTGTTTTTTAACCATACTAAAACTGACACCTCCAATAGAGATAAAGAAGTTGTGCAATCAGCTAAAATGTTGCAAGAATGTTTTTATTTTTTACGTATGGGCAATATATATTGCATCTCCAAAAATTATTGAGGTCATGTCCATGTGTTGTGCGATAAGTCGATATATTGATTATTGTGACAGGCCTAGTCACACTTTTAAAATTATGCATTCCATTGCTTTTAATAATAACAATAATAATAATGGGTTGCACAGTGGCACAGTGGGTAGTGCTGTCGCCTCACAGCAAGGTTGCTGGTTCGAGTCTCGGCTGGGTCAGTTGGCACAAGTCAAAAAACATGCAGTACAGGTGAATTGGGAAAGCTAAAATTGTCCTTAGTGTATGTGTGTGAATGAGAATGTATGGGTGTTACTCAGTGAAGAGAAGGGCATCTGCTGCGTAAAACATATGCTAGATAAGTTTGTGGTTCATTCTGCTGTGGCGACCCCAGATTCATAAAGTAACTAAACCAAAAAGAAAATGAATGAAGAACAATAATAATAATAAATCAAGCCAAGCAAAGATTCTGAAGAGCTTGTAAATAAATTAACATGTATACCATATTTCCAATTCCAAAATCCAACCCCAAAAAGGCAGAATAAATGTTATAGAGAAGAACATTAGAATATTATATATATTCTCGATATATATTAGTGGTGAGACTCTTATCGCGCTTATAGCCGTTAATCTATTCTCAAAGTTTAGTTAGGAGCTGGGTCTTTACTACACAAGATATGATGACCTTGCTATTTTAACACAGATGTATAGCTGGCAGAATTGCACTGTAGGTGGCAAGAACGAGTCTTCGAACCTGTGTGTATTGCTACAGTGAGATTACCACATCAAACGTGATGAGCTAACATGGATGCAGTTCACTAGAGTGAATCAGATTAATGTTAGCTCCACATCTAACTGTCAGGCACCTGTAGAGTTTATGTGTTCCAGTAAAACATGTACAAATAAAATGAAGCGGGTGCTTTTTAAAATGAATGACGGTGAATGAAAGTCAAACCGGTGAGCCGTCTGACATAAAAGTGCCCTTCTAAATCAAATCAGCAGGATGCCCTTCTGGATCTTTCTCTTACTTTGAAGACACTACTGACTACACTTAGATGGACATCTGTAATCTAGTTATTTGCCTTAATAGACAATAATATAATTAAGGGGTTTACATGAAGTGCTTTCATGTAAGAGTTTCCTGTAATTTTAGGTGACTTTAACTGCAGTTCGGCATGCATTTTTGAAACAGGAGCCCCTGGTCTAATGCGCCACCTGGCTTGAGAAACCGTTCTTAAATGGCCCGTTTCCACTGAGTGGTACGGTACAGTTCGGTACGCTTTTATGGCTGTTTCCACTGTCCAAAAGTGTACTGAACCGAACCGTACTGTACCGTACCACTTTTTGGTCACCCTTTGCAAAGGATACCAAGGGTACCAAAAGACAGAACTACAAGCACAGCTGAACGCTATTGGTTTATAGAGATACGTCACGCATCTATATTTGAAATGACAAACTTCTTCAGCTAATGATAATAACGTGTGCTTGATTATTATGGAAGGTAAATCCTGCCAATTTTAAATAAATAAAACAAACATTGGAAATTAAAATAAAAAGCAGATTAACAATTTCATTATAAAACACTGCCTGCAAAATACCTGCCAAAATTGAAAATGAAATGAAATTATTTGATTTTAATTTTCACTGTGACAACACATCATCCATGTCAAACTGGAAATTAAAATGAAGTTGCCGATTTAACATTTCATTTTCACTGTGACAACGCATCGTCCCTATCAAACTGATAATTAAAATGAAGTTGTCGATTTAAAATGTCATTTTCTGTGTGACCACGCATCGTCCATGTCAAATTGATAAATAAAATGAAGTTGCCGATTTAACATTTCATTTTCACTGCATTTCCGCGTCAAGACTGCCAAAATTAAAATGAAAAGCCAAACTGAAAAATAAAATGCAAACTCAATTTTTACAAAGCCTGTTATTAATGTTCACGCTATAATAGTGACACAATTCAAATAAAAACGTAAATTTATGTTTTCCTTTTATTGACCCTTTTATTTCAGTTTTCATTTTCATTTTCAGCGTCAACCTGTATGCAAAGCCTATGCTAATCAGTGGGAGGGGCGTAAGTGACGTCGAGTGTTTTCAGAGCGCGAGGGCAGAAGCACGGCTTTGATGGATGGGACAGCGCGAGTTACTAATATATAATGGCTAAAACTGTTGATAAGCTTTTAGGTGAAGCAGCTGCTGCACTGGTGCAGCAAGAGGAACAGAGGACATGGGATAACCAGCCGTCAAACATTGCAGACTCCCAGGAGTCGCTTCGGTGGTCCGAGAAACTGCAGCGTAAGTACGGTAGGCCCTGTGATGAATTCGTACTGATGAATTCGTACTTTTAGGTCTTGTGACACTGACAACTTGTTTGTACTAAAATATCTTAAAGACAGTTAATTTAGCGGGTAAAGTTGGTTTTAGGTTTGGTTTTCACCAGACATTAGCGCACGCAGTTTTAGGGATCCTCTGCGAATTACATCGACAGAACCAAAACGCACAGTATCATGAAGAAAAACAGCATTTCTAGATGTTTTCAGTAAATGGCCAGACTGATTTACTACAGGTAATAAGGCTACTAGCACGTTCGCCTCACAGCAAGAAGGTCGCTGGTTCGATCCCCGGCTGGGCCAGTTGGCATTTCTGTGTGGAGTTTGCATGTTCTCCCCGTGGTTTCGTGGGTTTCCTCCGGGTGCTCCGGTTTCCCCCACAGTCCAAAGACATGCGGTACAGGTGAATTGGGTAAGCTAAATTGTCCATAGTGTATGTGTGTGAATGAGAATGTATGGGAATGTTTCCCAGAGATGGGTCGTGGCTGGAAGGGCATCCGCTGCGTAAAACAAATGCTGGATAAGTTGGCGGTTCATTCCGCTGTGGCGACCCAGGATTAATAAAGGGACTAAGCCGAAAAGAAAATGAATGATGAAGTTGTGCGTTTTGGTTCTGTCGATGTAATTCGCAGAGGATCCCTAAAACTGCGTGCGCCAGTGTCTGGTGAAAACCAAACCTAAAACCAACTTTACCCCGCTAAATTAACTGTCTTTAAGATATTTTAGTACAAACAAGTTGTCAGTGTCACAAGACCTAAAAGTACGAATTCATCAGTACGAATTCATCACAGGGCCTACCGTACTTACGCTGCAGTTTCTCGGACCACCGAAGCGACTCCTGGGAGTCTGCAATGTTTGACGGCTGGTTATCCCATGTCCTCTGTTCCTCTTGCTGCACCAGTGCAGCAGCTGCTTCACCTAAAAGCTTATCAACAGTTTTAGCCATTATATATTAGTAACTCACGCTGTCCCATCCATCAAAGCCGTGCTTCTGCCCTCGCGCTCTGAAAACACTCGACGTCACTTACGCCCCTCCCACTGATTAGCATAGGCTTTGCATACAGGTTGACGCTGAAAATGAAAACTGAAATAAAAGGGTCAATAAAAGGAAAACATAAATTTACGTTTTTATTTGAATTGTGTCACTATTATAGCGTGAACATTAATAACAGGCTTTGTAAAAATTGAGTTTGCATTTTATTTTTCAGTTTGGCTTTTCATTTTAATTTTGGCAGTCTTGACGCGGAAATGCAGTGAAAATGAAATGTTAAATCGGCAACTTCATTTTATTTATCAATTTGACATGGACGATGCGTGGTCACACAGAAAATGACATTTTAAATCGACAACTTCATTTTAATTATCAGTTTGATAGGGACGATGCGTTGTCACAGTGAAAATGAAATGTTAAATCGGCAACTTCATTTTAATTTCCAGTTTGACATGGATGATGTGTTGTCACAGTGAAAATTAAAATAAAATAATTTCATTTCATTTTCAATTTTGGCAGGTATTTTGCGGGCAGTGTTTTATAATGAAATTGTTAATCTGCTTTTCATTTTAATTTCCAATGTTTGTTTTATTTATTTAAAATTGGCAGGATTTACCTTCCATAGATTATTGACATGCTTTTGAAACCCGATCCTATCAGAAACAGACAAACGCGAGACTGACGCATGCAAAAACAAGGGAGAAGCCGAAAAAAAACAAAGGAGCAAATTATTTTTTCAGCAAATGAAGGAACTGTTTAACTATTTTAAATCACCTTTTGGACTTTTATGGACTCGGAATGACGGAATTACTCTCTAACAAGAGGTTTTACATGTGCTGGGGGAGATTAAAGACACAGATGAGAGGTTTGGACTGACAGTGGGTTATATTTTGTGTTGTTTTTCAACCCAAATAAGGACTAAATGTATGCTGTGTGTAGTTTTTCTGTAATTGGTAACATATCGGAGACTGTAAGGGGCTGTATATGTTCATATATGCTGCATTTATTTATTTATTTTATATAATCACGGACAGTAGACTATTTCGCATCATTGATCTGCAGCTATAATCAGATCATGTTCATAGAAAGGCTAGTAATGAACATTTACATACCAGTATTTATGTGTATAATAAAGCATCTGTCTTCTGAGAAGTGCTTCTCATATGATATGTGAACGACCTGTACAGCTTTACTGTAGACATTTCCTTGTCCACTGAAACTTTCTGTCGTACACCACGCCCACCAAAAGAGTACCCTTTAGCAGTGGAAACGCAAGCCTGATAAAGGTGACCCGTACCATACCGTACCACTCAGTAGAAACGAGCCAAAAGACTTACATTTAGTCATTATTTGTGGTAGCACACATATTCTGCGTGCCTTTGGCAGAATTTAAATGAGCCATTTGAATCTAGATTAATGCCAAGATTACAGTGAGATTAATCTAGATGAAAAAAAAAATCTATGCCCACCTATAGTGTATAAATAATTTATAATATATATATATATATATATATATATATATATGCATATAGGCATAATGTCATGTGAGAGCCATATTACTTCAATATTACTTTTCATAATGTCATACTACTTTCAAGGCCATTAATCCAAAGGAACATTTAAGCAGTCTTGTACAGATTGGACTGTACTATTAAATTACAAATGAACAACATGAATTACGCACTTACAGCTGTATGTAAGAGACAAACTGACCTGATGGCATTGAGAGGACAGGGTGAACGGACATATCGAGCCAGGTCTGACGCCACAGCCCCTTCTCCTCCTCTGAGGGCGAGCGGGGAGGAGCACCACCACACAACACACACACAGCTGGAGCTTCACACCAGCACTGCAATGAAACTGCCTGAGAAGGACAGAGAACATGCTTTATTATCTTCTCTTCACTGCATGTTTTGAAAACAGAGAGCGGTCAATGATTATAATAAGAGGTCATCTCTTTCACCTTTGACCCTAGGCCTGCACAATCTTCCAGGCGAATGAGCCTGTGACGTCGTTGCCTGAGCAACGGTCGAACCCGTGCAGCAGAAGGTGGACTGGGCACTGTTTGCGGGATTATGGTGTCTTGGGTCTGCCACTTCCTGTTAGGATCACCAGCAAAAGACAACCTAGGGGGTGGTGAAGTGGTGCATTAAATGTCAAATCCAAAAACCCACCAGTATATTTTTGAACGCGAGTTTAAAGGTCTACTGACTTGCAGTTGTGAGATGTAGGGGAAGGATTTGACGCTCTGAGGGGTGTATCAGGCACAGAGTAAGCAGACCGCACCTAGATGAAACGCACACACATACTTATAAATCAGACAACCCATAACAACCTGAAAACAATACACATGGATTTCCAGAATACCTTTCCCTGTCGAAGATGTGTGTAAAGCTCTGTCAGCGCACGGATTCGATACTCCAGCTCCGATACTTGAGTCTGCAACCACACCCATCTGCTACCAAGCCACGCCCTGCTCTCTGCCCACTGCCATTCTTTACCAGTAACTCTGAAAGAGAAGAAAATAAACATTGAGTAGATGAGTTAACATTGAGTTAATGTTTATTAAAAACTCTGTGAATTACATTCATGCTATATATTTTGGTTCATTTTCAAACCAATGACAAAAAAATTATATTGGGTTCCTAAAAAACTTTTCCACAGTGGAAAGGTTCCAATGATCCTAAACATTCATACTGGAACCATTGTTTATCAAACATATGTCATGTTTTATTACCTTGTGCATTCCCTCAAATTTGAACAAATGACACTACCATCACTAGTGCCATGCTCTTTTTAGCTACAGAAGCACAATAAACGCTTAAAAGGATAGTTCACACCAAAAACACATTTTGAAGAAAGCTGAAAACTTGCCAGCATTGACTTCCTTATTAGGAAACACAAATAGAAAATATGGAAGTCAAATATTACCAGTTTCCAGTTTTCTTTAAAATTTATTTTGTGTTTAACAGAAGAAGAAAAAAAACTCAAAAATTTGAAATGTGTAAATGACATTTTTTTCTGTTGTTCAGTTACCTTCACATCATATCATACCAGTAACAAAAAGGGAACCGAAACTGTTCAGTTATTAAAATTCTTTCAAAATATATTTTTCGTTGTTCAGTTCAGGTTGGGGTAATTTTAAAGGAGAGAGATTGACAAGAGAATTTACACCTTTGAGTAAATTATCCCTTTAACTTCTATATCATTGGCATACACCACAGCAGTGCTGACTCAAATTTACGAGGATAAAAATCCTTTACTAAGGGTTAAGAATAATTTAACCCTGGGGTTAAGCGAAGTGAGAAAATCTTACATTGATTTTATCGACGGCCTAAAGCGATGTCCTCCTCTTTCCAATCCCTCGTCTTCCTCGCTGTCGCTGCCTCCTCCGGAGCTGCTGGCCGTGTGGTCCGAGTCCAGAGCGCTTTCCGCAGTCCGGAGGATCTCGCTACAGCTGCGCGCGAGCCTGCTCAGCTCAGTCGACTTTCTGGAAACAGTACTGGGCCTCCTGGTGCAGCTCAACCCTGGTCTCCTGTATAGGCCACTCAGCTGCTGTGTTACATGCCTCTCCACTTGCTTCACCTGTACGGCCTGCAGGCGCCTCCAGAGGTGGTCAGTACGACCCTCTAACTCTGCCTGCCTGCGTTCGGCTTCACCCCTCACCGCCTCTATGTGCTCCGTGCTGGGCCCCTCTGTCCTCTCTACATCAATGCCCACACCTGCACTGTAACACGTCTGTGGTTCTGTCCCATTAGGGGGCCCACTCTCAGACTGAGAGGATCTGATGGAGTGGGCACACAGGGTCTTTTTTACGCAATCACGCAGGTCATACTCGGGTTCAGGGGCCTGAAGGGAGAGTTGTGGTGAGAGGCTATCGTGAGGGGCACCGTTTCCGCTTACCCCGTTGTTATGGTTGGCAGAGCTGGCAAGAAATGAGCGCACCCTATACAGTCTGACGCGCCCCTTCGCCGTCCTGCATGTGGGCAGCTTGGTATTTTCTTCGGGCACGAACGGTGCGAAAGTCATTTTCTGAGCTCCAGTCGTGTTCTCGCATTGGATGCGACGTAAGGACGTACGTCTGACAGTCTCGGACGTGTTTGGGGAGCCCTTCACGGAAGCTTCACCGTTGGAACCAACGCGGGCCGCGGCGTCCGAGCTGCCGCAATACGTTCCCGAGAAACACACCCTCTTGGTGGTTCGGTTGAAACTGCACCCCCGACGCTTGATGACCGCGGGCTCGGAGTTCCCGTGACCACACCTTGCAGCGACTGTCATCATCGCGCGCTCGGTCCCGGAGTGAGCCGCGTATCCTACTCGGGCTCTTGCTGTGCGCACCGGCGGCAGTCTCGCGCTAGCTCTGCGTTCGTCCCTCCGTGTGGTCGCGCTCATGAAACACCGCAAAGCAGCTCCGTTGTGATCAATATTAATGCTGTTATTCTCGCTCGCACCAGCGCTTTGTCTACAAAAACGTCCGCGTCCTCCGTCGTATTCCCCCGAATCCGCGCATTCGTCTCCCTCCCGTGTGATATAAGCAGCGCCGTTGGTGAAAAATCCCTCCTCGTTCATTTTCTGGGCCAGATCCGCATCGACGGAGGTGGCACAGTCCCATTCGCGGAACGCCTGGGCCTCGGCTACGCTGCTCTCCCGATCTGAGCTCTGCACTGGGGCAGCGCTTGTGGCTGTAGCCGCAGCGGCCGAGCTTCCGTCACCACTGACGGTCTCACCGCAGCCTCCTCCCCCGCAGCAGCGGCTGGCGCTATGCGGACACCCGGCCCCACAACTCTCCACTCCAGGCCCGACTGCACTAGTGCTCATTTTATTCCGATTGCAGTAATAATACATCGCTGTGTCGTTGGCATGGCCGGGTGTGAATCGAGGACGTACGACGAAGCTCCGTTAGCGTATATTTATCTTTTTTCGAAAGCAAGACGGGCTTCTCTTTTTCACCCGTCTTGCCTTTCGCTGCACTGTTGGCTGTCTCCAACACTCCCTATTCGCACTGAGCATGCGCCATTCACTAGCCCAACCTTCAGTAGAGAATTAGGGGTATTTCAAAAACTAGTTCACACCTTTTACAGTTTATGGTTCACACTCGCACGACGTGGGTTTATTGAATGCTGTTGTGAGAAAATATATTTCTAAATGTAAAAATATTAACCTTTGAAACTCTTCAGTGATCATCAAATGTGTTTAAAAAGATGACAGAGCACCCATCATGCACACGGTTTTCTGAGGTTGAAAAAGCGATATGATAAGCAGCTGTTTATGCGCAGCTTTCATCACTGCAACTACACTGAACTAAATCTGTATGTGTGAATTAGGCATACACACGCCCGCGCACGGATTAAATGTACAGTAGTGTATCACAAATACAAATGAACTTTTTAATTGACTAATAAATTAATTGCATTTAATTTATTTCGGACGTGTGCATGTCGAGCTGGTGCACAGCATGTGCTGTGTACTGTGTGTAGCATGCTGTAGTAGTATCAAGTTTGCAGTAGAGGTGCCGTTGGCGCCTTTTTCGGTCTAACCGCTAGAGGAGCTGTGGAGTCGTCAGTTCTTCTGGGTAGCGGAGGCTAATTAGCATGAAACAATGGCCGCACAAGCGCAAGGGTCGGCTGCAGCGGGACTTACGACAAGTCAAGTCAGTTGTAGCACATCACTAAGCCGAAAAATGGACGGTGGACCTTGCTGTAAATTCTGGGAGAACCCCGAAATAATGTCTCAGATGGAAACCGTTCGCAGTTGGATCGGGAAGCATTATAAAAAGGTCAGAGAGCTAGCAAGAGGAACCCATATATGATGCGGTTACCTGAGGTTTTCTTTTGTTTATTTGTCACTTTCTGTCTAGCGTTAACGCATTGGGCTGCATAATACTATTTTATGTGGCTGTATTTCGTCTGTGTGATCAAAATAATAAAGATATGAACAGTTTACTTCACCGAGTACAGTCTCAACGCAATTGACAGGATAGGAGTGACTATCTCCATCCTGTGTTCATGTTGGTAGTAAAGTTCTTTTTAACGTTAAATCAGACGCCACAACGTCACCCTTTATTTAAGTAAAAATATTTGGGGTCTTCCAAAACGCGAAGCAATTGAATGCCGGTGATGATGACGCTAGCTGCATGCTAGCAACTTTGGGTCTGCAGAAACTAATTTGTGGTCCGAGGTGTTTGTTTATACAACCTCATGACACACCCCCTCACAGTGCCATGTCATACCTGTCCACTATCCACTGTGTAGGGAACATGTACCTTAATTCATTAAATGTCTTACATCTTTCTCTGTGTATATGACTCTAGTGAAAGAGCCTCAATACTTGTGTCTTTGTAAAAATGTTCTGCTGCAGTTCCAGGTGTGCATATTCTTTATTCTTTATTGTTGTTCCCCTCCAAGTATGTGCAGTCTGATGCTCCCTCTGGCAAGTCTTTGACTGGTTTGGTCATCCAACTTCTGCAGTTTCAGGAAGATTCCTTTGGTCGGCGAGCAAATAAGCCGAACTTTACAAAACTTCCTGTGAGTTGTTATTTTACCTTTTCGTTCTCTGACAAGTTAAGATACATATGCACATTTATCCAATGAGTCAATATAGTAAGCATGACAGATTTGCAGAATAAGTAGATTTTGTTTTCAGCTTTGTTTCTTTGTCCTGATAGGCCAAATGTTTTCAGGACCTGAGACCAGGAGGTGCTCTCTGCCACATACTGGGATCAGTGTACAAGTTTAAGACCGAACAGGGCTGGTTAGTATTAATTCAGAATAGTGGATCATATAAAGGTAGAAATGTGTGGTGATTCTGATAAGCCAGCTACTTAAAGGTGCCATAGAGTGCACTGATTCAATGTTAAAATGGTCTCCGATATCTACATTACTTATATGTGGCTTTGGAAGTAAAAAATCCTCTAAAAAGATATTATGTTTTAATTTTGAAAATCACAGAAATGACCCCAATGGAAAGTTTTGGTTGATCATATTTTGAATGGCTTTCCCAGAGATGGGTTGCGGCTGGAAGGGCATCCGCTGCGTAAAACAAATGCTGGATAAGTAAGCGGTTCATTCCGCTGTGGCGACCCCGGATTAATAAAGGGACTAAGCCGAAAAGAAAATGAATGAATGAATGAATGAAATATTTTGAATGGCCATGAATGTTAATAGGCTCTGCTCTTACTCAGCAGTTCTCTCTCTCTACGCGCACAAAGCATGATGAGCTCTGGAATACACACATGCAAAATAACATAAATTTAAAATAAAATACATTTAACAGTAAATGTAATCTTACAATAAAGATGATGTCACTTTTACCCTGTATGCTGTATGTGTTTTTTTTTAAAGGAGGCGCTTTGATCTTCAAAATCCATCTAGACTGGATCGCAATGTAGAGATGCTGGTCTCTGTGGAGAAAGCGCTGATGCAGGTATTTGTGTTTGGATCTTTAGCAAACATCATGAACAAATCTGTGTGCAGTACAGTATCTGACTTTTGTCTTCTGTGTTTGTGTTAGAATAACCTATTAAGCAGACCAGTGGTGTACCTTTCTCCTGATCTGGAACAAAAGCAAACTTTTAAACTTAAAGACATCATCGTGCGACACAATGTAAGTAAAAAAAAAAAAAAAAAAAAAAAAAAAAAAATACTGACTAGACCAGAGATGCCCAAACTAGGGCCCATGGGAGAGGAGATCCCATCTGAGAGGAGAGGAAAACTTATAGGAATGGTTTCAAGATTGTCATTTCAAATTTAATGTAGCCCTTTGTTTATTATTTGTTAGCCTATTCTTTGTTTGTTTTATTGTTAAATGCTAACTGAAATTAGATGTTTCAATTAAATAGAGTAAGTTAAGTAAGATTTTGTTTAAATGTACACACTTTAATGTGACAATGCAGAGACGTTGGTGCGCAAATCAAATCAAGCAGATTCTGCTTGACTAGTGTATTTGCATTGAACTCTCCTGTGTTATAAATGCGATTGTTTTATTGCAGTTCTAATTTTAATTTTAAGTTCTAATTTTAAAATGTATACTGCATTAGTTAATATAATTTAAAGTAATATTTTCTATTCATTTTGAAATACTATGAAATAAATTAGGAAATTACCCATGGCAACTTTATTGTATTATAGTTTGGTATATTTACATTCGACCCATGGCGCTTGATTGTATATGGTTTTTGGCCCTTTATACAAAGTTTGGGCACCCCTGGACTAGACAATAGTGATGTGTATTCAGAGTCATTTTAATTTAAGTAACTTGTACTAGTTGAAGGAATTGGAGTACTAGTTGAAGGAATTGGAATAATAGGAACTAGCGTGACATTAAAATATGGATGGGTCGATAAACAATATTATAACGAATCACAGTACAAATTTATGTCAATAACAATGATAGGCTCTGGACTTTTTTTACTCTATATTGATCTAAGAGCCAATCATACAGCAGAGATATGCAACAAAGAGAATCTAAAATGTGTTGATATTAGAGATGTTAGTACACAAGTATTTTATTTGGTTGAAATATTTGTTTACTTTGAACACAGAGTATAAACAATAAAGCAACACACCAAGTAGTTTTTGTTATTACACCTGTTGAAGTTGCTGTTTTTGCAATGCAAGTGAATTTTCAACCGCCGAAAATCTATTGGCTGAAAATATGTTATGGTAGTTAATGAATCCTCTAATTTTTGTGGCTTCAGTCATTGTTGGGGTACTCTTTTAAATCTTAGAAGCATTAAGAACTTATATCGAAATATATATTGTTATCGTTCAATATGGAAAATAATAATCGAGATTGCTTTTTTGCCATGTTGCCATCACAAAACCATAAAAGTTCACATACCTCCTCAAAAGTATTTTTGTTTGCTAGTAAAAAAAAAACAATAAGCCCCAAAAGTACATTATATTGTCCAACAGCAGCAATATTTGTTAAACTGTAGTGAGTCTGTTTGTCTGCTGTCACTTTATGTGGGAAGAGTAATGCACAAAGGTGAAGAGGCTGTATGAGTTGCCAAATTAAATGAATGACCAAAGTAAAAAGACTAAAATAATTGACCAAAATAAAGTACCAAATAATACCTGCCAAGAGTATAACCACATTCACCATTGGGAGGTGTTATAATCACTCTCATAGGAGAATACTGCTTTCACAATCCAAAATAAACAAAGTAATTCAACGTGTGCCCGATAGCTCCGCCCCTTTTGCTAGAGGACTAAAGCAGCGGTTGTTGAGTACATGAAGTGTCCATCATTCCACGCTTTATTTAACTGGTTGAATGAGTGCATTATCTGGGTAAATTAAAGTGCACATATTATTTTATTTTTAGTTTTTAGTGTGAATGCACTACTAACACCATTTATACTACAAAATGGCATAGAATAGTGCATATGTATGCGATTTGGGACAAACCTCATGTTTTTTTTCTTTCCCCATATATGAAAACGGAACATTACGGATTCAAAAGGCTATACAATATAGACTTGCATGAACAGATTTTTTAGATTCTATTAATTTTCCTCTCTCGCTCTCTTGTATTTCGAATCAAAGTAAAGCCCTATTAAGAATCTAACCGTATAACACTCATGTAAAGATTTAACTATTAGAAAAATGTAAGAATGTGATGCCTCTGGTGACCTGTTTGTTCTGTTATATTTATTGATAGTTTATCATAGTTACCAAGAATATACATAGTTGTACACAGTGCAAAATAGGGCATTACAGATGGTCTTAAGTTAAGCCCACTTGTACCTTCCCATAAAATGATATATCTTACTACATTCACGTCAGAATAATTGAGAAATTACAATTACAGATCATGCCGACATAATCCATTCATACATTCCAACTATCTGTTAATATTTTAATCGTTTTTCCCTCATTTTTTTGCATTAAAGATACATGTTAAAATGAATAAAATTGAAAAATAAAAACATTTAATAGTACCTGTGCTTAATTGGAAAAGATAAAAGAATGAAATGCATTAAGAAAAAAAAAACACTACTTGTGTCTTAATGTCTTATTTCTCCTGATTTATCTAGTAAGAAAGATAGCTATTAAAATATAATTAATTACTAAAATTAATTGAAAACTTTTTTTTAAATTAATCTTAGTGGTTTCATTTGTTAGTTATTGCCTAATAACACATTAAAATTGTAGTAATTTGATTACATGTAAGTTTTAAAAAACTAGTTTTTCTCAAATTTTTTAATGTATTTACTAATGAGACTTTATTGAAAATCGTAACCTATTGTACGATATCATGCTTTTGCAATTTTATTTGGTTGAAATATTTGTTTACTTTGAACACAGAGTATAAACAATAAAGCAACACACCAAGTAGTTTTTGTTATTATACCTGTTGAAGTTGCTGTTTTTGCAATGCAAGTGAATATATCATATATAATGATACATTTAATTGCAAATTTGATACCATCATAAACGCAACAAGTACACATTACTTTTTCAGGGCACAGTGACAGAGGACAAATCACTAGCAACTCACCAGATTTACCTGTCATCCACAACAGATGAAGGTGTGTCTTTTGTTTCTTTTGTCTTTGCAGCATGTGAATTATTTAGTTAGTTAGTTCGGCATAGTGATGTATATGTAAAAAAAAGATTTTTCTCCTTTACTTTTGGTCTGTTTTCAGAAGAGTGGTTTAGACCAGTCATGCAATTGGATCGGCAAGTGATGGTGCACTGGGGCATGTGTCCAGACAGGTAGTGAAGGATCGCACAAACATTTTTTTCACATGCTCTAAATGTTTGCATTGTATGCTGCATTTTGCTTTGTGTTCCAATGATTATATATGCTTTTGTTTTTTATTTTTAGTTATGATTCACTCATATCAGCAAGTGATGTAGATGCAGATGTTGAGGAACCTCCCAACCCAGACAGATGCTTGAAGGTGTTTTGATTTCTTTTCATCTTTTATCTTTCAATTCTTTGATCTTTTCATCTGTATTTGTACATTTTTGGTTTCTAGCAATTATTAAACAATTGAGATTAGGTTTTCCTGATGATGTTAAAATTATATATATTTTTTCGTCAGGTTAATGCCAGATGGGTTCTTGACACAGATACATATAACGAGTGGATGAATGAAGAAGACTATGAGATTGACGAGAATGGGAATAGTTTGCGTTTCCGGCGGCGGGTCTACCAAAACACTGAAGTATGTATCTATCAATCTGATTTCAAGCCACGTTTAACCCTTTCACATGTACCTATTAAATACTCCTGCTTATTCCTATGCGAGTTTTTTTAATGTAACCATTAGTTAGAACACATTGCTTTAATGTTTTCAAGGTGATGCATCAAGTTTATCATGTAACACACCACTTTAATTTAGTTTAGTTTAGTTTTTTAATTTCTCTGCAAATATTGACAAATGTCCTAAATATGTTGTGATATGTTTGAAATTCTCACTTTCAAAAATTTGTTAAATATATTAATAATGATCATATTAGTTGATCTGTAATGGGATTAATTGACATTGCAGGAGGAATCAGAGCTGCTGGATTTCCAACATGTTAATTCATCTTTTTCTCCTGAAATAGATGGCTGGGAAAGTAATAAAGTAAAGGTTATAATCACTTAAACTATATTTATTTTATGTGAATCATGCACATATTCCAATTATATTTAAAAATAATGTTGTAAATAAATGTTGTATTTGAATGTCTGAAACCTAAAATATATGATAATTGTTTGAAAACACTAATAAGCATAGTGTGGCTTTTTATGGTTTGCCTTGAGGTATTGCAGAAAATAAAGTTAGAATTTTACAGTTGATGGTGTGCGTTCTGAAAGTTCTAATCGCATTGGTGTGATCGTACGCTCCAGGGACCAGCTAAGGTTGATCACACCTGTGTGATCGTGAATGTGAAAGGGTTCAAACTCATTTGTTTTGCTGACTTTGCTTCATTTGCAATTGGCTTTGGTTTGGTTTTAAAGTATGCACTGTTTTAGACTCATCTTTTTGTTTTCACTTCAACAAGGAGCAGAAACCTGTCAAGAAACGGCGGCGCTCCCCATCTCCACCGCCTTCTGAGTCGAAGAAAAAGGGAGGAAAGAAAAGGTTAAATTATATTTCTTATTTTTAGTCAGTGCTACAATCAAAAATTATTATCTGTCAATATATTGTAATAAATGAAAAGGTGGTGCCTTTTTCCCTCTGAAAGTGTGACTAAATCCAGTCCAGTTTGATTCAAGATTGCATATGATTCCTAATAACATTACGTGTTGATTTTGATGCAACCCAGTAGCTCAGGGGTCTATAAGAAACGTGGCCAGCCAGAAGAGGCGGATCCAGAGGAGGATCTTACTAAGGAGATGGAAGATCCCACACCTGTCCCCAACATGGAGGAGGTCATCCTGCCTAAAAATGGTATATATTTATTTTTTTTACATCTCTTTTTTTTTACATTAGTCTGGAACACACCAAGCTGGCTGCTGGTTTTCATCGGTCAGCTTCACTCCAGCTAGTTGGTTCGATGTGTTTCACATGGCAGCTCTCATCAGGTTAATGCCGGAGCTCATTGGCCCCATTCAGCATGTAGAATTGGCATCTGGATATCAGCTGAAGAGACTGCTCTGATCGGTTATTCAGCAAATAATCAGGGTGTACTCACACTTGGCTACCCTGACAGTGCCCAAGCACATTTGACCCCCATTTACCTCTTCGTTTGATAAGTGTGAGTGCTCGAATTGCATCTAGATAGAAGAGGTGGTCTGGAGTGCAGTTTGGTTTGGCTTTGGCTCTGGCATATAGTGTGAGTGCAAAGCACATCTGAGCACAAAACTGAAGACACAACGTCACTTTTAAGGGATTCATATGAATTTATTAATCATTGAATTTATTAATCATTCTTACTTTTCAATCACTGCAAACTGTCATATTTTATTAGAGGTGCAAACCCCTCGCTGCACATCAGCTGCACCTTCAGCAAACCTCCTAATACGTGCAGCATGGTGACTTTCATGAAAACATATGTGCGTCAAAAGTGGTGGATCTGTTCAGCCAAATATCTAACTTTGTCATTGCATCCCAAACGGCTCAAAATAGTACAAAACAATGTAACTAAAACAATCTCCATTGTACTGAGCGAGAGCACTTTTCTTCCTAACTGAACAGTCGCATCATCGATGATGTGAGTAAACCCTTAAAGTCTGAGTGTGCCTCTTGCACAGGTGCAGAACATGGCTTTTGTTTCAGTTGGCTTTTGTCTGTTTGGTATGTCCACATACAGCTTTTTGTTTCAGACTTAGGCCAACATGAGGTGACAACAAAGTTGGCTTGGTATGTCCCGGCTCTAACAGCACATTTATTTCTCATCGATTACAGTGAACCTGAAAAAAGACAGTGAAAACACTCCAGTCAAAGGAGGCATTATGGCTGATTTAGGTAAGCTTGCCTGTGTATTTCACTGTTTGTCTGTTTGTAATTCAGTATATACATTTTAATGTGTCTGTTTTTCTCAGATGACCAGGAAGAGGACCTGCTTGCTGGTGTCAGAGTAAGTCAGCCTAACAAAATAAAGTAGTATGTGCATTTGGTTAAAAAAAAACATCAGTGCAGGTCCATCTCCAAAAGCCTCCAAGAAAGTCTATGAAAAATAACAAAAGGACAACACTCCATGGTTGCACTGAACAAATAGTGTGCCAAAATAAGAAGTGGTTAAATGTTTGTTTGTTTTCACTTTTAGACTATAGTTGGAGAGAACCAATTTGTCTTTTGTGTGTGTTTTTTTAAGGACAATAATTTTGAGACAAGTCAATTTAAGTCATGATTTTAAGCAACTATGTTAGTCAAGATGGACAGTTGCTTTCTGTCCAGATTAACACAGAATCAGCTTTGAGAACCTTGTTATAATTCTTATTGTCTACTCTGTGCTTAAATCTGTGAGTTTTGTAATATTGTGTGTGTGTAGGATGAGGAGGAGCAGAGGGAGTTTGGTCGTGGGATGGAGGGGGAGGAAAGTGCCACAGAGCAAACGCATCACATCATTGTGCCCACCTATGCCTCCTGGTTCGACTACAACTGGTGAGAGTTCAGCTGTCCAGATTACTCCAACTCGGGAGCTGAGGCTAATGCTCTTGCAGTTGACAACTAATAGTTTTATTGATTCTCAGGCAAATTTCAGAATGGAATACAAAATACAACTCCGTAACGAATTTTACCCTAATAACAAACCCAACCCAAACGAATCCCTAACTGCGAATTTTAGGTCCCGGCTTGGCTATTATTAAATACAGTTAAAGCCTCCATCTTTATTTAATGAAGAGAAAATTACAATAAAAAACAAAAAAAAATTAATAGGTAAATTCAGTCAATAACATATCACATTTACACTGTCACAATCAGTAAATTTCTCACACTTTTATTACTGTTCTGTTTCCAAGTACTTGAACCATTTTTTTATAGTATAGGTTTAGCTTGGTCATTTGCTTATAAGAAGGCTCACACAGAATCTGTGCGCGCAGAATTCGGCAGATTTCCGCAGTTTTAGCCCTTCATTGATTCTGTTTATTTACTGGTATAAATGTGTGTAAATTTATATTTATTCAGTTTTTAAATAAATTTCAGCATAATTATTGACTAATATGAAAATATTCATATGATTTATTTACAATACAGTGTGTAGAGTAAAATTTTCTGTCTTTTAGTAGATATTTTATATAGAAGATTTTTAAGACTTGATCTTGCTCCGCCATACCTTACTAGTCTAGTCCATATCGCCACACCTTCTCGAACACTCAGGTCTTCTTCTTCCATTCACCTCACTTTTCGCCTCGTCACCATGGGGAGCAGATCCTTCAGCCACTCTGCTCCTCAGCTTTGGAATTCACTTCCTCCTGATCTCCGTAATTTAGACTCTCTTTCACAATTTAAAACCAAACTCAAAACCCATCTGTTTAAAGCAGCCTACTCTTTTTAGCTGAACTGCATTTTATAAAATTGTATTGTATTTTTGTCTTGTACGGTGACCTTAAGTGTCAAGAAAGGCGCCTTTAAATAAAATGCATTATTATTATTATTAATATTATTATTATTTATTTATTTACCAAATAAAGTGGATCTAATTGGATTTGCATTGTAAACATTCAATACAAGTTAAAAAGGTATTACTTTTTATTTCATATAATGTTTAGTTATCATACTTCCAAAATAATTCTGTATAACTCCGCAGATTTGTAACAAATTTCTGCGCAGAAATAGCAAAAAATGTCCGCAGATTCCGTCTGGCCCTACTTATAAGACATTTTTTTTCAAATGCGGCCTCTAGCAAGTCCTACTGCCCATTCTTGAAGGGAAGGAGCATCTTCTGATTTCCAGCTCCTAAGAATTATTTGTCTGCCAATCAGTAAGCTGGTTTGGACCCAGGATTTTATGTTATCTTTTATGTTGTTGTCTGTCCAACCACCCAGTCGAGGACATAGTGGAATATGAAATCTAAAACCAAACAAATGTGTTCATAACCTCTTTTCCAGAAACTATAGAGTATGAACTAAATCACCATTCTCGATCTTACATCTCCAACAAGGTGTATATTTTAACCTGAGCTTAAACAGTCTGAAAGGAGTCCAGTAAGAAACGCTGTATAATCTTAAACCGTATAAGGCGTATTTTAGCATCCCTAGATGCTGTTTTAACATTCTTTAAAATTCTATGCCACTCTTCGTTAGAGTTGCTTGGAATTGTTAATTTGAACAGACTTTAAATATGTCCTGGTTTTAGTTCACAGTAAAATGATTACATACAGAAAACAACTATTATTAATTCTAATGTTGAATTATTATGTTTACGACATATGCTTGTCATTTGTCCTTGCCAACATTATTAGACTATTTGTTTCACATTTGTGTATCAGATTCCCTCTTGCATTATATTCAACATTATATAGGCTAGAGTAGTTATACTGACGCTGTTTAACATTTATTTTCATGCTCAACACTTTGTGTTCGCTATGAAAGAAAAAAACATATGCTTGACAAATGCTTGTCGTAATCATAACTAAAATTCGATATGATCATTTAAATGAAGTGCAACGGTTTCACTTTCACTTATCATACTTCCCACGCGGCTTCCAAACGATCACTCTGTGCAACAAACTGAACGTTAATTATGACTTTATTAGCTGTTATTCACAACCTATGCAGTTTCTGTTCACCAAAGTAGACATCGTTGGTGTGCATGTGCGTGTCCTCTTGGTAGTAAACCAGCAGTGTGTCAACTCACGTGATTTCGTGGCCACAACTGCATCATTACATTAAGGCAAATTATTTATAAGGTGTGATTCACCCAAAAATGTACAGTATGTGACAGTTTGAACACCATTTGAAGGTGTCCATGTTACTGAGCAACATGGTTGCTGTCCATGTTGCTGTAAAGACTTGTGCGACTACCTTTACCCTTCTCTCACCCCCGTGGGGACCCGGGGTAGAATAGGTCCCTAGCACCCCCCTTGCTGATCGTAAGAGGCGACA
>CAIGQQ010004210.1:2837531-2965059 GCA_903798035.1 Danio albolineatus
TATATATATATATATATATATATATATATATATATAAAGTTCAATTAATTGGGTTTTTGATTTTAGGTCAAATCGCCCAGTCCCAGAAGCTGTAATTAAAAATGAACAGTAATTGCTTACTTGACTTTTTCTGCATAAGTGATTTATTCACAGCAACTGGTTACTTTTCATTACACCCAACACTGGCCCCTACTGTGTGCAGTATAGTTTTGTAAGATTTCTCCTTGTCTGTTTCTCTAGAGGAGAGTTTTGACATGAGCCTGACTCAAGGAGAGGGAGAGCAGATGAAGAGGAGGCTGGAGCTGGATGTGGTGGAGGGAAACATTGCAACAGCAGCCGCAGCAGCACTGGCCTCAGCTGCAACCAAAGCAAAGGTGAATATCAGACCTCTTTTCTTGTGATCAGTGAAGAGCCTAAAAAAAAAATCTGACTGATCTGATCTCATGCTCCTTCTTCCTCTTCTTCCCTCTAGCACTTGGCTGCAGTAGAAGAGAGGAAGATCAAATCTCTGGTGGCTCTGCTGGTTGAGACTCAGATGAAAAAGTTGGAGATCAAACTGAGACACTTTGAAGAGCTGGAGACGATTATGGATCGAGAAAAAGAGGCTGTGAGTCAGTGTGCTTTATTCAAGAAAGATAATGGGAGAGCTAGGAGCACTCTTCTTAATGCCATTTGATACAGCATTGTAATTCAGTATTTGTATGTTATTTATTTATATAAATAGATGTTATTATTTATATTTATATATTAACTATATCATGAATAATTTGAATTAAATTCCTAAAAGTAAATCAAATAAAATCTAATAATTACTGCCATAAATTTAATAGTATTGCAATTGTACAGTTTGTAATTATTTATATTAGGGCTGAGCAATATATATTGTTACCTTGGAATGAAGTACCATTAAATATTTTTTTATTCCGCATATAGTGCGAACTGTAAATATATAGACATGGCTGACTTGCGTGCAACATGTGTGAGGCTGAGAAAGACCATGGGAGACTGGCAGTGCTGCCAATGGCTTCATGTTTTCAAAAGACACTTCAATATTTATATAAGAATTGTAATTGTTTATATTTTGTATTTTTGAAGGAAAATGCTTAGGTGAAATTTTATATCTGTGAGAAGGGGGTTACTCCAGAAAGGTTTATAACAACAAGGCCTGTCCACATAAAATAAGTCATATTTTCGTTACTATATATGTAAGATTAAAATTAAAGTCATTTTCTTTTCTTTAATATTCAAGCTTATTTATTGTATAAATCCCTACATTTTCTAGAGTAACTATCTTTACAGTAAGTGTAAGAACTTCTTCATACTGTAAAAAATGTTGGCCATACCACCCAGCCCTAATTTATCCTGTGAATTTATATAATTGTTTGAAATTTATATAATAAAAAACATACCATGAACTTAAGGGTGCAGTAGGTGATCTGCCTAAAATGGTTAGCATAATATCTTTCAAATACAATCCCTCCCTTGCCATCCAAAGCCACATCTGATGAAATCATGAACGCACACATTAAAAATGACAGAGACCCACTAGCCACTAGACCATGTCATTCACCACTTATAAAACTTTATAATACAATTCTGAACAAAAAACTGTATTATAACGAGCACGTTTTCAGTTGTGTTGTTACCAACTTGTCGTATTTGTCAATATTTCATTTTGAATACTTGTCAATATTTCATGCATGCAAGGATCACTGATCTCATTCTCTCACAAGCTTTGTCCTAAAGTCACTACTGTATGCTTAGTGGTTGACAGGCAGCATGCTGGAATTACACTTATTACTAAGCCTTACTTGCATGCTATTTTAGACCGAATATTCAGAGTAGCATGGTAAACAATATAAGGACTGTGTCATAAGTTGTTCAAGAATGAACCAATGGGAATATAAAACCAACTTCACCTCAGTAAAGCAGGCTAGGCGGAAAAGCGCTGTTCACTGATGCTTTGTTGTTAAACTAAAAACCTACATTATCAATGCAGTAAAAGGTCCATTATAAAATTTAAAATAGACATAAATCTTTCACCAGAAGATTTCAGTGGATGAACAATACTTCTGTGCATATAACCTATTCGTAACAACGAAATCTACATAAGCTTTAAGTGACTAAAATACTTTTAAAACAAAGCATTATCTCTGGAACCGAAACACTTCAACCATGGTGTCGTCCTTCCTCCAGCATGCAAAACTAATTCCAATATTGATTCAGCGGTTTGTTTGTTTTTTTACACCGCTGTCACTCATGTCCACATGACCGCAGTGTATGTGCACGTGCAAACGGCGGATCTGCGTGAACAGAGGTGCACAGTTGTACAAATCTACATTTGTTGACACAGTTTGGGCTACTTATCAGAATTATGGGAATTGTCTGTCTGACAATTTTTAATGGGATGAACATTTTTAGTCTTATGCCTTACCCATTATTTATTTCTCTTTATGTAAAGCACTTTGAATCGCCACTGTGCATGAAATGTGCTATATTAATAAACTTGCCTTGCCTTGCCTTGCCTTGCCTTACCCAGAATATAAAAATACATTTAGATCATTTACTTTAAGCAATACTTTTGGACTGTAAAGAGACTTTTAACCAGCACAACAAAAAAATGTTTCTGAGTACAATCACCTACTGCACCTTTAACTGATCTCGTTGACTTCAACTGCATTTTCAGTGTATTTAAATGTAATTTGATATCTGTCTGTTGTAGCTTGAGCAGCAAAGACAGCAGTTGCTCTCTGAGAGGCAGACCTTCCACCTGGAGCAGGTGAAATATGCAGAGCTGAAAGTGCGACAGAATGTGGAACAGCAACAGCAGCAAACCGGAGGCACTCAGAGCAGCCCTACATTCAACCCTCTTCACCACGGTACAGTCCTACACACTACAGTCAATGCTGTCATCTCATGTCTACTCACATGCTGTGTTAACTGGAAAAGAAGTCATCGCACTGTCAAAATTGCAGAAGAAAACATAAGAACATGTATCATACATGAGCACACTTTTTGATCTCAGTTGTAATAAATATAGGGAGTGCAGAATTATTAGGCAAATCAGTAATTTGACCACATCATCCTCTTTATGCATGTTGTCTTACTCCAAGCTGTATAGGCTCGAAAGCCTATTACCAATTAAGCATATTAGGCGATGTGCATCTCTGTAATGAGAAGGGGTGTGGTGTAATGACATCAACACCCTATATCAGGTGTGCATAATTATTAGGCAACTTCCTTTCCTTTGGACTTGATAGGCTCCGAAAAGTCAAAAATAGTAAGATATCTTGCAGAGGGATGCAGCACTCTTAAAATTGCCAAGCTTCTGAAGCGTGATCATCCAAAAATCAAGCGTTTCATTCAAAATAGTCAACAGGGTCGCAAGAAGCGTGTGGAAAAACCAAGGCGCAAAATAACTGCCCATGAACTGAGAAAAGTCAAGCGTCCAGCTGCCAAGATGCCACTTGCCATCAGTTTTGCCATAATTTAGAGCTGCAACATCACTGGAGTGCCCAAAAGCACAAGGTGTGCAATACTCAGAGACATGGCCAAGGTAAGAAAGGCTGAAAAACGACCACCATTGAACAAGACCCACAAGCTGAAACGTCAAGACTGGGCCAAGAAATATCTCAAGACTGATTTTTCTAAGGTTTTATGGATGGGCCCATGGCTGGATCTGTAAAGGGCAGAGAGCTCCATCCGACTCAGACGCCAGCAAGGTGGAGGTGGAGTACTGGTTTGGGCTGGTATCATCAAAGATGAGCTTGTGGGGCCTTTTCGGGTTGAGGATGGAGTCAAGCTCAACTCCCAGTCATACTGCCAGTTTCTGGAAGACACCTTCTTCAAGCAGTGGTACAGGGAGAAGTCTGCATCCTTCAAGAAAAACATGATTTTCATGCAGGACAATGCTTCATCATAGCGTCCAAGTACTCCACAGCGTGGCTGGCGAGAAAGGGTCTAAAAGAAGAAAAACTAATGACATGGCCTCCTTGTTCACCTGATCTGAACCCCATAGAGAACCTGTGGTCCACCATCAAATGTGAGATTTACAAGGAGGGAAAACAGTACACCTCTCTGAACAGTGTCTGGGAGGTTGTGGTTGCTGCTGCACGCAATGTTGATGGTGAACAGATTGAAACACTGACCAAATCCATGGATGGCAGGCTTTTGAGTGTCCTTGCAAAGAAAGGTAGCTATATTGGTCACTAATTTGTTTTTGTTTTGTTTTTGAATGTCAGAAATTTATATTTGGGAATGTTGAGATGTTATATTGGTTTCACTGGTGAAAATAAATCATTGAAATGGGTATATATTTGTTTTTTGTTAAGTTGCCTAATAATTCTGCACAGTAATAGTCACCTGCACACACAGATATACTCCTAAAATAGCTAAAACTAAAAACAAACTAAAAACTACTTCCAAAAATATTCAGCTTTGATATTAATGAGTTTTTTGGGTTTGTTGAGAACATGGTTGTTGTTCAATAATAAAATTAATCCTTAAAATACAACTTGCCTAATAATTCTGCACTCCCTGTACAAAAAACAAAATATAAAAAAATATATATATTTTTGCTTTATCAAAAACGTACCAAACCATGACACCACTGTGGTAATGAAACCAAATTCTGTGAATCGTTACACCTCATTCATATAAAATGTAAAATAGTCAAATAAACCCCTATAAACATTTGCAATAAAGCGTTTAAAATTGTGTTCGAGTCACCTCACGGTCAATTTTTGACATTTAATAATATTCATAATGCAACTGCAAAAAGTAGTTATAACTATAACTATCAATCTTAACTATAATAACTATCAATCTTATTCCTATACCCCATGATGCTTTCCATGGTTTATGGGAGCAGCGTTCTGTTCAATTGAAAAGAACCATTGAAGTGTTTTTTTAAAAAAAGGGTACAATAAGATGGCATTATTCTCCTCACAGTTCATCAATCAAATGTTAAGCTTATTAACCAATTACTTGCAATATTACGCAATGATTTTGCTCTACTGTAGAGAATCTAAAGAGACAGTAATGTAAATGTTTTGTAACACAAACTTATAATCTCACTGAATTTGTTTCAGGTTTTTTTTTATCAGAATTTCACCATTTAAGTGCAACTCCTAATGCTGAGTGCAGTTTGATTTGATTTTTGACCATTTCTTCCCTTTCTCTCGGCACTGTGGTTAAACATTGAGTTTTTATATGTATAAATATGATATAGCCACGTTAGTTTTATATTTAGAGGGAATTTACAGATTATCTGCAACTTTTAATGGACGTATACTTTAGAGTTGTTAATACTTTATCTGATTCCTACAAACGAACTAGGAGTACCTCAATGAAGCTTTTTATCCGTTATTATTTTTACTATCAAAATCAAAAACATCACTATAGCTATCTGCTACAAAGACATATTATTGGAAAGAGTTGAGAGGAAAATTTTACTGGTCAGTATCAAATGGTTTAAATAAAAAAAATGATATTCATGCACTTTTCCATCTCTTCATTATGATACAGAAATATTCATGTATTGAAAACCTCTCAAAATAATAAAAGAGAACAATTTTCTTGCGTTCAATCTGAATAATAAATTGATCTTTATAAAGAAAAAAAAATGTCTATGAATATTCTAAAGCAGAGGTCACTAAATTTAATCCTGATGGGAAGTTTAACGTGCCTCAACACACCTGTATGGAAGTTACAAATATACCTTGATTAGCTTGTTCAGGTGTGTTTGATTAGAATTGGAGCTTAACTGTGCAGGGCAGAATTTGGTGACTCCGTTCTATAAAGTTTAGATAAGACAAAATGGGGTGCAGAAATTTCTGTACTTTTTAAATGTCTGCAAGACAATTGTATGCACACATTAGCATTATTGACACATGGTTCATCGAGGAAATCATTTATTCGACTTTTGAATACAGTGCATCATCAGGGTTTGCATTAATTAAATCTGTGAGAAATGTGTTCACTAAAAATTATTTTGGTCATTTTTAACAAAGTTAAACCAAATTCAGTTTTAGAGTTTTTAGCAAAAATGAATTGTAAAAACCTTTTTATAATTTAAGTGCAGTGTACATTTTCTCACCATTAAAATATCCATAGAAACTAACACAACCTTAAACACAAAGAAAAAAAAACATATGCTGTTTTTAGCAAGAAAGAGCTCATGGAACACTGAAAATTACGCTTGTGACTAAATTTATTCAATAAAAAGAGTTTACTTTGCCTGACCAGAAACTTTTTACTTAAACCAGTAAAATGGCTCATTTAAGGCTGTCTGAATGACAGAACTTTTGAACCCCTACCCATTCCTTTTGGCCCTTGAAAGAGTGTAAAGAGGAAGGGCTTCAAAATTTACTTCTAAGAAATGGGACACCACTACAGCACGTCATTGCGATATGTCATCGCATCTCTTGCTTCAAATGAGATTGACGACCGCGACTGCTGTAATGATTCCAGTTGCGTTATTTTTTGGTATTTATATTAGGAAATCACTGAAGACAATTATATCGTGGTGTTATAACAATATACTGTGGCAATAAGATTGTAACTGTACTGTGCATTCACACTTCATCTATATAAACACACAAAAGCAACATTACATTAACATTATACCAGACACTGTAAAAAGCTCATTACAGCCACTAGACTTCTCTGACAAGGTATTTGAGTGTCATCTAGTAACAGAATGTTGCGGGATTGCTGTACAGGAGTTATTTTTAGGTATTATAAGGGATTGGTGAAGTTTTTTTTTTTCCTCGCCGCTGTCGCCACTGGCTTGCATTGTTTAGGACTTGTAGAGCTGCGCATCGATGGATTTGCTCTTCAGTGTTTGAATACTCAGCAGTGAATATTAAACAACACTGAACTGAACTAAAGTGAACTTCAACACTGAAAACTGGACTGACACTGTTTTTACTATAATCCATGTGAAGCTGCTTTGACACAATCTACATTGTAAAAGCGCTATAGATATAAAGATCAATTGAATTGAATTATAAATATCGAAGTTTATTGGTTTTTATTTTAGCTGTTTTATTTAAAGCATGATGGTGAAACACAAACGTGCTTATGATTGTATTAAAACATATGCTTGTTTGTTGTAAATACTCATAATAACAACAAAAAATACAAATTTGTGCATCTTCTTGTTTTTGGTGCAGTCATGCTGCTGTTGTAGCTGGTGTATTCTGGGGAATTTTCTTATTCCTTGGTTTCGAGTGTGGTCCTGAAAAATCTCTGTTTAGAGGGGTATTTAGCCCCTCCCCTTAGCTCTACACTTTCGAGATAAAAAGAATTGGTACAGCCCTACCCCTTCACATGAACATGCAAAAAAGGGGTAGGGGTAAGGGGAATGGCTAAGAGGTAGAATTGGGATTGGGCCTTAATATCGGGCGTTACATTCAGCATGCAAAATAATATTATATTAAAAATAGTAAATGTATACTGAATAAAGTAAAACTCAAACTAGAGGACAAAAATACTCACTCTGATGTTGATTGTTGTATGTAACTTGATAAATGATAAAAAGACTTCAGTTATAGAAAATGCAGCACACAGTAGTAATATTGTGTTTTTTGTGTTCATCCCTCAGGTCGTCCAGTGTGCAGCACTGGCACTGGACAGATGATGGCGGCTCGACAACCTGGAGCACCCAATGGCATGTGTGAATAACACATGCCTCCACTCAAATGCTGTGCTCAGAAACTGTTGATTGCAGCTGCTTTTCATTTCCTTTCTGAACTCCACCGTCCTCACAGAGGATAAGGTCTTCACCGCCTTAAAATCCAAGCTCAGCAAGATCACATGAAGGATTCAGTCACCTCATGTACAAGTGACCCACATTCACCTTTACAATTACTGTTGTTCTGTGCATATTTAATATTTTTTAAGCATTTGAGGCTTTTTCATCGCCATATCTGTCTGTACTTAATGTTTGTAGATCTGTTTTGTATTGCCACCAAATCCTAAAACATTTTGTGGCTAAATAAATCTTTTATGTTATATCTTCTTGAGTGAGCTTGTCTATTAGTTACTGCTGTTATTGCTGTGTCTCGTTTTTTTATTAGAAGCTTTCACTGATTCGCTTTACCATTTAATCAATAGCAGTAACCTATCTGACGATTTTGCTGCAGTCCACTGCTCTTGACTATAAAGGAATCTCAGCTGCATCGTCCCTTGATCTGTCCCAGATGTATTTTTAGCAGCTTTAATTTTTAAAAGGATACTCTTAGATCGTAGGTCAATCTAGCGCACGAGGTTGTGTAGAATGTTTTTAAAAGCTCTTTTTCATACTTGTGAATAAATGGACATGGGAGCCGTGGAGCTCATAAAATGATTTGAATGCGACGAGCTGCAGAGGGAGATTTTTAAAGGGCAGCTTAACCCTCTGTGAGACTAATTACGAAATCACTTTTAAAAATATTCACTACTATTTTAATTCTAGAGCATTTAAGGCTAAAATCATTTTCCATCATTTGTTTTGTACATCTGGCCTTTGACCTTTGTTTTAATGTGCAGTCATTTATAACTGACTTTTTGGATTTAGAATTTTTGGAAACTTGTCTGAAACTTCACACATTCAAATACATTTTCTCTGTCTAGAAAGAAGTTAATCAATGTCTTAGTATTTCAGAAATAAACTTTATTTATATTAACTTTCTTCCTATAGCACTAAATTTGTTTTAGAACTTATGTAAAATTTCCGGTCGTCTAACAATGTTTTAGGATTTTAAATCGTATTTAAACAATATAGTTTTGTTTCAAAATCAGTTGTGTACTGATATATTTTCTGTAATGTAACAATTCTTGCTCTTTTCTCTAAAAACACACATATACTACGGGCAATTTAGCTTATTTGTTTCACCTATACTGCATGTCTTTGGACTGTGGGGGAAACCAGAGCATCCGCAGAAAACCCACGCCAACATGGGAAGAACATGCAAACTCCACACAGAAATGCCAACTGGCCCAGTCAGGACGCGAACCAGCGACCTTCTAGCTGTGAGGCAACAGTGCTAACTATTGTGCCACCATGCCGTTAGAAGTGCAACATTTTTTTTTCTTTTTTTTTAAATAGTGTAGCAGTGTCTTCATGTTAAAACCAGTAGTGAACAATGTTAAACAGTATTTTAACAATATAAGTTTGTTTCAAAAACAGTAGTGTAACATTGTCTTTTAACAAAAATGTAGCATAAATGTTTTTTTCAATAACCGTAGTATAACTAACTAAATAAATAAAACTTACTAACATCAACCTTGAACACAGACATAAAAACAACATTGACAGCTACACAGGAAATACGGATCCTTAAAAGAACTTTGTCATTTTTACATGACGCACAGATTGTTGTACTTTTGAATTCTTGTTTTTCTAAAATGTGGATAAAAAAATGCACAAATCTTTAGAAAACATCCTAAAATGCACAATATATATATTTATTTATAGATTTTTTAGTTAAAATTGAAATCCCCATCTTGCCTTGAGAGCACGCCATCTAATGTGTGCTGATGTCTCATTTAGTTTGTGTTTTCTAATTACGTAAAGCAAACTGCAACTATCTTTTTGTTTTATTGGCTAAGAGAGATGTCATGTGACATTACTAAGATTTAATTTTATTGGTTAAATATCATTAGTGTTTTTAAAAATGGAATTTTCTTAGTGTCATTTATAAATGACGATGCCCTATAGAGGGTTAAATTGCTTTTTGTTGAAAAAGTGTCAGAAGTTTAGAGCAATAAGTGAATAATCATAATTGTATGGTGAACTGTTCTTTTAAATTACTTAATTCAAACTTATACTTTTTAAATGCAATTTTTTTTAAGTATAAATATTACATGACATATAAAGGGACAATATATTAAAATAATTATAACCATAATAAACTTGAATATCATTAATATCAAATCTTAATAATAAATAAAAACTAACACATAATTTTATTAAGGCAATAAAACTTTCAAAATGAATATTCCCACAGTGTGATTCATTCATTAATTTTCTTTTCGGCTTAGTCCGTTTATTAATCCGGGGTCGCCACAGCAGAATGAACCGCCAACTTATCCAGCATTTTGTTTTACACAGCGGATGCCCTTCCAGCCGCAACCCATCTCTGGGAAACATCCATGCATTCTCGTTCACACACATACACTACGGACAATTTAGCCTACCCAATTTACCTGTGCCGCATATCTTTGGACTGAGGGGGAAACCGGAGCACCCGGAGGAAACCCATGCGAACACGGGGAGAACATGCAAACTCCACACAGAAATGCCAACTGACCCAGCTGAGGCTTGAACCAGACCTTCTTACTGTGAGGTGACAGCACTACCTACTGCGCCACCGTGTCGCCCCCAAAGTTCATTCATCATTCATTTTCTTTTCGGCTTAGTCCCTTTATTAATCCGGGGTCGCCACAGCGGAATGAACCGCCAACTTATCCAGCATTTTGTTTTACACAGCGGATGCCCTTCCAGCCGCAACCCATCTCTGGGAAACATCCATGCATTCTCAATCACACACATACACTACGGACAATTTAGCCTACCCAATTCACCTGTGCCGCATATCTTTGGACTGAGGGGGAAACCGGAGCATCCGGAGGAAACCCATGCGAACACGGGGAGAACATGCAAACTCCACACAGAAATGCCAACTGACCCAGCCGAGGCTTGAACCAGACCTTCTTACTGTGAGGTGACAGCACTACCTACTGCGCCACTGTGTCGCCCCCAAAGTGTGATATTTATTGTTATTACTATTATCTTCTGATTCATTGGTATTATTTTATTACAGTAGGTCTTTTAATAAGATGTAACGTTTGTTGTTTTAAAATTGTTGTATTCTGGTCATTTTGGAATCTGGTATGTATGAAGAACCTTTTGTTTAAATCAGTGTCAAAAATGTGGGAAAATATATTTGGTCTTACCCAGAATGAAACATCTACCACTTTTTTATATTTAAAAGTCAACATTTGCAATGAAAATTAGTTATTTCTTTGAAAACTTTTCAGTTTATGTTTTGCTAGAAATAAATATGCAGGATTAATAGCCTACATTTGGACTTTTTTTTTTAGTTGTCTACAGTTATTCAAGTACATTTATTAAAATATTGAATTCGTTCCATCTATCTTTGTGTGAAATAAATCTCTGAATAAAAAAACAAACATTTAATTAAATAATCATTCAGAACTGTTCAGTACGGTTCTATCTCATTCAGAATAATCATTCAGAACTGTTCAGTACGGTTCTATCTCGCTTCAAGACAAATAAACAAAGCCCTTATGTGGGTACTGGCTTCTGTGGGTGACCCAATTTTAGATGCTTTGTTTGGATGAACTGCCTGCAAAATGTTTGTACCTCATCCAAAGAGGTTATAAGAAGTTATTTATAATGAAAACTTTCTGTGTTTCTATATTAGGTTCAAGGTGAATCACACTACCATGGGGGACAATAAATAAAAGATCCCTACTCCGGAGCTGATTGACTTTTTCAGCGTTTGTCACACACACGACAAATATTCAGCCAGTACCGAGGCGCATGCGCAGATGACTTTACATCAACCGTGAGTTCGACTGGCACATAAAACTAGCTGTGGGCAGTGAGCGCGAAGTGTGTGCGACAGAGATACCGCAGCCCATGGTGCTGTGCAAATAGTACCGAATCTCTCCGCTTCTTAGCGCACTTCTAATACTGACTACAAATAAGACACAGATAACTGTCTTAGCATCTTCTTGGAGTTGGATAAGAGATGACGGGTCCGTAGCGACGCATAAGGTGGTCTGAATCTCGACCAAAGAGGAATAACATATGAGGACAACATCCGAAGTTGGCAGGACACCGCGCGCTTCGTAACGCTTTCGATTTTAGGAGATATCTGTTCAGGATTATTGCTTAGACTGTTTACAATATCTGCCGTATGACTTTATCTTTAATCGAAGATTGAACTGGTTTAGTTTCAGTGTTTTTAAAGACAGTTTGTGTGTCAGGATGAACTCCAGGCGCACGTTGTTTTCAGCAGGTTGGGAGTCGATGGTGCTGTCCAGCGTCCTGCTTCTTCCCATTATTGCGCTGTGTGTGAATGGTGAGTACACATTTGAACTATCATTATAGCATGCAGAATGTATAAACCTTTCTTGAATTATATTTCTAAACTTTATCGTCGTATGTTGGAGTTTTTTAAAACAAACAAAAAAGTAAAAATGTAAAACATTTTATACAAAAATTCATGAAACTTTGTTCTTATAAGATCTACCCGATCTTATAAGATTTACCTATACAATATTTTTTATGTGAGCAATTTCAGCGTTATGGATGTTACATTTGCAGTTAAAACTCAAAACATAAATGCACAGAAATGTTATGTGTTATCATTGAAACATCTGTTTATGTTTTCCAAAACTACCATACACAGAATTATGGAATCAGAAAAATATCAATCTGTAAACAATTTGTTATACTTTAAATGAGGAAAATAAACTTGAGTTATGGACGTGACGAAAAAAGTCTGAGAGTTTACTGTACACAACATACTTTGTATAAATTCTGTGGATTAAACTGCACAACCCAAAAGAAACAATACTAATCACAAAGATAAGAGCTGGCCCACTATAGAACAAACATGATTGATTTTATTTTAATTTACATTTTTTTCATTTATGAGGAAAAAGCTTTGGATGTGACACTTTTCTGTTACGGATGTGACAGATGTGAAATTGCCACTTGTGTGATTTTAGTAAATCAAATATAAATTTTTTGAAAACATTGACTGAGACATTTTGAGTATTTTTACAGTACTGTAAAATACAAGAATGCACAAAAAAAATTAAAAGGGTTTCGCTATTTTGGTGACAACTTAATTTTTTTCATGGCAAGGTTAACATTTGCATAGAATTGCTTATGTGCGTTCAGTTTAATAACTGTTTAATTCAAATGGTAGGCCTACTTAAATTGAGAGACAATTTACTAAAACACAACTGCATTCTAAAATCTCAATTTTCTTCAGTTTATTAGCATTTTGTGAATATTTAAGCTGAATTTGAACATTGTAAATGTGATAGATTAGATTTTTTTCTGAGGTTATTGAAAAATCGATGAAAATGTTGAATGATTTGGTTGATTTGGTTTAACAAACCGTGATACACGTTTTTGACATCAGGAGCGCAGTATCCTGTGCTCTTAATGTATGGGCACAAGCACCTAAAGGGATAGTTGACCCAAAATGTAAAATTGAATCACTATTTACTCCCCATCAAATGGTTCCAAACCTTCGTGAGTTCCTTTCTTCTGTCGAACACACACACACAAAAGGTATTTAGAAGAAACTTCCGTTGTAGGGAAATCAAATAGTAAGGACGTTTCCCAACTCTCTTCATAATATCTTCTTTTTGTTTAATAGAAGAAAGAATCTCATAAAAGTTTGAAACAATTTAAGGGTGAGTAAATGGGGAGAGAAATTAAATTTTGGGGTGAACTATTCCTTTAAATATATGTAACATATATATCAGTTGCAAATTTAGGTTGTGACTATAGATTTAGAATTTTGGATGTCCCATCATTATTTAAAGTAAAGTAATATATTATATTAATGTATAACTGTACAGACAGATCAGGAATTCGTTGCCAGGTATAAATGGCTTTTGAATGCACACTCGCTTTTTACTTTCACTTTCGAATTTTCTGTCAGTGTACTTAAGAGTATTCACATTTTTCTAATCCTATGATGATTTGTGCAAATAATGGCAGTAACTTAATTTAAATGATCAGTGAAGTGTTTTAAATAGCTCTTAAATAACAATTTTCAAACATCATTATTCTCCCCAAAGTTTAGTTGTCAAATATTAAGAGTCTTTCCCCATTAATATTACAGATGTCTGTTGGCTATGGAATACAGAGAGAAAGTAATCTGAAGAAACACAATGAACTAATGTAAATGTTATGTTAAAATTACCAAGCCTAATATTATTGCCATAATGAATATTAAAGAACGATGTTAAAACCTATGTTGTTTTTCACTTCTTATATGGATCATTTGGAGCAAATTTGGAGCAAACCCCACATTATTTGTATTAACCATATTATTTTATTACATTTCCCAAAGTGCAAAACCATTGAACATTAAACCTATCAATCTATCTATTTAACCAAAAAATGGTTGGCCTATATCAGGGGTGTCCAAACTTGGTCCTGGAGGGCCGGTGTCCTGGAGAGTTTATCTCCAACCCTAGTCAAACACAGCTGAACCAGCTCTTATTGGATATTCTAGAAACGTCAGACAGGTGTGTTGATGCAAGTTGGAGCTAAACTTAGCAGGACACCGGCCCTCCAGGACCGAGTTTGAACACCCCTGGCTATATTGAGCACACATTTTACAAGAAATTATATTTGTCAGTGTTGCATTTTCTGTAAAATCCAAAGCAACAGTGTGAACTACAATAGAAATAGCAATACATTTCAGCTTCTGCCATCTCTTCTTTTTTAAAGCGCAAAGGCAAATCTTAAAGATATCTAATTTAATGCTATTATTCAGTAATTTATTTGATTCAAGGTTTTGTTTAAAATTAAAAAAAATTATCTTTGCAATTTGAAATTTACGTAAATTAAATTTGTTATTTTGGATCAATTTGCTGTGACATAAATGAAGTTTAGCTGTCATTTGTTTATTTGTGTTTTTAAAATGCACTGGAGGGGATATAAGCCCAGGCAGCTGTATAAGATGCTCTATTTATATATATGTTTATGTGACCAAATATTTAATGGGGTGGCAATTTTACACACTTATATAATATTTTGGACAAAATCATCTCCTGTTGCCCAGCAACAGTACATGAAGACTAGGTCAATGGGCCTAAAAACATGGGTACCAAATTGTCACATTGCCGTGGGTGACCTGCATCACATTACTGTTGTACTGTTGTCCAAACTAATGACTGTGTAATGTGGGAAATTATCATTCGCATAAGGAGCTTTAAACTGTTGTACTTAACTGAACTTCTGACCGAAATCCTAAAGTGCCTGTGTTATCAGATCATTTGCTCTTTAGTAACATGCATATTTCTTCAACACAATATGTTGATTAAGCATGCGGGGTCTGATGATTAAAGTGAGCCTATAAAAACACATTGTTTAAACCTTTTATTTTGTTTCTTTTGGTCAAGCTAGTGAAACACAGTGTTTGTGTTTATATTTTGCATCTGTTGCTACTGCAGGTCCATCCCTTCATTCAGAGCTCTGATCAGCCTGTTGTCTCTGAAAGTCTTTGTTGGAATCAAACTGTAACTGGAGGCTGAATGTATGTGGAGCTGGGCTCATGTAAATGGTGCATTTGATCTGACATATTGCTGGAATCATTGATTAACACAGTTCCTGGTGATTGACAGATTAGTAGATTAGCAGTAGATTACGTTAAAGTGAAATATGAAGGATTTAAACTTAAATCTGCTTGTTGATTCTGTATTTTTGTTTTATAGTATTATTCTCCAATAAACCATTAAAAAAACCTTTAGGCATTTAATACCTTTAAAAAGGTTTCCCAAAACAATCATTATAATATATATGTTATTTTAATTTTATCTAATTGTTCATATATATATTTACTCCTCTTGTAAATTGTTTTAGAATATTCCCCAACAAAAATATTTGTTTAAAATTTTTCACAATTTTTAATAGTTTAAAAGTTGTAACTAATACCTAATAACCTTTCTCTTTGCCAGGATGACAGTAAATAATATTTTCCTAGTTATTTTGTAAGATACTAGTATTCAGCTTAAAGTGCCATTTAAATGCTGGCTAAGTAGGTTAACAAAGTTCTGTTAATTAGGCAAATCTTATCCAAAAAAAATAAATTATATATATATATATATATATATATATATATATATATAGTTAAAAAATCTAATTCCTACATTAATAATTTTCAGGTTTTATGGTTGTAAACACCATTTTATATTAATTTCATGCATGTCAGCTTATCCTGTTTTACCTTACTCTATTAATGTTCTCTGTTTCTTTTGTAGAGACAGTCATTACTAGATTTTCATGCATGCTATTGCCTAGTTGAAATTAGTGGACCTGCTGTGACAAAAGGCTGTTACTCTTCTTTGTTGTTTTTGCCAATACTGGGCACTCATATCCTCAACCATAGGAGGGCAAGAGAAAGAAAGCCAAAGACAGGATGCGAAAAAAAAAAAAACGTGCACAGATTTAGTCTTTGAATCGTGCAATGACATTACCTTGATGCTTATTTTAAAACACGTAAAACCAACCTTAGATCATTTCTTCAGGGCACCATCTAGTTAACATTGCTTATATCCTTTCCATGCACAGCACAAGAGAGCCATCTGCCACTGCGCTCTCGTAACAGCAGAGACTGTCAATGAGCATTAGCGTCAACGAGCTAGTGTTAAGCGCCCGCCTAGCCTGCCCGTATGGATCTCTCAGTGAGGGCCAGCGCTATTTATCCTGCCAGACGCTGACACTAGAGCTGCCTACACTGTTGGAAACTTATGGAACTACATAACCTGTTGGACACTTGCTGATCTTCAGCGTCTGTGCAATAAAACATTACAGTTGCATTAAGCATGCTGTCGATGACCCAGTTTTTCCTTGTTAAACTCAAAGACTCTAGGCACTATGAACACCATTTTCTGAACACCCGGAGCCTCATTTATAAAATCCAGAAACCATCTTAAATTTGTTTTAAGGTAATTTTGCATAAGTGCAGTTCAGAGAAAATGAACGTGGGCACAAAAACCCAAGTTTACACCTCTCTTCCAGATATTTATACATATTTATACATATATTTATATTATACATATTTATACATATTTATACATATAATACATATTCATATTTATACATATCAAATTATTTTGAACTTGTGCACAACTGACTGCTGTCAGATCACCTACTTATAAATTAATTTAATTAACATATAAAATAGCACACGAGCACAAAAATAAAATGACAAGCACAAAAACAATAGAAGACTTCTAGAGGTCTCCTTAATCCTGGACCAGGCCGTATCCTGAGCAGATGCTGTGGTGGTCATGGAGAAGTTAAGAGCATGAGACTTCTTCCTGAAAGACCCCAGTGACAGACGAGTCTCTGCACTGATCCTGTGGGCCAACCTGTTCACCCGCTGTGTATGGAGCTGTCCATTAATGGATATGCTCTTTAGTTTTCGGCAGTGAAAATTAAACCACACTGAACTGAACTTCAACTCTGGACTGACACAATTGAAATTTACTGGAACTTTTATAGTAAGCTGCTTTGACAAAATCTACATTGTAAAAGCACTATAGAAATAACCATGAATTGATTTAAAATGAACAAAACAAAGTTTCAGAGTCACATGCCTGCCTTGATCAGGTAGTAAGCACATTTCCATGTTAGGTGTACACACACTTTAAAAATCTGGGCATTTGTAAATAAGGCCCTGATGCTGTTAATTCATCAGTATTATGATTATGGAACAGCGAATTGTCCATGCTCTGTACGCTAGTTGTTGTTTTTTTCTAGATTTCTTTCCTAGACATATATATTATAAAAATATTATTATTGAAGAAATACCACAGCAGACTCCATCTTAAAGGTACCATATAAATGGTGGTGAACTGGAGTCAACTGGAATGTTTTTTTCTCTTTGTCTTAATGAGTGCTTGGTTTCATGGGTAAGGTGGGACATTGATTTGGCATTGGTTAACCAACAGGTCGGGCATCTCTGTATGGCTGTTCGGCTTTTTGCTGTTACTGCTGTGACTCTACATTCATCCCTGATGCCAAAGACATTCATGCCAGCTACCCCACCAAGCGGAAACACAGATCTATTTATAAATAAACACATGGGTGCCATTGTGGATTTTACACACTTGTAACCTAAAGGTATTTTAAGTCATAAGATTTTGAATTGAGCTGACTTAAATGTTGATTAGTCTCTCATCTAAAGTGCGTTGGCTTATCAGTACAGCAAACTGGCACACATGGTCACCCACGGAAATTGGAACGCAAGTCATTTAAAGTTCTACACATTCTTTCTCCCTTGTCCATTTTAAAACTGCAATAAAATGGAAGATATGTACTTCCATATTGGGATGTACAGATTATAAAAAAGATACAAATGCTACTACACTTGATTAAATAAATCGAAGCTGATATTTTAAAATAGTTAGAAATATAATAAGACATACAATAAATGTAAAATAATAGTTCTCAACAAAGCTATCAAGATAAAGACACAAACAAACATTATCACTGGAATATAATCATTGACAGCCAACGAGATTCAGTCTTGCTTTAAAGAGATTGAGGCATTAAGATTTAAAAAGTGTCAGGGTTTAAACAGACAGAGTAGTTTTTTATTCACCAGAAGATCAACTTAGGACATTCTGATGTAAAAAAAATTAAAAAGAGTATATAAAAAAATGAAATTTATTAATTTATTGTTTGTGATAAGATATATAACTAACTTTTTGAAAATGGATATATTGTCATTTCATGCTGACCTTTAATACATTCTTTGCGCCTTAAGTATTTTTGGAAAAAGTAAGTCAGTTCCAATACTGTTTTTGACTCAAAATGGTTAGTGACTATTACTTAATGGACACACACTACCCGACAAAAGTCAATCACGGATGTATGAGCAACAGATAATAACTTGATATTTGATCATTTGGAAAAGTGGCAGAAGGTAGATTTTTCTGATGAATCATCAATTGCATCCAAATCATCACACATATGATGATGATATTATTACACTGTCCATTACATTACAAACCACAGGAGAGGGCAAATTCTTCAACAGGATAGCGCTCCTTCTCATACTTCAGCCTCCACATCAAAGTTACTGAAAGCAAAGAAAGTTATTGGTGCTCCAGCATTGGGCAGCCCAGTCACCAGACATGAACATTATTGAGGTAAGATGAAGAAGGAGGCATTGAAGATGAATCCAAAGAATCTTGATGAACTCTGGGAGTCCTGCAAGAACGCCATTGCAGATGACTTTATTAATAAGTTATTTGAGTCATTGCAGAGATGTATGGATGCAGTCGTCCAAACTCATTGGAGTCATACACAATATTAATTCTTTTTCCACTGCACCATGACTTTATATTCTAAACTGTACATGGTTTCTCTTAAGTGGCAAAGTCAGACCTTACTGTCCTAATGAAATAGTTAAAAATGATCATGACGATGATCTTATTTTAATTTAGTAAAATAAGTGTAATCTAAAGGATTTGCCCCTCATGTACAGTAAGCCACTTCTTATACCAAAAGATCGACTTGAGGTCGAGTTAATATTTGTTGTTTCTAAAACTTAGACAGGTAACAATACTTTTGTCAGCTAGTGTACTGTGAAAACAAAAGACAATATTGTGAAGAACACCTCATATTATCATAATTTCATATTTAAAACCATTTAGACCATTGTGTTATTGCTTTATAGTGGTTCATGTTGGCACTTTACCTCAAATACTCCCCCAGAATACAGGTCTGTTCAGGTCATCAGAGAGCAAGAAAGAAAGAGAGAAATAGAGAGAGAGAGAAAGAAAGTAGGAGGGCAGCAAGAGGAGAAGTTGACATTTGCAATTTTCCATGCATAGTTTTTCCCCCCTCAAGAGTGTTACATAAGCAAAAATGTCAACTACAGACTGAGAAAGGAAGATTGTGTTGTTTTTTAATCAGGACAAAGAAAGAACTTTGAGATGGTTGCTGCATACTGCATTTAAGGGTACAGTATGGTACGGGAGAATTAAAGTTTACCCTTTGCATTGGTCTTCAATTATTACTTACCTGATTTATGTGATTGTAAACAAAGGTCATAAGTGGTGTGAGAGAATGAAGACAGCATACTTTCACACACTCTTACTCATTTAAATGACTAACTGGTGAGGTCATGAGAAAATAGTTTTTCTTTCTCACTCTTGATTGTCTTACTCCCGTTGTTTCTGTCTATTCCCATCTCTCTAGCGATCTTGACATGCTTGCTAAATAGGCGACAGAAATCCCTCTCAAAGGCTTTGGCACTAGTCTTCAAATGGGCGGAAGGAGAAACACACTCTCACTGTCACATTTTCTCATCTTCACTCCATTATATCATGTGTTTTGTGTTATTTTTCTTTCAGCGTCTCACTTTCCCCCAACCTCTCTTTTCTGTCAGGTGACCCTTTTGCAAAGAGTTATGCAAATCAAAACAAGTGTTTTTTTTTTCTCTTGTAGCCACTCGCCTGCTCTATCTTTGAGGGCTAATAGGGGGTTTTGTGTGTATAATATATTTCATATATATTTGTCAGTTCAGTGGCACTATCATTTAGTTAAAATATAATTAAAAGTAAAAGGATCCAGATTATGCACTGATATTAAACTGGTGGGAACTTAGATGAGAATTGGATCAAAAACTTGAACCTCACGTGAAGTACATGAGAAATGATCCATGCATACACTAGGCATCTCCGGGGGGACTGTGTGAATTAATGAATGGTAGAAAGACAGGAAGTGATTCAAGTGGATCGGACAGAGGGGTCTCTGTTTTACATGGCTTTTGAGATGTTCCAAAATGGCAGCCTCTTTACATTGCTTCTTGGCAACTGTGTGTGTGTCTGTTAGCGGTTGATGTGTGACTTGCATTTAATTAACCGAGAAGAGGAATTAAACCACGAATACCCATGGAAACAGAATTTCACACTGTCAGTCAAAGTGAGGCACATGCTAAAATACATTCAGAAAAAAATGACTATATATTCCAGCTTTTTGTTAGTGATTGTTAAAGATGAATTACAATGAGCTTTATACACTAACTTTGGGCAAACAAGAAATGTGCCATAAAATTGTTGTTTTAATGCTTTTTCAGCTTTTTCTGTTCACTACTTTCATTTATTGTATTTCCAGCAAGGAACCCTAGAATGTTCGGAGGTGTCCGTAAAATCAGTTAATAATAAAATTTCAAATGAAGAAAAACAATGTTTAAACGGACAGCTTTTACGGTATTAAAGGATTAGTTCACCCAAAAATGAAAATTCTGCCATTAATTACTCACCCTCATGTTGTTTCAATCCCCTGAGACATCTGTTCGTCTTTGAAACACAAACTAAGATGTTTTAGATGAAATCGGAAAAGCCCCTTGGCCCTCCATAGACAGCAATGGTCCTGAGACATTCAAAGTCCAGAAAAGGAACAAGAACTATTGTCAAAACAATTCATGTGACTTCAGTGCTTCAACTGTAATCATATGAAGCTCCAAGAACAGATTAGGGTGTGCGTTTACTATGGAAAGCACATTATATTGCCCTCATGTTGTGGTACATTTGAATTAACATGGATTAAAGTGCCCCAATTAGGAATTAAACTAGTGCCCCAAACTAGTTCATGTTTTGCTTTTGAGAGACCCCAAAAACAGGCTGATATGCACTCAAGGCTGAAAAACACTTGCATTGTCTTATAATATGTCATAATTATTAATGAATAATTCTATATAATAATACATATTTATTTTTACTTAAGGGCAGCACGGTGGCGCAGTGCGTAGCACTGTCGCCTCACAGCAAGAAAGTTGCTGGTTCGAGCCTCGGCTGGGTCAGTTGGCATGTCTGTGTGGAGTTTGCTTGTTCTCCCCGTGTATGCATAGGGTTTTCTCCGGGTGCTCTGGTTTCCAAAGTCCAAAGACATGCGCTATAGGTGAATTGGGTGAGCTAAAATTGTCTGTAGTGTGTGTGTGTGTGAATGAGAGTGTATGGTGTTTCCCAGTGATGGAAGGACATTCGCTGTGTAAAAACATGTGCTAGATAAGTTGCCGGTTCATTCCGTTGTGGCGACCCCAGATTAATAAAGGGACTAAGCCGAAAAGAAAATGATGAATGAATTATTACCTTATTATCCCAGGGTGCCACAGTGGCTCAGTGGTTAGCACTGTGGCCTTACAGTCCCGGCTGGACCAGTTGGCATTTCTGTGTGGAATTTTCATGTGCTCCCTGTCTTGGCGTGAATTTCCTCCAGGTGCTCCAGTTTCCCCCACAGTCCAAAGACATGTGCTACAGGTGAATTGGATGAACTAAATTGGCCGGAGTGTATGAGTGTGCATTTGAATTTGTATGGATGTTTCCCAGTGCTGGGTTGCGACTGCATAAAACATATGCCGGAATAGTTGGTGATTCATTCCGCTGTGGCGACACCTGAAGGCGAAGGAAAATGAATTGAATGAACAATTATCTCAAAGACTTCCATATGATTGTTCAGGGATACATTTTTGACTTAGCGTGCTGCAAATCTGCTGTAATAGGTACAATGACGCAGTCTCTTGTGATTGGTCTAATGCAAATGGAGCATGTCAGAAACAGAACGCTCATCATGGCTCATTAATTGATGACCCAGTCTGTTGTGATTGGTCGACAGCACTCAGCCCGAGAGAATGTCCACCAAGGCTTATCAATATTGAAGTAGTCAGAGTGCATAGTGTATGCGTGAGCATACCTGCCAACACTCCCCTTTTTTCCCAGGACTCGCCCGTATTTCAGACCCATCTAACGGCACCCTCACGATTTGTTATTTCTCCTGGTCCTCAGCATTTTGGTATGGTCTGTGAACCCCCCGGGTCGCCAACATCGGTATAGGATCCAATCGCAGTGCCCGAAACACTTCACAGTAGTTACTAACATTACTAACACGGTTCTCAATAGTATTACTCAGACACCTCACCCCAAACCTAACCTCCTGATCTCCCAGCATATTGCTCTATTCTTAACCACAAGTAAAAAACAGTGAAACACATTCAGTGTTAACTCACACAGTGGCAAAAGCTAAAGTATTATGAAACTTGACTGCCGCACGTGTAGGAACAGCTGATGGTGGCCATAGCAATGACAAACAGCAGAGGAACACAAGCTCACAAACGCATCTGTAAACAAAGCGGCACGCATCGCATTTTCAACGTGGCTTTAGACACAATATGAGAATGTAAGGAGTTAACCAGATACACTACAAGTGGTTACAAGTAACAAAACACAATTAAATACATAATTTGCAAGCTAGAGAAAACAATGAGGCCACCGTTTTAATCGCTCATACTTACACTTGTGAAATGGAGGAAGAAGGAGGGTTGGATAGAGGGTGCAGGCCAGATTCACGGTGGCAGGCCAGATCGGCCATCAAGCCACCAGGAAATCTCCTGGTGCTCCCTATGCCAGTCCGCCCCTGCATACGTCAAATGTCTTTTCTCATCCTTCCTTTAACAAACAGCCGACAAATCCCCTGTTGTAAGTGTGTAGATTCTAGAAGCTCTCCTCAGAGGGAACACAGCACAAGGCTGGGGCTATAATGCTGAGGTATTTTTGCAGAAATAAACCTCAACCACTGACTCTTCACAGTTTCATCTTTGGTTCATCAGCACACTTCCAATAATATCCAGCTGAGCACAGCGCCTTCGCGACATGATTCAACTGGTGTCTGCTAGTGTTCTTTTCAGTGTTGCCAGATGTAGCTGACTGATTCCAGCCCAAAACCTATCCAAAAGGTTTTTACCTGCACAATCGAATTCAAAACCGCCCAATCTTGCAACACTGGTTCTTTTTCTCGCTACTGTGTTTGTGGGCAGGGCCAGGGATTTCAAAATCTCCCGGGTTTGCGCATGCACAAATGGGCGGGGCCTAAGTTTTGTATTCAAGTCACGCTGAAACGGCTAAAGACTCGTTGTGAAAACAATTCATTTGAAGCACCATGAGTCGACTCTTTTATAGATGAATCAATCATTTTAAACACTGTGCACTGTCAGATTTAAGCCTTAGCTAGATATTTCACTTCACTTAGAGCTGTGTTGAACACTGCATGCAAGCTCATTTTCAAAAACCCATAGTAGGGGCTCTTAAGCAGGGACCTACAACTTTCTTTTTGAGAGTCAATCACTTTTTACATGGTACAATTTTCGGATTTAAAACTTTTTCAAATTAAACTGGATGTTTTCTTTGCATTACATGAAGGATCAATTTAAAAAATCAATAATAGGGGCACTTTTACACAATTTGTAAGATTCTCATGAGTTCTCAATTGAGCCAACAAACCATTATTTCTCAAGCCAACAAGCCATTATTTTAAATGGTATGTTTAGACTAAGTGACAGTGTGACTGCTAAGCAGACAAGAACTAAATAACCGGTAAGTGAAAGACCAGTATAGTGAACATAAAAAGAGTGTATGGATGTCATAAGATAATATTAGACAATCAAAAATTAAAATAAGGAAAATGGAAGATATTTTCTTGCATGTTCACATTTGAGGTCGATTGCATTAGATGGTTTACAGCATTAAGAAGAAACGCTTCTAAGGGAGTTAGGCCAGTGAGATTTTCCAGTACTAAAGAGGAATCCCCATTGTGCGTTTATCTTTTGTGCGTTAAAGCTTCCTCGTCTCCAGACTGACCAATGCAAGTCTCAACCTACAGCCTTTAATCCTAATCTGAATCCCAATCCTGGCCCAGGTTCAGAGGGCTACATTAGTAAATCAGAGCTCCTAATCCAGCTACCACAAGCAGCTTTGCAAAGAAATCTGGGGCCTCGCGCACAGCAGTGTATAATTAAGCAGATTTGTCTGTTTGTGTGAGATAGACTATATATTTTGTCTTTTGTTCTCTCTCTGCATGTCTCTAGAGTTGATTGCTTTGTGGTAGTAAGTGATTGTGATGGTGAAGGTGTGACGTTTTTCAGTAGAATTTATCACAAAGTCAAATCTTACAGTACATATTCAGATACTGTTTTCATGCAGCACTAGACACCAAAATTTATTTTTAGCTCACCAACAGTGCATTTGTTTCATTAAAACATAACCTCAAGTGGTAAGTAATGAAAAATAACTATTTTTAAAGGTCTCATTGTGTTATTTATTTGGCACCAGAGATTTTTAGAAGCCGTGATTTGAGTCTTCAATATGGTGGTTAGGCGCTTTCCGTGTCCAGTGTGAAAGCCAATTTAGCTGGTTAGCCGTGTTACACACTACATGCAAGCTCATTTTCAAAAACCCATAGTAGGGGCTCTTAAGCAGGGACCTACAAACCAACAAGGGTTAAGCAGAGAGACCTACAAGCTGCAAAGTGTGAATACGCAACACTCAACTAAATACATTCATTCATTCATTCATTTTCTTTTCGGCTTAGTCCCTTTATTAATCCGGGGTCGCCACAGCGGAATGAACCGCCAACTTATCCAGCATTTGTTTTACGCAGCGGATGTTCTTCCAGCCACAACCCATCTCTGGGAAACACATCCATACATTCTCATTCACACTCAAACACTACGGACAATTTAGCTTACCCAATTCACCTGTACCGCATGTCTTTGGACTGTGGGGGAAACCGGAGCACCCGGAGGAAACCCACGCAACCACGGGGAGAACATGCAAACTCCACACAGAAATGCCAACTGGCCCAGCCGGGGATCGAACCAGCGACCTTCTTGCTGTGAGGCGAACGTGCTAACCACTCGGCCACCGTGGCGCCCTCAACTAAATACATATTAACAATAAATACAAATCCCTGTCATGGTCTGGCATATACTTATGTAGTTTTTGGTACTGTTCCTTTCTTGAATAACATACAGCTGGTGAATGTCGCATTGCAGTCATCAGTAAAATGACGGGAACTCAGCACAAGATTGAGGTTATGCTGTGGAACTGATGTCAATTAACTATTGATTCCTCAAAGCCTCGTTTTGAACCTTTAAACATTTTTCCCTCAGTGCAGAAGATAGCATCTTTGTGACATGAATGTCTTACAATGTTTCAGGAAAGAGGGAAGTTGTCCTGGTTTTGCTCAGGCAACAAGTGGGTGGGCAATGTTTCACTCCGAAATCACATCGAAAGACCTATTTGAAAGATGAATCATACTAATGCCTGAGTGGACTTTCTTTTTGAGAGTCAGTCACTTTTTACATGGTACACTTTTGCATTTAAAATTTAACTGGATGTTTTCTTTGCATTTCATGAAGGGTCAATTTTAAAAATCTATAGTAGAGGCAAAAAAAAAAACAATTTGTGCTGCTTAATATTTTTGTGTAAACATATTTTTCTTGGTTTTATTTGAGAAATAGAGTTAAAAATATACTGTTCATTTCTCTTTGTACTTGCTTAAGAATTTTTTTTAATTTTAGAATAGCAGTGTATGTGAAAAACAGGAGTAGAATTGGAAAACTATGAATTCTAGGTATCATTCAAGCAGCAAAATCTGATATATTCTAATATTGTGACTTTGTCTGCATCTATAGTCACGTTTTCATCTTCCATTTATGAATGTGTGTATGATTGTAATCTATAGACAGACGTTCTGCATTTGCTATTTATGTTGCTTTACTGTCTTTCACAAATTTACCATGTGGCCATGCGACAGAAAAACATCAGTTGTACCTTTCAGAATATCAATGGAAACTGTAGGTCACCTGGGTACTTTTTTTTTTACCTGAATACAGTGAGCTTGCTAGCTATGAGCATAATGTGACCTTCTTACAATATTGCTTTTCCTTTTAAATGATTCCTTTCAAATGATTTTCCTTTTAAATGTGATCTAAACTTACTTTTATTTGTTTTTCAGGCAGTTCATTTATCTCCAATTCTACCGGCACTAACTCCTCAGATTTGAATGGCATAGACGTAAAGCCTGCATTTCCTGTTGAGAGCACACCTATTGCCCGGGCACATGTTCACTCTCGGAAACCACGAGCTGGAGACGAGTCTGGCAGCGGTGTAGAAACCTCAACCAGTGCCGTCACAGAAATCACTGTTGATTCTGCTGAAAGGGAGCACCTCGTTGATCTTACAATAGGTGGCATAGCTGCCCGGCTGCCCACTCTAGCTGAATCCCAAAAACGTGCACTGTCCCAGCTAGATTTTAATGAGGGAATGCAGGACAGTGCCCCGCATTGGAAGAGCAAGAGACTACAAGCGGATGGGACTTTGTTAGATTTGGTAACGAGTCCTTCATCTGAATCCAGTCATTCCAAACCAGAAGAAATCATCACGGTCAATTTTTACAGCCCTTCTCCTCAACTGGAGATCGTCCATGATCCTCCTGGTTTGGCTCAGGAGCTCCAGGGTGGAGATCCTACATCCTGGACTGATTTCTATGATTATCTGTCACCTGACTATTCACCAACTGAAGTGTATATAGAGGAGAGCCAACCAACACCACCCGACATGGAAGACGAAAATGTTCCTTTCATTGCCAGTGCGGTTCCTTCCAACACAAGGGTTTTTGATTATGGTGGATCTGGAGAAAGTTCACCCGGAGCAGCGAATGTGCTTGGCAACTCTGGTTGTCTTCTTGGATTTGTGCGTAGAAACGGCACCTGTGTGTCACCATGCGATATCTTTACTGGATACTGCTTTAATGGGGGACAGTGTTATGTGATTGATGGTGTTGGTGCTTTTTGCCGGTAAGATGCACACATACAGTACATGTACGATAGCTATAGATATCTCATTACGGTCAATCAAGAATTTAAGTTGAGGAAAATGTTTTCCACACAATAAACTGTATTTCATTCTTTCAAACAAATAATGTTTGAGTGAACAACCTTTCTGAATCAGTGAGAGATGCTTTTAAAATGTTGGTTTATAAAGCTTTAAAGCTACAAATCATTTATTTTGAATCAGGATTTCAGACCATAAAGGAAACTGACCAAGTCACTTAAGTCACATCATACTGTTTGGAAACCCTTTGACATTTTGAGGTTTGGTTTAGAGCTGCGTGATTATTCAAAATCTTGATTCAATCATGCAAACCTAAATGACAATTGATTTGGCTGTCTAAACCTTTGACAAATGTAATCGTGGAAGAACTTTCATATCTACAGGGTGGGCCATATATGGATACACCTTAATAAAATTTGAATGGTTTCCTAAATACAGTTTCCAGTTAAATGGCCCCCAAGGTGTCCTGATCTGACCCCCTTAGACTTTTATCTTTGGGGTCATCTGAAGCCAATTGTCTATGTAATTTATTAAGGTGTATCCATAAAAATGGCCCACCCTGTACATTCACAATGCCACTGACCCAGCTGTTGTCAAGTATTGTATGAACATGAAACGGCTTCACAAATAAGCTGCGTCCCAAATGGCATACTTGTGCACTTTTCTACGCCATTTTGTAGTATAAATAGTGTAATAAGTGCGTTCACACTGAAAACTGTAAAAATAATAAGTGCACTTTAATTACGATGATGCACTCATTCCACCGGTAAAATGAAGTGTGTAATGATGGACACTTCACGCACTCAATGACCGGAGCTTCGTGCACGTAACGTAAGAGGCGGAGCTATTGTGCGCACATGTTGGATAACTTTATTTATTTTGGACTGTGAAAGCAAATTTCTCCAACAAGAGTGATTATAGCGCCTCGCGATGGTGAATGCGGTTATAGTCATGCCAGGTATTATTAGGAATTTTGGTCATTTATTTCTTTAATTTGGCAACCGTCAAACGTCATCTGGGAAACTGTTTGAACTTCCGCTTAGTAAAAAAGCCATTAGTGCTCCAATTGGGACAGCACTACATACATATACTTTGCTGTTGAGTGTGTAAGTGCATAAGTACATAGTGCATAAGTGCATAGTGTATAGTGTGTCATTTGGGACGCAGCTATAGTGTTTTTAACCACACAACTGCTGCGGATAAACCATAGTCACATAGATTTTTTTGTGTTGTAAACAATTTAATTAATCTCTATTTAAATTGTGGCAAGGGCGCCACGGTGGCCTAGTGGGTAGCACGTTCGCCTCACAGCAAGAAGGTCGCTGGTTCGATCCCCGGCTGGGCCAGTTGGCATTTCTGTGTGGAGTTTGCATGTTCTCCCCGTGGTTGCGTGGGTTTCCTCCGGGTGCTCCGGTTTCCCCCACAGTCCAAAGACATGCGGTACAGGTGAATTGGGTAAGCTAAATTGTCCGTAGTGTATGTATGTGAATGAGAATGTATGGATGTGTTTCCCAGAGATGGGTTGTGGCTGGAAGGGCATCCGCTGCGTAAAACAAATGCTGGATAAGTTGGCGGTTCATTCCGCTGTGGTGACCCCGGATTAATAAAGGGACTAAGCCAAAAAGAAAATGAATGAATGAATAAATTGTGGCAATTACTATTTTTATCAGACCCTCAAGTAAATTGATTATTGGAAGGGTGCTTGACTCCCTATTGCTACCTGCCGTTTTATCAACACAGGCTCATTGTGAAAATGTACCGCCATATACATTTCTGGAGAGCTACGTATGGCTGCATTTTGTGTTTACAAAGAACGCTACTGGGCGGTATGATGCCACAGACGGCTTTTGTTTCTTTTCAGACTACAAGCTGACCACTTACCTAGGTGTGGACGGCTTTTCCACTGTTACCAGTTTGCCCAGTTGCTGGCAGTGAATGTTGGCCATGACTTTGGGGTTTGAGAAAGCAGGAAAAACATAAAATAAACAAGTAAATAACAGGGTGAGAATGTGGTAAGATCTGAAAACATGGTAAAAAATCAGGTGGCCTTTTTTTTTTGTATTGCTTATGAAAACATTGTGGCTATCAGTTGGGTTTAGGGAAGGAGGTGGGTGTCGTGATCGGTCATTCGGTTAGTCAGTCAGTCAGTCAACAGCGGCCTTTGGATTTACATGGGAACAGCAGGCACGAATGGCACTCACGAGAGAAATTTTAGATCTGAAGACATCTAGAGGCCTCTGGTGGATTTGCGAAAACAAAAGCTGCAAAAAAAAGCATAACTCCTGGGACGTATTTCGCGATTTTCAGAAATGTGTACAGGGATACATATCAATAATAAGCCTGGGTTGCATTTTATTTGATAAACAAAACATACAGTACTGTTAGTAGATTAGCATTGGTTGAAATTTGTTGAAAAGAGATTGTACAAAGACAGACGGATGCATTCATTTTCTGTTAAAATATCATCCAGATAGCTGTTTTTAGTCTTAAAAGTTTTAAATGTGTATCTTTTTTTGTAAAATAAAATATGAAATGAAGTAAAATTGAAAAAAGCTAAGCATTTATACATGACAACTATTTTTCTTTTTATAGTTTTCCAAATGCTATCTACACATTAACTCTTCAACATATTTTTAAATGCAAATATTAGTTAAATTAGTCTAAATAAAAAATTAAATGTTAGAATATGGTAACTTTAGAATTTAAAGCATTCAGGCAATAAATAGTAACATTTGCAACTTTAATAAAGATTAATTTTGTTGAATTATTTAAACAGTGAAGACAATGTGGTGTTATTTTACATTTGACCTTATTTTACATTTTACACACAATTATTACATTTGTTTAGCTTTATATAGCAGTTTATGAATACATTTTACTGTGTCTTTGTTCTATTATATTTATCTATGCTTTTTTAAAATAATAAAAAAAAAAATTTACATTTATTTACACAGTTTATTTTACATTTTATGCACAAATCACTCTCACAATCACCCCAATCAATAAAGACTGACAAATCCTTTTAAAATAGAATCTAAATTTAAATCATCTGGTGAAATTTTATTCACATCGCTAATATTCATTCATTCGTTCATTTTCCTTCAGCAGAATCCCTTATTTATCATGGGTCACAACAGCGGAATGAACCGCCAACTATTCTGGCATATGTTTTATGCAGCAGATGCCTTTTCAGCTGCAACCCAGTACTGGGAAAACATCACTAATGTATTGCAGAAAAACTAAATATCGCATTATCAGATTTTACAGATTTAAAGTTTTTATTTTTCATTTATTTATAATGCTTGTGCTCTGTAGTACAGTTTTCTGTAGTTCAGTCCCAACAAAGAAACATCTGACAGCTTATTAGAGAGAGCAAGATAACCCACATTATATATACTGTATGAGTAAAAGACCCCTTCAGTGTTTCTGCCAGCATCAGTGGCATCTAATCAAATGCTCATAATGAATTTGAAGATGAAGCGCAATCCTTTGGTCATGTTCATGCATCTGTCCGTGTAGGATTATCTTTGTTTTACATTTTCAAGAGAAGCTTACAGCTGGTGTCTAAAATGTCGCAAAATCAAATGTTGGGATTGAAGACGGATTGAGTCTCAGTTGAAGGCATCTCTTGGGAACAGTAGTTAACGACCGTCCCTCTGTGATCTTGAAACTGGGCCAAGCTCCTGCAAACATGTGGGACCGGGCTAACCAGGTCATGCACGCCGTCAGTTGCCATAGGGTTTATAGGAAAGCTTTAGCCCTTTATCTAAATGCTCCTTTAAACAGTCCAGTGATCCTAACGTAACACCATTTTGACATATTTGTGCATGTGATTATGCATCCCATTGCTTTTGTAAAGAAAAAGGTCAGACAGGCCACACCATTAGGTTCTCCTGCCATTATGTTGCTCTTACAGTACATGCATATAAAGGTGCTTCTAATGCTGTAGCTGCGGGAAATGTTTGGTGACAAAACCAAGGCAACATTGTATTTATTCAATCTTTTCTCCCTCCATCTGCTAGAAATATACTGATTATTAGCCGTTGCCTAAAAAATTGTGTAGTTGGGTGGGACAGAATGTTCAGTTCTCAAGTATTTTCATCTGTGGCCTTGAGAAAATCTTGCATGGTGCCTTCATAAGCCTTTTATTTTGTAAGTCATTTAATGATGACAAAAATATCATACTTTTATTACTGTTAGGCTGCATTTAAATGTTCTTACTTTTATTATCCAGCATAGTGGGCCAAACTATTTCCAGTTCTTTTTTTATTGAAATAAAAATATTAATTGTGTCACTGTAACAGTATAAAAAAATGCAACAGTATAAGCTCAAAGTTGTGGTTTGTATTTCTTATCATGCATTTTTACAGTGATGGACAGAATACTTAAAATGTAATTGATTAAAAGTAGAGATTATGTTTAGTTAAGCCAAACCACCCCATTTACATTCTAATTCACAAATTCTGACAAATTTATTCATTCATTTTCCTTTCAGCTTTTTCCCTTATTTGTCATGGGTCACCACTGGTGTAATGAACCAGCAACTATTTCGGCTTATGTTTTACACAGCGGATGCCCTTCTAGCCACAACCCAGTACTGGGAAACACCCATACACTCTCACATTCACACACACACACTCATACATTGTGGACAATTAAGTTTACCCAAATTAGTTTTGTGTTTTTTGAGTTGGCATGTTTTTGGGCTGTGGTGTGAAATGGAGCACTCGGAGTAACGCGAACACTGGGAAAACATGAAAACTCCACACAGAAAGGCTGACTGGCCCAGCTGGGACTTGAACCAGTGACCGTCTTGCTCTAAGGCAATAGTGCTAACCACTGAGCCACCATGCTGCCCCCAAACTCAAACACATTTAAGAATTTCATTCTTTGGGCTTTTGAATTAAATTTCAACACTGGTTATTGGCTCATTTTGAGCCAGGCTTGAATTCAGTGAAAAATTCAATTGAGCCTCACTATGACTGAATCATCTGAATCAGTCAATTGTTAACTGGAGACTCGCTCTGATCAAATCATTTAAATCAATGAGTTGTTGACCTTAGAACGAATGCAATCAGATCAGTCCACTTCACAAATTATTATTTATTAATTTAAAATTACGGTGGCCGAGAAAGCTTAAATTGCTGCAATTTAAGAAAACGCATGCAAATACAAAAAACACCAGCAAGTTAATAAATGATCTTTATCAGTTTGACAGCACACGTGTTTCTAAATTCTCACAACACAAACAACTGAAGAAATGCACTCCATTTTACCACAATACAAACAACTGAGGAAGTACGTTTTATTTATTAACTGTGTCGCATACTGTTAAATCAACTTTTCACATTTAATCATCAGTTTATTTTGGCTAATAATTTACAAAAGAAAATTTTACAAAATGGAAAAATTTACAAAATGGATTCATGTTATCAGGATATTAAAATAAACAAAAAATCTCACCTTTAAAAGACCACCAAACTTCACTGAGTCACAGCATAATAACATATTCACATCTATACAGCAGGGTCCATCATGTTTTTGGGTCCCTTTGAAACATTTCCGTTGTGTTACATGAATATTTGCAAGTGCTGTAACAAAATGCAGCGTGTTCCTTCAGTTGTTTGTGTTGTGACAAAATGCAGCATGTTTCTTCAGTTGTTTTTGTTGTGACAAAATGCAGCACGTTTCTTCAGTTGTTGTGTTGGGAGAATTTGCAACACTTGTGTTATCAGACTGATCTTTTCTTAATTTGCTGTTGTTTTGGTAATTGCATGTGTTTTCTTAAATTGCAGTGTGTTAAAGGGTACCTATTTTTGAAAAATTTAAGCTGTTTGGACAGGCATATGTGTAGGTATAGTGTATATACCATCATATTGGGGTGATATAAACATACCCAACCCTTTTTTTTTTTTCAATTTAACAGCACAAAAACAGTGGACCAATTGGAGCGGTTTTGAGAATGACCGCAACTTGACGTAGGAGTGTGGTCTCCCCGCCCACCGAATTGATTGACAGCTGCGTATTAACATGTCTCCGTAGTAACGCGTATAATCATATCAACAAGACAGGACGTGCGCAAAGTAACCGGGAATAAAAGGTCTGTTCTGTTCGCTAAAGTTATCAATCAACATCAAATGTGATCAAGAGTGAGTTTTACAAGTTTAACACGTTTAAAACAGTGCATGTTTGTGATGAATTACAGTGATTTACTTCAGCTTTACTACATCACCACAGCCACGTGTCAGGACAGAAGCTTTAATCTTGGTTTGTTGATGTTCAATCAGGTTTATTTAGTATGTTAACATAACAGATATCCATACAGCAGTGGATATTAACCTGTATCCTTTCACATTTGCTTGCAAAAAGAGTGCAAAGCTCAACGTGTAATGACATTGTGTGTGACTAATCATTGCAACTCCACAACAAACACATCAAACATTCATTGGTAAAGTCCTTACTGTAGTATTTCTCACAAACGTGACGTGAGATCTGTCTGTCTGTTTGACACAGCTGAGGGCAGAGATTGAGGCACGCTGACGGGCACGTGGGAACGGTGGGCAGGGAAGACTAACCTTAAAGGCCCAGTACCAAAAACAGCAAAAAGCTGTTTAGAGCTATAATACACAGACTTCAGAAAGCTATAATCAATAATCTGATGGGTGTTTTGAGCTCAAACTTTACAGACAAATTCTGTTGACAAAAAAAAATTATATTAAATATAAAAAAGGGTAAACATGTGCCCTTTAAGCTCTCTCGGCAGCTGTATAAAATAGCTTTTCAGCAGCTAAAATAAAATAGCTTTTTCACAGTTTGGAAACTGTGACATTTATTTCCAGATCAAAGTAATGACGAAAGGCTTGTTTTGATAAAATGTTGATTATGCTTATGCTTTGGAATATATTGAAGTAAAACTAAATAAACATGCACAAATGAAGTGACAAATGTACAGTACACAGTAACTATGTTAAAATGCTGCCCTAATACTGCACACATTTTTTGAACTTGAAAAATAAATTGCAACTTTATATAGTTTTTTTTAAACTCTTTTTATTTTATACAAAACATCAATATATTATTCATGTATAATTGGATCTTAAATATAATCTGAAATTTGACACAATGTTTATTCTTGCAATGTGAATGCTGTAATTTTAGCACCACAATGTGAAATTTTGAAAGCCTGCCATTGTGGCTTGGCGCATATCAATCTATCTCCACTGTTGCCTCAGCCGCGCTCAGAGGCCCATTCAGACCCTTATTAAACATTTGCCCATTTGGGTCAGAGCCCAGATCTTTGAATGTGTGTATTTCAGTTTAAGAGCTAAAGACCCTGCCTCAAGCTGCTGGCTTGGGCCAAACTACTAAGATTTTAGGAATCTTATTTGAGCGTAGTAAAGCCTCAAGGATAGATTATGTGAAGTGTGAAGCTGTGTGTTTGAGCAGAAGATCATTCACTTACACATGGATTCCGCTTACACTCTCACATCCACAACCTGACCCTGTCTGTCTTGCTTTTTTCGTCATTGAATATTTTATTATTAACAACAATAACAACAGCAATAATAATCAAATGAATATAAGTAAAATATCTTAAGAAATATAGCATCAAATCATTGATCTCATCTACATCATTAAAATATTATTAATAATAAAGTAATAAATAGAATAAAAAATATATAATTCATTCATTCATTCATTCATTTTCTTGTGGGCTTAGTCTCTTTATTAATCTGGGGTTGCCACAGCGGAATGAACCGCCAACTTATCCAGCATGTGTTTTACGCTGCGGATGCCCTTCCAGTTGCAACTCATCATTGGGAAACATCCATACACACTCATTCACACACATACACTAGGGCCAATTTAGCTCACCCAATTCAACTATAGCGCATGTCTTTGGACTTGTGGGGGAAACCGGAGCACCCAGAGGAAATCCACGCTAACGCGGGGAGTACATGCAAACTCCACACAGAAATGCCAACTGACACAACCGGGAATCGAACCAGCGACCTTCTTGCTGTGAGGCGATTGTGCTAACCACTGCGCCACCGTGAGGCTTAGAATAAATAAATAAATAAATGTCAGGGGGATTTTAAATGTAAATGTAAAGAGGATTTTTAAATGTTTTAAAATAAGCTTATCTTGATCACTAGTGCTGCATTTATTCAATTAAAAAATACAGTACAATTGTAAAATTGTGGAATATTATTGCACTATAAAATAATTGTTCAAAAGTAGTTTAGAATTTAATTCAATAATTTATTCCGGTGATTTTAAAGATGAATTTAAAATTTATGAACAGAATAAAAAAAATGAATAAAATAAAATAAAGCATGACAATAACAGACACCAAAATTTTGACCAATGGAGTATGTATGTGTATACATATGCCCAGTTAAGGTGACTCAAGCCATTTAAAGAAACTGATTACAACAAACCATTTGAGTTATTCTATTTGAGAACTGAGTACTTTTTTGCAGTAAAACCCAATAAACGAAGAGAACTCACACCAATTGAGCATTGTAAAACCCAATAAGCTAAGGCAACTCAAACCGTTTAAGGAAACCAATTGCGACAAACCATTTAAGTTATTCTATTTGAGTACTGAGTACTTACTCCATTTAAGCTGAAGTAATGAGGTATTAACTATAATATTTTTTTTTCCAATAACAATAATTTTTTTCCCAATATGTTGCTTGTCCTAACTACTTGTTTAAAATGAGCTCAAACAACACAATTCTTGAGGATTTTTTGGGACAACATAATTGTTTTATGTTCAGTCTGTTCAGCCTGTTTACTTAAAATTGTAAAAACCATTAAGCCAACTTAATTTATTTGTGTTGGGACGATATGAAGGGATTATGTGGGATTATTAAACCTCCACCCACTTTGCTTTATTAGAATGTAATAGCAACTACCAATCAGACTCTGGACTTCAGTGTGTGGCATGTGCCGTAGGGCTAATTGTCAATCGTTGAGAGAAAGAATAACAGGGTGATGTCTACACTAATGGGGTCAGTGCTATTAGAAAAGGCCAGCTTTCTATTTGTAGTGCACAAAAAAGAAATAAAAATCTATTGATAGGATTTGAGACGCTCCAGAGGGGGTGGAGGTTTTACTTAATTTTGATAGATATGCATAGCCAAAACATGTAGACCAACCAATGACTAACATTAAAAGGATGGGTAGTTAGTAACAGACCATATAAAGTTTTAAATTGATCTCTTTGACCCAATGAGTAAGCATGGCCTATATACACAGTAGTGCAGTACTGCATTATTGATTTTTTTTCACTCACTACAAATGTTACCCATAGGCTGTTGATTGTAAGTATATTCATGGTTTGTTTGTTGTTTTTGCCTGACATTATTTTGCATTTCTATTAGTTATTTATTTTTTATTTTTTTGAAATTTTTTATTTGTGGTAGCAATAAATACAGTACAATAATTACACTTAAGAGAATATACATTTCCCACTACTAAACATTTTTCTTTTTTTACAAACTATAAAGTAACAGAACACAATAAAAAGAAAAATAAAGTTTCATAAAATAAAGTATATACATAGGTCGGAGAGGGTCAAATCTTTATTTGTTCAATCAGTTTTAGGTTTTTATTAACTGTGAATTCTTGATCTAAAGAGAGAATTAAAAGGGGGAGTGTAATGGGTCGCAAATTGAAAAAAAAAAAAAAAAAAAAAAAAAAAAAAAAAAGTGTTTGTTCTGTGGATGGAAATCAGATAGTAATATTTTTATATTTCTATAAAGATCGGATGGAGCAATCTAATGTAATCAGTCCACTTGGACCAGATATTTCTGAATGCATTCATTTGAAGTCGAAGAGAGAATGTAATTTTTTCCGTCACATAAATATTATATACTATCTCTAGCCATTCTTGGGTTGTTGGGGGTTCAGGGTGCAACCAGTGTCTTGTAACTGCTTTTTTGGCTGCGATTATTAAAATATCAAGTAAGTATTTATCAGATTTACTTATTTGGATATCAGAGCCTCCAAAATAGAGAACCATGAATTGAAATGGTAGTGTAATATTAAATATGTTTTCTATTATTCCATGTGCTTCCACCCAGAACTGTTTTAATACTGGACATTCCCAGAAAATATGCCAGTGATTAGGTTCCTGAGACCCACATAGTCTCCAGCACTTAGTGTCCTTTCCTGTGGCGTACGCCCTTTGTTTTGGCGTGATGAAAAATCTTATTAGACATTTCCATCCAAATTCTCTCCACATATGTGAGTTAGTACATTTTGATGTAAATCTACATATGTCCAACCATTTTTTCAATGGAATAATTAGATTACATTCCTTTTCCCATTTTTCTTTAACATATTCCGTTGTGTGGGGTTTATTTAATCTAAATCCTTTATAAAGTTTTGTAATTATACCTTTACTTCCACTGCCTTTGTAGGCATCTGTAAATATTTTTAGTATCGAGTCATCCAGGTCTATTTTATTTTTAATATTGTTTTCAAAGTGGCTTCGTAATTGGAGGTATCTATAAAAATCGGATTTATCCAGGTTATATTCTTTCTTCAGACTTTCAAAGTCTTTCAAAAGGCCTTTCTCTGTGAGTGAGTAGAATGTTAATATTCCTTTGGAAATCCAGGATTTAAATCTATAGTCCAATTTATTTGGCTTGAATTCAGGGTCATAAGCGCACCATTGAATTATTTGTAGTTTATCATTCAGTTTATATTCCTCCTTTATAATGTTCCAAATTTTTAATTGGGCTTTAATCCATAAATTTTGTGTTTTTTCTATGTATCCCCCCAGGTTTTTATGTGCCAATATCGCTTGTATTGGGGGGTCGTTCATTTGTGTAATTTCGATGTCTTTCCATTTAGCTTGATATGTTGGGTTACATAGGTTAACCAGATATTTAGTCTGGGCTGCATAAAAATAATCTTTAAAATAGGGTAACGCCATTCCTCCTTGTTCCTTTGGAAGTTGTACTGTTTTTAATTTAATCCTCGTTTTTTTCCCTTGCCATATGAATCTGGAAAGCGTCTTATTCAATTCTGACCAATGTGTTTGGGGTATTTCTATTGGGAGAGCTTGAAATAAAAAGAGATATCGAGGAAGGAAATTCATTCTTATTGCATCAATTCTTTGACTAAAGCTCAAAAAAGAAATGGCATTCCATCTATGTATATCATTTTTAACATTTATTAGTAGAGGATCATAATTTACTTTTTATTAGTTATTTATTTTATTTATATTATTCTGGCAAAGTAAAACCAGATAATGTAACTTATAGTTTGGTGTCTAAAAGATACGTTTACAATATTGCCATAACATTTTTTCCTATTACTGTTAGTATCTTATAAGTTTAAACAACACACTGTATTGGCTAATACATTATCTTGAAATGTATTGAACAACTCAGACAATATTATTATTACAACACTTTTAAAATATTGTCAACAAGCACAGCTTATTACTGTTTATTCTCTGTTGGACCGCACAAATAGAGGAGCACATGCATGACCTTGAATGGGCCATCTGTCCAGCTGTGCAGCTTTGCAGGAGTCTAACCTTGCAGTTGATTCACTATAACAATAAATGGGTCAGCAGGCCACACAACACACAGTGAACAAGGATACTTCAGTCTACAGTGACCTGTTTGAATGTCTAAAAAATAACACACACCTGATTTAACCATTTATAAACATACAAACGCCTTATATTATTAAAGCCATTTTTATTGTTGAAATAAGAGAAAATATACTGTATACTATTATATACAATTGATCAAAAATTATATGCGTGTGTGTGTGTTATTTGATATTGTTTTTATGGATTTTTCTTTGTCTATTTAGATATCTTTTGGTTCGTAAGTATTGACTTAAAAGCCCAAATATTTCAATATGAATGATTCAATTTCAAAAAATCTAGCCATTTGAGCAATAACTACCTGAACCAGTGCGTTTCATTAAGTTTTTATTGAAATTGTTTTATTTGAGGTTTTTCACAAAACATTTTTTCTTTTCTATATACGTCAGGTATTCATTAATTCATTAATTCATTAATTCATTAATTCATTAATTCATTAATTCATTCATTCATTCATTCATTTATTTATTTATTTATTTATTTATTTATTTATGTATTACTATTTATGTTTGTACTTTCATTTTAGTTGCCTTTATTACTTTAGCTATAATTTCCAAAACGCACTAAACAAATTTACAATGGTAATAAAGTTTGTTAACAAGTTTTTAATGATTTAAAGGAATTATAATGCCTTGTTTTAGTTATTTTATCTTCATTTACAAGTAGCAGGGTCTCTACAGCTGTATATTTCTATATTTCCACTTGCATCCAGTATTGTCATAAACTGCTGTTACACCTAAAAACATTTTACTAATTCCCCTAGTTCCCGCGGCAGCACAACATATATATATATATATATATATATATATATATATATAAAGAGTTTCGTTTTATATATATAGTTATATAGTTTCGTTATTTCGATATATCCGTTTTGAGAAATGTTGGTTATTTGACATTATTATTTGAGACAGTCAAGTTTATTCACAATTTCTGTACGTTAAACTATTACTTGAGCTCAGTGAAGGCCAGGGACACATATTCTTTAATTCCAGCATATCTTTTATTGAAGAAATCTTTTGGATCATCAGTGGGAAAATTAACAATAATTTATCAATAAATCGTAAATATTCATAATATTCAAAAACATAATGCCATAATAGACATAATGTGACTATGGCATGTGCCAGTAATTCAGGCCAGTCCCTTAATGAAAAGGTCAGATAACAACGTACCGACTGAGCTGTCAGAGCAAACAAACTGCAGGATGTTTATCGTTTTAACCATTCTTAAACAGCTTCGGACTAATTGTGATTAGTTATAATATAGATAAGTAAGATTAAGTTATTTGAATAAAAGACTTGTAGCTTGTTACAGAAAGAGTGGCGACTCCTTCCATACCGCTGCTGAAAACCAAACCTGTATGATCAGAGTGGGTGGAGCCGCGATGGCACAAGCTCGCCTCGCCCTGTCATATTTAATGACTTATTTCACTGTTATAATAATAATAAGTTATTATTATTATTATTATTATTATTATTATTATTATTATTATTATTATTATTATGCAGCTGGAATGACCGGCTCCATTCCGTCATCAAAATCCATGAGGTTAGCTTGACTCTGAAGCTTTGATTCTCTGACTGACAGATGGACGTAGCCTGTGACTGACAGCTTGTCTACAGTATAAACAATTAAATGGTAAACGTTTTAGTTAGCCTAGTGAATCCTCTTTTTAAAACCTATATTTTTTTGTTTTAATATTATCGTTAAATCAATGAGCAAAATCGGAGCACTTCGCCAGCGGTGACTCTCCTCCCAGGGGATGCTGTGCTTGCGCAAATAATTATTCTATAATATTATGCTATATAATGTTATATCGCACTTTGTAAAAAAACTGGTCTGGCGGATATCACGTTTTGTGAAAAAATGCATTTTGTAATAGGCCTAAAATTTTCATTCTTAAATTGTGTTAATGGCAGCTATTCACACATAGGGTATATATTATATATTATATATATTTTTGTCATATTTTTGTCAAATTACAAAAAACGAATTACTGCTTATACAAGGTGTTTCCAACGTGGTGTCCATGAGTGGGACAGTAAATTTGACATTGTGCTCTATTCTGACTGCCATTATCAGTCTCAAACAATTTGTTTCTTTTTTTCTGAAGGTCTTGATAACACTATCATCGAGTAACACTATTGATAAACAATAATATCTTTTTATGAAGGATGTTATATACACTACTGTTTAAAGGTGAATAATATTGTGAGACCATTATAAAATGTAAATTAGCATTTTCTTTTTTTAAATATGCAATTTATACCAGTGATGACAGGAAAGTCCTCAGTCACTTGATCTTTCAGTAATTCTATAATGCTAATTTGGTGGTCAAGAAACATTTCTTTGTTAGTCTTTATTTCTTTCTTTCTTTCTTTCTTTTTCTTTCTTTCTTTCTTTCTTTCTTTATTTAATACAAGTTCAAATGAAAAATAATAATAATAATAATAATAATATAATATAATAGTTCAAATGAAAAAACCTACCTCACCTCAGATTTTTTGCTAAGTGTATTGGTACACTTCCTTTGTTTTTACATCTGTCTCTCTGGTTTGTTTAGGTGCAACATTCAGGAGTATATTTGGAACAAGGGCTCCAGGTGTGAATCAGTCATTTCAGATTTCCAAGTGATGTGTATAGCCGTGGGTGGAGCCGCCATCATGTTGCTTCTCCTCTTCATGGTTATAGTGTTTTTCTCCAAGAGGCTGCATGTGCTTAAGACTGAAAACAGACGACTTCGCAAGCACAGGTGAAACTCATACACACATGACTGACTAGGGCTGGGCGATTTGGCGTAAAATCTAAATCTCTATTAAATGAAGATTTTAACTCAATTAAGATTCATTCATTCATTCATTTTCTTTTTTCGGCTTAGTCCCTTTATTAATCCGTGGTCGCCACAGCGGAATTAACCGCCAACTTATCCAGCATCTGTTTTACGCAGCGGATGCCCTTCCAGCCACAACCCATCTCTGGGAAAAATTATGAATCATGAATGATTATTTTGTTTATTTATTTTATTTTTTGCCTTTATAGTTCATTGACTCACATATTACAGGTGAGAGATTTTTAAATTAAGGGTGCATTACCTGATTTTAAAGTAAATGAAAGAAACACACACTGAACATCAACGTTGAGCAACTGAAATTAAAACACACATTGCCTAAAAAAACTGTCAAAAATGAAATAGGAAAAGTAAATAAAGAAATTGACTTCAAAAAATTAGATCGATTATTGGTTCTGAATGATTTCGATGACCTTTCGATTAATCATCCAGCCCTATGACTGACGACACATGCTGGATTAATCATCCAGCCCTATGACTGACGACACATGCTGGACTTTTAGTTTCACATTTGAGAGTTTGAATGTTACTCGAGGTGAGCTGATACATTAGCATGCATACAGCAGTACTTTCTGGATTACAATAAAATGTACAGTGTTAACAAGGGCTTTGAACACAGTGATATCACCCTTCTTTGCTGAAAGTAGGCCAATTTGACTGTGCAACACAAGAGAGAGAGAAAGAGAGAGAGTGAGTGACCTATATACTGTGCAGCCAAAGGCATTTAAACAGTCCAAGAGAGGGGTGAGATGGAGTGCAGAGAAGTGGAAAATAAGGGAAGAGATAAAGGGAAGTGAGCATAGTGAAGAATATAAGATGACAACAGTGGAAAGGGATTGTAAGTTTAAGTTCTTACTGTCCAGGAGGAGCAACTGCTGCAGCACATTTGTGTGCATGTGTACATTCATACAGTATGTATCAGAAACAACATGAGCTTTAAATACAGTGCATTAAATTCAACAAAATTGTTCAAGTCACTTTTGTTTCTATTCATCACCGCATGGAACAGCAATAGACCCCTTTACTGTCAACCCACATTTGGAGTTCACACTTAAGTTACAATTCTGGTTCAAATTTTCTTTTTAAATGCACTGAAAATCATCTCTCCTGTGGCATGGTGACAGTTTAGGGGTTGAAGACCCCATGGAATTAAAATATTATGACTTGTTGCTCAGGTATGTTTGCTCTAAGAGTATCTACAGTGGTGTGAAACACAGGACTTCATAGGCCTGTGTGAAAAAGTGCTCCAAGTGCTTTAAAAAAAGTATTTTTATAATTAAATATTTTTATTTTTAATAAATATTATTTTACACAATTTGTCTGTTATATATATATATATATATATATATATATGCAAAGAGTTACAGTACACAGACCTATAAGTCTGTCTGTCTGTCTGTCCTTCAATATGGACATTTGTATTAATACTGAACTGAATTCAACTAAACTGGATTTCAACAGTGATGTTTACATTAAACTGAACTGAATCAGTTTCAATTTATTTACAACTACACCAGCATTCTACACTACTCTCCTGCCTGCCTCTTTTATTCTGTTGTCTTTATCAAAGTTAAGCTGCTTTGCGCAATCTACATTGTAAAATGTGCTATGAAAATAAAAGACAAACTAAAATTCAATTGAATTGAATAAGACGATACATTATATTGTCTTCACAAAACATAGTGTTTTTAAGATATCCTCAAAATATATGCCTGAAAAAACCTGCAGGTACTTTTTGAATTGTTATAACTAATGATTAGCACTGTTGCCACACAGCTAGAAGGTCGCAGATTCGAGTCCCGACTGGGCTAGTTGGCATTTCTGTGTGGAGTTTGCAAGTTGTTCGCGTGGGCTCCTCCCATTCGGTTTAGGTGAATTGGGTAAAACAAATTGGCCATAGTGTGTGACAGAGAGTGTGACAGAGAGTTTCCCAGTACTGGGTTGCGGCTGGAAGGACATCTGCTGCATAAAAATAAATGAATGAATAATCATTTTGTATTGAATGTTACTATAGTTACTTGAGTATAAATTCAATAATTTGCAATAAAAGCACTGTAAAAGGAGATGTTACATAAACTGAACTGTCAGGCTTCTCTCCTGAGAGACTTGGACCTTAGAACTGTGCATGAATTATGAGCATCTATAACTTTTGATTGAAGCTACGTGTGACCTCCTAACTGAACTCATTCATTCATTTTCGGCTTAGTCCCTTTATTAATCTGGGGTCGCCACAGCAGAATGAACTGCCAACTTATCCAGCAAATGTTTTACACAGTGGATGTCTTTCCAGCTGCAACCCATCACATGAATATATTAAAGCAGTGTGTTAAAATACACCACATCTTCATTTCTTTATTTCTTACTGTCCTTTATTTCACTTTAAGTATCAATATAAATATAGTCTACTACAACGTTTCAAACATTTTCAAACTCCTTCTCAAACCAACATTAAGTTTGTCCCAATAATCTTTACTATGTAGTCATATCTGGTTTTCTCTCTTTGTCTTTCAGTAAGTACCGTCCAAAGTCGGAGCAGCACATTGATAACTTCTCGCTGTCCACTGTCGCAGAGGGCTCTCAGGCAAACGTAAGGAAACTGTGTGACACCCCGACTAACCTCCCCCATGCCCGTGCTTTGGCTTACTATGATAACATTGTGTGTCAGGTAACTTTTCCTCTCCTCTCTTCCCCTCTGTTTTCCACCATGCATGAGAACTGGAGGTTTAAATTATTCACTCTGTCTCGATTTAGGTGGTATATGCTTCTTTTACTCTTTTTTACTTCATGTGTGGAAGATCACGTTTTTCCACTATCATCATTATCATTATCATCATAATGAGAAATTCTCTTCATCCCTGTCTCTTTTCTGTAATTGTTGTCATTGACTCACATGCTCCCGAGGTCATGTGAGGTACTGCAGGCTGCATGAAGCATTGCGGAAACTGGACTATTTAATGTGGTTCCAAACATACTGATCACATTAGTTAGCGGTTGTGAAGCAGGGTTGGGCAATCAGTGCAATGTTTTTCAAACAGCCATACGCAAACTACAGTTTTGGTCCTGTACTTGCACAGGATACAGATATAAGATACATTTACATGGACACTGTTATTCTGATATTTACTCACAATTCTTTCATCCTGAAGTGGTTCCAAGCATTCATAAGTTTCTTTATTCTGTTGAACACAAAAGACGATATTTTGAAGAATGTTGGAAGCATATTAGGAAAAAAATATAGGATGGAAAACCAACATTCTTCATTTGCGTTTAACAGAAGGACAAACCAACAAGTTTGGAACTGAGCAAATGATGGAAGACTTTAAATTTTTTGGTTGAATTATCCCTTTAAGACAATACTCTGTTTAAATAATCGACCATGTGAATGGAAATGTTTGGTTAATTTAATCCAGCTAAAGTCATATCCTCAATAAAAACGTTCTATATACTGCATTGATTTAATAATTTAAAGATGCAGTATGTAAGTTTGTCAGTGGTTGAACTAGGTATTGCATGCCTGGTTCAGAGCACATGCAAGTGCAGGTTGCCAGATTGACGGCATCATCAGGAGCGTGCCTGACTGTGCAGCCTAAAGGCTGATTTACGTTGTGTTCTAAATAAAAGCAATAGCACGAGATAGAAGGAATATTTTCCTTATTAAAAGGACTTTTTGTTCTAACCAACACCTGAAATTTATATTTTAGAAACGGCAATAATCTCCTCAGGTACACCTCATGTGCTTTAGTCAGTGTTAAATGCCAATAATGTGAGTTTGAATGCTATTTTACATCACATTTATTGCCATACTACTGAAAGCAGCTGCAGATAGTTCACCTCAGTTCTTGAAAATAAAAATAAACCATTAGAAATTGAACTTTAGAACTGTGACTTAGAGCAAACCAACGTATATCAGTGATTCAGCATATACATTTAATAATGTTAAAGAGGTTTAATATGTATTATAAACCTTCATGGACACATGCTTTGAAAGCCTTCCTGACTGAATAAATGAAATACCCTGTTTTTTTTAACAAGGCAACCTGGGGAGCTGAAAAATAACTGGCTAAACTGGCATTGGGCGGGTTAAATGACCAAAACAAAGACAGTCGTTCTGGCACGTAATATTATATTTTTATGCTTTAGAGTCAAAAACGTACATACAGCTCCTTTAAATTATTGTTCTCTGATAACTGTGATATTGTTTTTGCTATTTTTTTATCTTTAGCTTGCTCATTCATTACTCCAATACCTGATCTCTCTCTCACACACACACACAGCGTGATGTTCTCGATAATAAACACGTGCAAAACATCTATGCTTTATTGGTCAAATTTTAACAAATGGGGTAGATGCCTTGTTAACTCATGTTAACCTTAGCAGAGTGTTTTACTACATGTAGTGAGTGAGCTATCTAATATAACCACAAAAGTAAACAATTTTCCCCCCTAATTGTGTTGTTAATAAAAATATAGCCTGAATTATAATTAAACCTGACAAAAGAGACCAGTAATTTGAAGCTTTAATGAAAATAAAAAAACACTGCCTGGGGCTTGCTTATTAATGATTAATGATTAATGGTCTGTGTTTCGGCTGCTGATCTTCCAATGATGCATATTTGACCAAAAGTTCATGTTATGCTAATGAATATTTCAGTTTGCTACCTATAGACCTGTTTTCCACCAGGGTTATACACTCGCAGACTTTACATGAAAATTAGTGTTTTTGGAAGCTCAGGCTGTGTTAAATAGGTAACACTTTACAATAACAGTACATGAATAATGATGTAATAATATGTAAACTAAACATTACTTTATTATGAATTAATGATGAGTTAAGGTATGCACTAATCATGAACTAGCTTTAACTACAACATAAGTTACGTGAGTTCATGTGTGAATAACGGCTACTTTAATTACTTGTTTGTACATGCTATTAATTAATGTATTAATTAACATTTAAATTTAAACTAAATATAACCAACATGGGGCACCACGGTGGCGTAGTGAGCAGCACGTTCACCTCACAGCAAGAAGGTCGCTGGTTCGAGCCTCGGCTGGGTCAGTTGCCATTTCTGTGTGGAGTTTGCATGTTCTCCCTGTGGTCGCGCGGGTTTCCTCCGGGTGCTCCGTTTTCCCCCACAAGTCCAAAGACATGTGGTACAGGTGAATTGGGTAAGGCTAAATTGTCCGTAGAGTATGAGTGTGAATGAGTGTGTATGGATGTGTTTCCCAGAGATGGGTTGCAGCTGGAAGGGCATCCGCTGTGTAAAGCAAATGCTGGATGAGTTGGCGGTTCATTTCGCTGTGGCGACCCCGGATTAATAAAGGGACTAAGCCGAAAAGAAAATGAATGAATGAATAACCAACATAAACTCATGAGCTGTTAATGTGTAATTATGTCATGCCTTTACCTGTAGGGGCACATTACCATTAACTCATTCTTAACTACTCCTGAACTCCTGTTCATGCTGATGCTGACAACACTTTTCTATTGTTATTTAGTGTAAACTCACTAGTTGGACGTGCATAAGGAGTTCATGAGTAGTTAAGAATGGGTTAATGATGATGTGCCCCTCCAAGTAAAGTCACAACATATTTATATATTAACATATCATGAGTTCATGATGGTTAAATTAAGCATGAACTAATTAATTAACAAACAACCATGTACTAACAAGTAATTAATGTAGGCGTTATTCACAAACTGAACTCATGTGACTCATGTTGTAGTAAAAGTTAGTTCATGATTAGTGCATTAACTCATCATTAATTCAAAATAAAGTAATGTTTAGTTTACATACTGTATTAATGCACACACACACACACACACACACACATATATATATATATATATATATATAAACTTACCATCGAATCCTAATTGATCTGCAATTAAAAATACCTTTTGGACAATATTTTTGCAATCGCTGTTGCAGTTATCATACATTTCTTTGTGTTCAAACACCAATGAAAAAAGCAGCTTCATAATTATCTTGCCTCTGTGCATCTTTTTCATCAGGAACGTGTGCTTTCCTAGACTGCTTTGTGCTTGAGCGTCATCAAGTCATGCTTACTGTAACTTGAGCAACTCCAGGCATGTGAACAAAAGTCTCGTTGGTGGACCACTTTATGACAACATGTAACACCAACCCTCCAAAAAACCCAAAACCAATGTGTATATTTAAAAATGACAATTTTACGTCTGCCATTTTCATATTGTTGTGTACGATCACGTTTGGTGCTCTTTGTTAAGTCACAAAGCATTGAAGCAAAAATCTGCCTGGGACTGGCAGTGTGCATGGGAAAAGTGCAAAGTGTGCATGGGACTTAACATGTAAAATGGAAACCTGAAAGGAATATTTTAAAAGTAACTTGTGTAAATACTTTAATGACTTATTCAGAAAAAAAGTAAATAATTAGATTACTGTTGTCCATGTAAATGCGCACTAATGGAGTGTAATGCTGAGGCTGAGGATAATTGAGAAGGCATGATGAGGCAGTATTAGAAGTGTGTCACTAGAGTAATCCTCTCTCGCCACCCCACTCCTTAGAAAACCATGAGCAGATACACGTGGGAATATAAACCTAAAGAAGATCCCTGCAGTGAGGTAAGACTCAAACTGACCTCCTCCTGATGCGCTTTCCTTCCTTGCTAATTTAAATCAAATGCTTTAATCCTGTAGTTTCATTATTACTCACCTCGTAAAGTCCAATGTCTTAGTAAAATCAAAATTTCCTCTTCTTGAGTCTTTATTCTTGTGTAATTCTGTGGCAAAGCAATAACCAATTTAGTGGTTAAAGTTAGAGGCGCTTCTTCACTGTAGTTGCTACTGTGACTTTGTAGTTTGCATAGAACCTGCTTCATTTATCTGCTTTGTTTTTCAGAGAACTTGTTGTGTGTCAATATCTAGTCCATTCTGTGTGTAATTCTGGGGATGCACAAAATATATTCCAGTTCATCTGTATTTAAAAATGAATAAAGAAATGAGTGAATATATAGATTATTATTACTTAAATTAATACATCGAACACATGAAAATTAAACCCCTATTTATTACTAGAAAAATTAAATAACAAAAATCTTGAAAACCCACATAAAAGTGTTAATAACGTCAAAACTTGAAAATAATCTCTCGAAAAAAAATACTTTTGCCTTCCAAAATAACGCTTGGTGCAAAAAGAGACCACAAGGACCACAGGGGATTCTGAATTCTGCATTGAGCCCCTTCAAAAGTTCAAACATGTATTTTTAAGGTTTCCTGTGGGTGATAATGCTTTCTGTTAATTTAGACCAATGGGTCATGTAGAAGTAAGGATAATTTGCGCTTGATGTATGTTTAGTTAAGTTTTTGTTGCTTTCAGCTATACTAACATCAGATACGGAAATGGGACTACATTTTTCTAAAACATGACATTATTTTGTTAAAACCAAAAAAATTTAATAAAAGTAAATTATAAATTCAAATATTTTTGGCAAAGTCATAATTTTGCTAAATTATGTATGTGAAAAATTAGCAATATCACACTTGGCACTGGTGGGAGGCGTGCGTTGGGTCCCACCAGTGACAATATACAGCCATATCACACTACTAAAATGATAGTAGCGTGATATTGCATTTATACAACAGTTCGACAGCATAATTGTGTATATAACAAACTTAATCAAACATGGAGAGTCTCAAAATCCTTTTGTATGAGGAACTACTTTCTTCAGCCATTCATTCACATTTGCAGCTGATGTCCTTATTTTAGAGCTAGTATTTGAATGATTCTCCAGCGTAATATCTAAAGTAATGACAAAACAGGTAGTTTTGCTCACATTTTAAGATATGATAAGATTAAATAAAAGACTGAATGGCATAAAATGTCAGTTTGGAGACATCTCCCAGTATTTCTCTGTTGCAAATGGGATATCACAATAATTAACCCTGAAAAAGCCAAAGCAAAGCAAACACTACTGTACCAGAAACTAGAAACACTACCAGCCTATAGTATAAATGCAGCACTAATACATACAAAGAGAGATCGACTTAGAATCTCTTTTTTATAATGATTTGATCAGCTGTAGTTTGAAATTACGTGGAGTTTTGTCTCATCTAAGTACTTATTATGCGGTCTCTCTCAACATCTTGTGGCGGAACGTCAAACATCTTTGCTCAGTATGACACGCTGACGGATGTCGACACGCTGTATCTCCGAAATTATAAGTAATTAAAAAAGATCCTCATAAATGAACTTGATGGTTGCAATCTAAACAACTAAATATATGTCAAACTGTAGTGAGCTTATTCATCTGCTGTCACTCTTATTTGGGCGGCGTAATACAGAAGGGTGAGGATGCTGTACGAGTGCTGTTAATACTGCACGGCAATCAGCCAATCAGAGTCGAGAACCAGACAGAACTGTTTTATAAAAAAAATAATATTTAGAACAAGGTCATAGTCCTGAGATACAAGAGCTGAGATATGAGAAAAACAAAGACTGTTATTATTTTGAGTGTCAAAATGATAAGACCAAAATAATATGTAATGCTTTAAGGAAATAAACAAAACAGCTGGATTATGTTTGTTTTGTTATTTTACATTTTTAACATTCCTTCATCTCTAATGTCAATAGTGATTCACCAAAAAAGACTGCCTATTTAACACACAGTTATAGAAAGGGCAGAAAAATGAAAACTTTTGGATATTCTTTCTCTGTGCTCTCATCTTGAGGTAACCTAGACTATCATGAATAGATGTTTCACAAACGTGTAACATTTGCTCTTTCAAGGAGGTTCAAACTTATGACCTGTTACCCTGCAGTACCTGTTGAACCTTGACCTTGTCAGATCCTGTTCTCCAGCACTTTGGTTTAAGGCATTTGTTTATGCTGAAGTGAAAACAAAATCTAGATCTTTATTTCGAAATTTCAGGTTTTTTTTTTTCCAAACTTCATTTATAGTCCCAGCCCCCAAGAGATTTCATAACGAGAGAGACTCTTTCATGATTAAAAGCGTTTGACAGATTCAGTGTGCAACAGGGAGGAGAAACAAAACAAGACTGAGATGAGACAAGAAATTAAGCATGACAGATCATAGAAGAAAGTGTCCCTAGGTGACTTTGTTTCTTGTGTGTTGTTTACTTGTCTTAGCACCTCCGGGGAGAGTTTATTTGACATTTTTCATCCTCTCTCTTGAGGATAAGTGCTGTATTTACACGGCTGACTTCAGGAGCATGCATAAAGTCTTCTTTTCTTCCCTCCCCGTGTGCAGTTACAATCAAAAACATAGAATTATGAGTGTCAAAATGAAAAGACAAAAATAAATCATAATGTCTAAATTAAATAGAGCTGAATTAAATTTGCATCATTTACATGTTATGTCTGATTTCAGCAGCATGCGTAAAGTCTTCTTTTTTCATTCTTCCCTCTTCACGTGCAGTACAATCAATGCTTTTCTGGTTTCAGAAAGGGAGATCACAGGTAGAGAATTACAAGAAGCTTTGTTTCAGTCAATATAAATCTTTTTTAATGCCTACTATTAGTAATCAAACACATTTATAGCTGTAAATATTAGATTTAGTTGCTCGAATATCTTCCAATTTACATGTAACCACTATGTTTATATTTGTCAATATCTCATGCAAAATAGGAGAAACTGCAGATATCTTTTGAAATTCCTGCTGGTGGATAATATTTAGCAGTTCATGGTCTGAAGTTTAGTTTCTGAGCTTTAAAGTGAAAGCTAATTCAGATCCACCTTATGAACTCAAAACAGTTTTGATTATACCTGGGGTGACCAACCGTGCTCCTGGAGATCGACTGTCCTGCAAATTTCAGTTGCAACCCATATCAAACACACCTGCCTGTAATTATCTAGTGCTGTTCAGGTCCTAATTAATTGGTTCAGGTGTGTTTGATCAGGGTAGGAGCTAAACTCAGCAGGAAGGTGGATCTCTAGGAGCAGGGTTGAGCACCCCTGGTTTATACTATTGTCCTTCAGGGACTTTTATATCTATCATTAATATTTATGTGGTGATCCGTAAAGTGTTGACGGATGACAAAATGTCATAAACTGACATTTCAACATTTTATATTAAATAATGAGGTTTGCCCTGCGCAGTTGTGTGTTTTTTTTTTTTTTTACTAAACTTTTTTGGTGTGTTAATTTTGTCAATAGTATTATTCAAAAGGTCATGATTCGCACGCATTAAATAAAGTTTTTATTTGGGTGATATATAAAAAACACAAACGTTTCAGCACAATGCCTTCCTCAGTGTGTGACACAATCCTTTCACTCCCCCCCTTTATCCCGCAGTCAATCACACTGTGTCATTAGTCAAATGACCATTCGATGATTAGAAACAATCTCATTTTAGTACATCATAATAAACTGCACAATAAATATTTACCTTCACCTTTAAAAACATTATTTCACAGGAAAATACCATATCATTTATCATCATGTGAACGATTATCAAAACTGAACGAAGCAATTATTTAATGAGTGTGAATTATGACCTTTTGAACATTTTATATTAAGTCATAATGTCATAAAAAGTCAAAGTTCTAATAACTATGGCTCAATTTTACATAATCACGCAGAGAGACACAATTTCAATTTCTCTCTTATTTCACAGTTATAGCATGTCAGTTTCTAATTTATATCTAATTTCAGTTATTTCAGTTTAACTAACTAACTAACTAACTTATAAATCATAACTGAGTGTCAAAATGACTGTACTCCAGGGGTCACCAAACTTGTTCCTGGAGGGCCGGTGTCCTGCAGATTTTAGCTCCAACCCTAATCAAACATACCTGAACAAGCTAATTAAGGTCTTACTAGGTATACTTGAAACATTCAGGCTGGTGTGTTGAGGAAAGAAGGATTTAAACCCTGCAGGAACACCAGCCCTCCAGGACCGAGATTGGTGAACCCTGCTGTACTCCCTGACCTTTTCTGATTTTGATCTAATAATTAAGTGGACTTAACTCAATAAATAATTTCAAATGTGATATTTGGCTTTCAATATAATTAGTCATTTTTATGTCACAATTGGTCTTGGGCCCTTGTGTGGTGTTAGGAATGTATTCATCCACTCTGAGGAGACTTCGAGCCTTAATTTGGCCAAAACTTTATCAGTGTTTCAGCTAATAGAATGATTTTAAACGCAAATCTCATTTTGACACATACAGTGAGAAAAATTATTATTGAATACATCAGGCTTTTGCCTGGAAATTATATAAAGGAGCTGTTGACATGGAATTAAACAAGATTTTGGTAAAAAAAAAAAAATACAAACAAAAATAAAACAAAACAAAACAAATCTGCAAAATGTGTTATGTGAAATAACAATATGTGAAATAACTACTGAAATGTATTTAATACTTTATATAAAAGGCTTTTTTGGTTCAATTAATGGCAGATCAGTGTGCTACTTTATATAAAGGTAGAAAATGAAATTAAATGAATCATGAAAATGTAAATTGAAAAAAAGTTGGACATGGCAGTATAAATGGTGACACAAATGAATTGCTCAGGTGGGATTTGGTGCCTATAGGGTGGCAGAGTAGTCAGGGTGGCATCTGTGACACCCCTAACCCAGAGAAGGTTTTCTTTATATATATATGGATTTCTTTGGTTGTTACCAACATCAGGGGAAAATTTCAGGTCAACGACACCTTTAGAAATGTTTTCTGAGAAAAATGGTTAATTTTTAAAAAACTTAACAATACACTTGGCAATTTTACAAATGTACAGTTAAAATGACAATTTTACCTCCTAACAGGGAAAACCACCAGCAATTAAGAATGCATGAGCATATGGTGTCATGGGTTTGCAATCACAAAATGTCTTTTTAATGGAAGTCAGTTGTGCAAAACAGCCACCAACACAATGCAAGTGTAGTAAATTTGAATAATACATGGTTAATTAACTAAAGCTAAAACACTGATAAAACTCATAATGTTACAGTTGTAACATTTTGTCATTATTGTCATGAAATTATAACAAATCATATTTATTACAATTCTGACAATCCTAAGATTATGTGATTCAGTAATATTAGCATAATTTTTTTTTCTTATGTGGTGAAAATTAGCCCCCAAACAGACAATTTAAAGACTTTCAAAATACATTTCAATTAATAACATCTCAGACATGCATAATTTATAATTGCACTAATAATAATGGTTTGGAAGAACTTTCAGAAGGTATATTTCAACAAAATGAGACAATTTCACAATTTCATCTGCCATGCCATTCCAAATCTCTCCATGTCTCTAAGCTGTTTGTGCATACACTAAATAAGGGGCTGTCCTACTCCAAACACATTAAAAAATATATAGCATCAAAAAGCTTCATTTATGTGTGTGATTGTATGTATAACTGTAGTAACATCTGAGAAGATTATGCCAGTTGTACACTCTAAGCCCGGATAAGTTGAGTTTACTTAAAAAATTTGAGGAAACTGGTTGCCCTAAAATTTTTAAGTAATGGATACTTAAAATATTTGAGTAAGCTCTACTTAAAAGATAAGAGTTGTTCTAATATGTATTATAAGTTGAATATACTTAATGCTTTTAATTAGTGTCAATTTACTCCACTTATCTTTTTAAGTGCAATAAAATACACACAAAAGTAATACACAGGGTTGTTTTTATTTAAACTTCCTTTCGAAATACAACAAAACAATGCAAATGCTGTGCAATACAACTTAAAAATCTGTTTGCCTACTTTACTCTTAAGTGCATCTACTCAAACAAGAGCTAATAACATTGACCCCAGCTTTAAATGCTCACAAAATGTGTTGTTAATACCCCCAAGAACATGAAAGCATGTTTTAACATCTGGACTTAAAGCGATAGTTCACCCAAAAATATGGAAATTTACTCACCCTCAAGTTAAGTGGTTATTTATTTTTTTATAGCTTTGTTCAAAATATCTTTATGTTCAACTGAAGGATAAAACTCAAACATGTTTGGAACAAGTGAATGATGAGTAAAAGATGACAATTTCAATTTTAGTGTGAACTATCCTTTTAAACACATAAACATACAGTAGAACACAATGTATACTGCTTACATACAAGTGAATGTACTGAACAAACTGTAATTTTATGCCAGTTGTACAGAGGTGGATGACATACACAAATCGAGAACTTGAGTAAAAGTACAGGGACAGAACTAATTATTATTCTACTACTATATTACTACACTACACTATAGTAGTTACTACATTATTCTTAAGCACATCTTTATATGTACTTTTTATGTGAACCTATGTGAGGTCTTTTTTGATAAAACATGTATTTCATTAACTGAAAATAATCAGATTGTTCTCAAACTGGATACCTCTATAACACTTCTGAGTGGGTGATGATTTTTCCTGTTCAAAATAACCAAGAATGATGTATATTTTGCTTTGTAATGTAGTGATCAGCAAAATACAAATACTCAAATGAATGACAGTACTTGTAAAATGCACATAAACAGTAGTGAAGTGAAAAGTAATTCATTAATTTCCTCAACTTCAACTATAAAACACTTGAGCATTGTCTGTCCTTTTATCTTTTGGTAATCTCATGTGTGTTACTCCACAGGATGACACTAGCAAAGAAGAGCCATGCAAAAGTCCCCCTAAAGAGGACGAGTCTTTGAACAACCAGAACTCAGTCACGCCAAAACTGGAAAACGACAAGCCTGCCGCAGAGGACAATGCAGAGGAGGTAAACTCACCGCAGAACAACATGAACAACGTGTAGTAACACTTTATTGCCACACACTGGTGCTGTGACTGTAACAACACACTTAAAGTTACTAAAATGACTTAATTAGTGGATTAATCATTGACATCGGCCTCAAAATACACAAAGGAAACCCTGAACTAGCATGCTAGCGTATGTTTGTGTGCTGTCACCATATGGTGGATTTTCAATTGCCAGAACATTCACCTTGTCCTTGCTTGCTGTCACTGCTGATGTCATGCTGCACTGTGTTATGTCAAGCTTTGTTACGCTACGTCACGCTACACTATGACACTCTACACCCCTCAAAGCAAAGGTTTAGACATCAGGTTTTGAACCTTTGACCTTCAGTCCTCACCGCTGTGACACCTTCACTTTCTGAACTCCTGACTGTCCTGCCTTACTCTAGTCAGCATGCATTGGTGGTCTTTCGTAATAAAAAAACTGTCTGTGGGAAATTATATAGCTAGACAGTGTTTAAAAAAAAGAGATTTGTAGATGTTTCTTGACTTCTTCAGTGAGTAGGTCTGAATACATACTTACAAATACTGCTTGGATTGGTATTTACATGCAGTATCATACTGTTTCGATGCGCAATGTGTCTTGAAACAAAATGATTGGGATTATATTGATGTACTGATTACTTTTTGTACTTTGCAATGTTTTTTTTTTGTGAAAATTAAAAAATGAGAATAATATCAGTTTGTTTGAAATAAAAACAAATTGTACCATTACACAACGAAGTGCCAGTGTATTCCTGAACTCCACCGCTCCCATTTTGACTCCTTTTCACATTTACTGCTCCTCCTCACTCTTTTGCTTGGCTCTTGTGCATGGCTTTAGCGTTCCTCAGGTACATTTCACCTTCATATCAATATTTATTGTACAGTAAGACTAAAGGATGACATGTTGGGTTTAGTATATTTTTGACAAAAGCTAAATAATTTCCATGACTTTTTTGCTATCTGCTGAGCAATGTTTGATATTTGGCTATATATACTGTATATATATATCAGCATCAATGTTCAAATACTGTAACTGAAAACAGGGATTGTGCTTATGGGAACTTAACAGAACTTAACAGAACTATATATATATATATACTGTACACACACACCAATGACATTATGACCATCCACCTAATAAGCTGTAAACTGAGTTATGTTTGATGATGCAGGCCGCTTTTGTTAATTATGTGATTGCATTAGCCGTTGTTTTTACTTTGCAGTACAGTAAACATTAAAACAGATTAAAAATAATCATTTTGGTTCAGTTTTGCTCTGATCAGTTTGCATTTGTACTCCACTTAAAGTGGCTGGGATTATCGCTATAGTTGTGTGCAATTTTGTGTGACTTCCTGAAAATCTGTCATTTCATCCAGCTCTCGCTGGAGGAGCTCACCGATAGCTCATTTAAACCTCCATTGAGGAGTTATTAAAAAGCAGCAGGTACTAGGTATGAAACACAGTGGGAAAGCCCAAAAAATGGAGCCACACTGTACATCAAGTCCTACAGATCCTGAACATTTTGGGGTGTCAGTGATGTAGGACAAACCTACTTTAGTTTAATCACAAATGTATGATTCAGATCAAGTCAGGTGAATTTGGAGGCCAAGGCATTCATATTGGCCATGAATGTTCAGATATTCCAGCAGAAATGTTCAGATATTCTACCTAAAAAAAATTTTGTGCTTATGGGATAACAGAACTTAATATTGTGCCTCAACAAAACATTGCCCACAACATAATACCATTGTCTCTGGCCTGTATTCAAGTGCCATAGCCTCTGTTTGTAGTTGTGTTTCTGTGCCCGGCCATCAACTTGATGTACAAGGAATCTTGTTTTTTCAAATCAGGTGACTTTCTTCCAAACATTCACTGTCCAAACTCAAAAATCTTGGTTGAGAGCAATATGTGTACAGTCATCATATCATCTCACACACAAAAGGCTGAGATGAACTATGTGATGTGACACATAATCTTGGTCACTACTGTTGTAGCTGCTGGTGATTTGTTGCACTGTTTTCATGCAGTAACTGTGAACAACGAATTACAACTTTTGCTTCCCTTCCCCTTCACAGAGCAGTGGATGACACATGGCTAGAGAGAGATTAATCTTTTGGCTATCTGTGTACCACCTTTGATGCATACTCATTACACTGAGCCTTTCTGAGACTGAAGATTTGAGGTGTAGTTCCATCATAATCTTTTATCAAACTCAATAATTCAGCAGATTTTTCCATTCTGGCATTAAACACTTTTTTGCTTGACAAGGCAGTGTATATACTGCTCTGTGAACTGCACCAAAGGCACAATTCAGTTGCAAACCATATTCATTGGTCTAGGCTTGGGTGGTCAAAATGTAATGGCTCAATAGTATATACAGTGCGGGAAAAGAGTACTGAACACGTCATGTTTGTATGTTTTTTTTGGGGGGGTGGGGGGGGTGATATTGTAAAAGACCTGTTGACATGGATTTGATAAAAACCTAAACAATACAAACATAAAAATATAACAAAAGAGAAACAATTGTTATGTGTAATAACAATGGAATGACACAAGGAGAATACTGAACTATTGTAACATATTTAATACTTTATATAAAAGGCTTTATTTTGGTGCCAGCTTAAAGGTGCTTTTCATATGGAGAATGAAGCCATACTTTCTTAGGTGTGATTTTTTTTCACACTTACAGAAAAAAAAATCTTGATGATTCTGTGGGTCTCGTCTATTAAATATGATCTTTACTTTGTATTTTCTATTGGCTTCAAGTCAGGTGATTGGCTGGGCCATTCTACAGCTTGATTTTCTTTTTCTGAAAGCATTTCAGAGTTTCATTGGCTGTGTTTTGGATCATCGTTTTGCTGAAATGTCCACCCTAGTTTCATCTTCATCATCTTGCTAATGTAGATGTTGGACTGAAGCAGCTATTATTAATTTACAATGACAAAGTACAGAAGGTTACTGAATAAGAGATTTCGGCTGCTGTCTGGGCTTTCACTGCCTTTCTACACCTCCCTATCTTCATGTGTTCAATACTTTATTCTTGTGTCATTTCATTTTATTACACAAACCTTAATTTGTGAACTAATTAATCTTTCTTTTTTTAGCATATATGGATTTCTTTGGTTGTTACAAACATCTGATAAAAATTTCAAGTCAACAGCACCTTTAGAAATGTTTTTTGAGAAAAATGGTGACGTGTTGAATACTTATTTCCCCCACTGTATATATAAATTTCAATATAGATTCAAACATAAATTAAGATTTTAAAAATGCTTGAAAAAGTGAAAATGATTGTTTGAAAAGCTGCTTTTCCTTCAGTCTATTCAAAGGCCAGAAACTGAGCTTCGATCTGTTGCAGGAGTTTCTAATACAACCTCTGATTTAATTTGATGACTAATGCCAGATGTCTGCATAGCAATTATGAGCAAACTAAATAAAAACAAGCTGGCCCTCAGTCTGCTAAATTTGACATCTGAAAATTGAGTCACAAATGAAGGTTTTATAAAGGTATTTAAAGATTAACCATTCCCTCAACTTCATACAGAGCAGAAGTAAAGTAAAAACCTCTGTTTAATTCAACCACTTGATACTATGAGATCAAATGCTGCAAGCCGATTACAAGCTCTAGAATCATGCACACATCTTTTCAATGGTCTTTTTTTTGTGCCAGTTTAGCATAAACTGTGAAATTGCTTGCTTTACAGCAATATTCGGTCACACTTTATTTTGATGTTTCGTTTGTTGAATTTAAGTTACATTGCAACTAATTCTCATTAGATTATAAGTGGACTGTTCGGTTGGGGTCAGGGTTAGTGTAAATTGACATGTACTTGTAAAGTTTCTTAGTCTGTTAAATGTCTGTTGAATGTCAGTATTAACAGATATTAAGTAGACAGTCTACTGATACTCAAATGGACTATCGAAATAAAGTGTTATTTTCAAATATTCCAAATATTCAAATTTCCAATATTTTCAAAAAAACAGCTTCGTCCAAAATGTATCAAGTTATACTATATCGTAATGTGCTCTTTATATGAAAACATACATTTAAGTCAGTACCTACACAGAAAAACTTTAAGCTCCATGTTAAAATCACTTCTGAAACAAATGAAACCTTGTATCATCATATTTTTCACATAAAAATGTTCCCAAACTATACATTGTAACACGTGAATCCCAGTGTTCTTTTTCTGAAAGGATTCAATACTCTTGATTCTTGTTTGCAAGCTTTGGATAATTCTGTCATTGTTCTATCTTTGTGTCAGCATTTATCCAACTTTTTGTCAATTTACATGTTCATGATTCATTTCATTTAATTTTCTACCTTATTATACAAAGTAGCTCATTGATCTGCCAATTATTAAATTTAACAGATACGATTCTTTTTAAAACTTCACAATGTTGTTCTCTCAATTGCTCATCTATCTAAAACACTTCTACTAAACCCTCTTTCTCACACATCTGCCATGTTTGTAGTTTTTTTATTTGTAGTTTTATTCAATCCTTGCTCTGCACATTTTTTTTTTTACCTGAAATGGCAAAGCATTCAGGTATCGTAGATTTCTAACTTCAAAGACATAAAAATTTGGGTCACGTTCTAAAATCTAATTTTAAACTATTTAGGATGTTTAGAAAATGCTGTTTGGATTGTAACAAATGACTTATTAGTGTTCTTGTTCTCATTTATACCTTTGATTTCTGTTCGTTTATTTATACGTTCTTGTTTTTTTCTTTGTTTTGTATACCATGTGTCCATCTGTGTGTTGTACGTCGTTTATTGTTATGCTTGTGTGTACTTGTACCTGTGTCTTTGTGTGTATCCATGTCCAGGGTGGTGTGACCATCGACTTAGAGTTGCTGCTCCCCAAAGAGGCAAAAATGGTCCCCGAGACAAGCCCCCCACTCCACTACAATGTCTTTCTCTACAAGCTCCCCAAATCCCCTAAAAAGTCCCCTGTGCTGCGCCGGCCCCCTGGCAGATCCGTACAGGGGAGGCCTCTGTCCCAGCTGTGCCCAAGACGCAGCTCTGAACCCGGATACAGCCCCATCAGCACACGATCCCTCCCGGGGGTGCTGTCTGGGTCATCCAGCCCTCGCCTGGGCACAGCCTACACACCTTAAAACCAGCGGAAGACTTCAACAATGACTGATTCACAGTGAAATCTTCAAAGAAAGCACACATTATTCACATATGCCACTTGAATGTGACAAATTTAAGAGACTTTGATTGGTAATGAGTGAGTCTTTTGTATAAACTAATCATAAATCAGGACGGTTTATAAGTATTGGCCTTGACTTTTGCTGTATGTCCCAAACCAGCGCAAGCAAACGGTAAGCTCACTCTGAAATAAGAAATGTCATAATTTACTCACTTTTATTTCAATACCACAGGACATTTGTTCATCTTTAAAACAGAAATGAAGAGATTCCTGTCATGTCTGCCACGTTCTGTTCCAATTGCCTTTAGCAAAAACTTCCAAATGTTCAGAAAAACTGAATATATGTTCAATATTTAGATCCTTTTCTCAGTGAATATAGGTAATACATTTTGGTGCATTTGAACAAAACAGATTTATTAAACAGATATATTTATTAAAAATAATATTTTAGTCACCAGACATTGTTATTAGACTTAGTAGAATTAAATTCATGCATAATATTGATGAAATGGTTACAACTACAAAATTTGATATATATTGTTTTGTTTCTATTGATTTTTCCTTTTTTTATTTTGATTTAGTATTTTATTTTAATTTGTGGACTGTTATTGTAAGATTTTTTATTAGATTAGTTCCAGATTTGGCTTCAGTACTGACTAATCTACAGGCTTTCAAAAGATTAAAGGGGTGATCCACTACGATATCATCTTATAATAAAAGATATATGAAAAAATAACCAGATTTTCTACAAGTGAAGCATGAGCACACATTGCTTTGCATCTTATAATCACAACCAAGCCTTAAAAATACACTGTGGACCACCCCTTTAACCATCCCCTCTACTTCATACAGAGCAATAGTGAAGTAAAAACCTCGGTTTACTTCATACAGTTGATAAAATGAGATCAATTACTGCAAGCTGATTACAAGTTCTAGAATCATGCACACGTCTTTTCAAGGTCATAGTTTAGCGTCAACAGTGAATTTTTGGCTAAACTTTCGACTACAGTGAACCACTATGGGATTAGCTTTCTATTTGAACCCATTACTAGTGACATCGCTATCTAAATTTGTTACAGCTTTGTCATCATTTCTTGACTAATTTATGATGTCCTACTGAGAAACACATTGTGTAGTGGATACATTAGTCCAACAGACAAGCCTTACTGAGCATTTAGAAGTTTTTTAATGTTTTAGAAATTTAGAAGTTTTTTTGCGGTAAATATTATTTTATTTACTATACCACAACGCTAGGGTGGCACATTGGCTCAGTGGTTAGCACTGTCACCTCACAGCAAGAAGGTCGCTGGTTCGTCGCTGGTTCTGGCTGGACCAGTTGGCATTCTCTTTGGAGTTTGCATGTTCTCGACGTGTTGACGTGGGGTTCCTCTGGGTGCTCTAGTTTCCCCCACAGTCCAAAGACATGTGTTATAGATGAACTGAATAAACTAAATTGGCCATAGTGTGTACAATAGTTGTCGGTTCATTCCGCTTTGGCGACCTCTGAAATAGAGACTAAGCCAAAGGAAAATGAATGAAAGAATATTATAATAGACAGATATCAGTGTCTCTTTTTTTCAGTTTCAGTTAATTTTTTGATAAAACAGTGGATATGACAGTAAAGATGAGCAAGAGAGAAAGAAGTGGGATCAGCAAAGGACTATGAGAGGGGAATCAATCTCAGGTCTTCATGAACGCAGTTGTGCTGTGTTTCAGTGAGCTTCACCTATAGGCTATCTGCACTGACTTCATTTTAACTGGATCACAATATGACGATTTGGCAAATGTTTTCTGAACCATTTTCTGAATGCCAGACGCTATTAGGGCCAAAATATAAGAATAATAATAAGAATATCTTCAATAGGGTTCCGTCACCTTTGATGCTTGAACCCCTAATAAAGATGAACAAATTCCTTGATGGTTTGTGAAGACACAAGGGTGAGTAAATAAATGAAATCTCTGTTTTAGGGTTAACAACTTTTCAAGGTAAACAGATCATAATTGTAGTTGAAGTTGTGTAAAACGAGTGTAAAGGGAACATATTAAGTGGTAAATCTGTTCATTTGGATGTGTCATGGTGCCATGTTAAATGTTGTATTTTGTCAAATAGCTCATTCTTATTCACACACATGCATTCACAGAAATGATGGAACCTGTAAACGTTCAGGACAAACTTGATAACTATTATTATTAACAAGGTGCTTTTTGTGTGTTTTTAATGTTAGATTAATACTTTCACTGAAATTAAAGAACTTTAGAATTGTTTAGATCTGATTTGTTTATCAGTTCCTTGAACTAAAGGCAATCCATTTAGCCAATTAAATAAAATTAAGATCATTATTATTAGTTTAGGTTGCTACTTTATGAACACTTTTATATCACACTGTATGCAAATTTGATTTTAAAATGTGCCTTGATGTTGGCAAATTAAAAACTACATTGTATGTTAAAATCCGTCAATGTTTATGCTGTACATGTGACAAGTGATGGATGTTCTGTAGCATCTAAACTACAACCATTCTCTACAAAACACTTCAGTGCTAAGAGTGTGCAATTCTGCTCAAGCCAAAGCATCTTACAAAGAAAAAGTGGGTCAGTTGCTCTCCCAGCGTTCACTCCATCAAAGCAAGTCAAAGGACGGCATGCACAGACTGCTGAAATAAGAGACTGGCTGTTACTGTTAAAAGAGTAAAACTGCTCTTGAGCTCACTACCAAGACAAAAATATTAGCAACAAATACACTGAGTCTGTGGTGTGTTTTCCATTTCCATGTTTACATGCAGTGTGATTAATCAATACTGTGTTCAATACTATAGATTCCAGTCACTATTACGCATTGAGTCAACTTTGTGACCTTATTCTAGACTCTATTTCTCTGACCTGTTTATTAGAACAGATTAAAGAGTATGTTTATAGAGAAAAAAAAATAAGTCTCTTCAATTAGATGAATATGACAATATGAGCAGCACGTTTATTTAGAGATTTACTGCTGGATCTGTGTGTGGTTCTTTCTTTGTGCCTGAAGCTAATGAAGCTCACTGATTAAATCTAGACAGATCCAGGAGGCTAAGCTATAAACACAGACACCCACTTACAAAATCACAATCACACGAACACAAGCAGACAGTGCCATCATGTGGCTACATTAGGTCAGTGGTGCATTCAACTCGCACGCTGTTAATGGGGTGGCGGACCAAATCAAAACGTACATATCTGTATCTAAAGGGTCCAAACGGACACATTAAAAGTACATGTCATTACCTAGAAAGTGTACTATGCTAATTTAAACCTTTAAAGTCCGCCTGAAACCAACATTCACAATGTTTATTTTGTTAGCTCATATTGTTATTCTTAAGAAGAATAATTAATCTGTGCAAACCATTCATTCATTCATTCATTTTCTTTTCGGCTTAGTCCCTTTATTAATCCGGGGTCGCCACAGCGGATTGAACCGCCAACTTATCCAGCATTTGTTTTACGCAGCGGATGCCCTTCCAGCCACAACCCATCTCTGGGAAACACATTCATACATTCTCATTCACACACATACACTATGGACAATTTAGCTCACCCAATTCACCTGTACCGCATGTCTTTGAACTGTGGGGGAAACCCGAGCACCCGGAGGAAACCCACGCAACCACGGGGAGAACATGCAAACTCCACACAGAAATGCCAACTGGCCTAGCCGGGGATCGAACCAGTGACCTTCTTGCTGTGAGGCGAACGTGCTACTCACTACGCCACCGTGGCGCCCATCTGTGCAAATCATTAGACTGAAAAAAATCATCATTTGCAGTGGTCGTCCTTCTGTTGAAAATGACGTGCAAAAGAAAGCACCACCCTCTACTCAATATTCCGTTTCTGTTGAAAGTACATCAACATACTGAAATAGAAGTCTCAGCAACTTCCAGTTCACGCAGACTTTAAGGTATCAATGAGGACCTCTTAGATACAGCTTGTGTACATTTTTGTTGAACACACTACCCTTCAATAATGATTAATTAGCATTCGTAGAAAGTTTATCGTATGAAACTATATGTTAGATTTTTGAACAATGTCTTATATCAGTGTATTTCTTAAATTGTAAAAATGTTTTTGCAATAGAGGACACAGCCATAAACAGATGGAAAGTCACCTTTTGCCACAAGCAATAATCAAAGAATATTATACCTACAGTAAAGAAAAAAATCCAAACCACTGACATGGATGTCATTGGAGTGGGGAAACCTGTGGAGTATTTTAATAAGAATGTGTTTGCTATGATGGGAAATTTACCGGAAAGGTAAGTCAAGAATATGGCAGCAGCAAAAATCTAATATAAAAATATTATTTACTCAAGTAAGGTTTTAGAATAAAGGGCTACCTGACTTAAACAATTGACATTAAATAAAGAAATAATTGAAAATGCCGGAGCTTTTTTTCCATATGGGGGTAGTTCGGTTTAAGTACCATTCAATTTCAGATGTTCAATATTCAAGTTATGAAATTCAAATTCAAAATAAGAAATTCAAAACATTCTTTGATTGTTTTGGTATATTATTAGCTCCGTACAGATAAACCACACATACAAGCACATTTGGAAGTTTAAACTAGTTTAATGTTAATTTTTTAATCAGAAGCAACATCTCCATACAAGACAGTGATGTAGATTTTCTATTTTAAACAGTAAATTTTTTATTTGAAACAGTATGTTACGGTTTAAAACACAGCTCAAGGAAAAATGGTTTTATTTAAAAAATTACATGTAAAAACTATAATGTTTTTCTATCAAAAACCATGAAAAATAAACCCAGAGAGAAATAACCGCAATCACTCTTTATCATCATCGCTGTTGTCAATATTCACATTGGAGTGCAGACTAAAGTGCTATTTTCGGAACAGAAATATGCAGAAATACTGGATACTACAACAGAGGAATGCATATTACAGTGCAAAAGCAGTTTGTAGTGTTTGTAGTACATTTGGTGAGTCATTTTGGTTAATTAGGCTATAGAATAGTGCAATTCTGTGTTAGTGCTGTGCATGAAGAAAGGCAATTGTTATTGTTTGTTCAGGCATAAGATCTTATTCTGTGACCACAACAAATCTAAATTTCTAAAGAGTTTTTTTTTTTTTTTTTTTCATTTTTGATTGTGCTTGTTGAGGTTTCTTGACTTTTAGTGAAAGCATATGCAAAGATGTTTGTCTGGGACAAACAAGAGATTGTGACAATTTAGTTTCAGACCAATCCACAATCAGCCAATGCTGAGATTATCCACCTTGCTTTGAACAGAATCCAGAACTGTAGTAGAGTCTAAACTGTTCACATTGATTGGAGCAGCATTTGTGGTTTGTGGCTTGAAATTCTGGGTTGCAAAAGATGAGGTGGGAGTAGTGGTCTGGCTCTGGGATGAAACCTGAAGAGCTGATGGAGTAGGTATGAGTGTGTTGGCAAGTGATGGTGGAACTGGATTGTCCATCACTGCGACAACTGTTTGTCCTGATGATGGGTAAGCCAGTTGTTGGGGACCAAGTGGTTGGTTTTGACCAGGAGTGTGCATGGGTTGTCTCCCAGATCCATTAAACATTGCATTGAATTGGGGTGGAACTGGCTGTTGTCCCACAGGTTGCTGGCCCATGTGTGTTGGTGTAAATGGATACATGTTGTTCTGCAGTGGTATAGCTCCTGGTGGCATTTGGGGCTGACCGAGTTGACGAGGACCAAATGGAACTTGGGAATTTTGGCTCAAGGGTGCTTGTGGAAAGAGCTGAGTTCTAGAATGTACTTGCTGTGGTGCAGAGATTTGCAGAGGTTGTGAGGATGGAAAAGATGTGGGGGCGTAACCCATATATTGCTGGGGCCTGTTTTGTGGAGGTTGTCCAGGATGGGCCTGATTTAAAAGATTAGAGTGAGGCTGAGTTTGCCCTGGAATAAGGGCTCCCTGAGGTTGGGACGCTGCTAGTTGGCCTGATGGTCCAAGCTGGGGCTGGGTTTGTGGAAGTAACATTGGTTGGTAACCTGAGGGAAGGCCAGGTTGTTGCTGTATTTGACCTGGCATGAAGGACTGAACCTGAGGTGAGAATGGTGGCAGGATCTGCCCAGGAAATGTACCTCTTTGTGTGGTTGAGGGGTTGTTTTGCATAATTTGGGTATTAAAGCTTTGGCCTTGTACTATTTGTTGGGCAGAGGAAGACTGAGGCATGCCAGTTAGTATTGGCTGACCAAGAGAATTCGCCAAGGATGCTTGTGGTTGTCCTGGTAAAGTAGACCTAATGGAATTTTGATGAATCTGTCCCATTCGTGGAGGCACAGAATAACCCCCTGTGGCAGCAATGTTCCCACCGTGAGCTTGCTGCCAGAGAACTGGATTATACCCCTGATGAGCAGGCACCTGTGGGATGACTGACTGATTAACCGGTGGATGGACAGGTGTGATGCCTGCAGTTGGTCTTACCTGAAACTGCTGAGGTGGCAGTCCAGGTGTTTGTACTGGAGCAGAGGGTTGGCCATAAGGTACTAGATTTTGAGGGAGATGGTGGGCCCCCTGCTGTCTGAGCTTTGGATCTGTAATGGGAATCTGGTTTAGAAATGGAGCTGGTGGAAATTGATTTGTCCCTTGGGGACCGGGTGGTAAATTCAGATTTGAAGGAAGGCTTTGCATTTCTAGTGGGTGGTTTTTAAAAGAAGCAATAGAAGGACTGACAGATTCAAGACTAGAAGGGCCAGTTCTAGGACCAACAACTTTCTGTCCAACCACAGGCTTTTGGGCGGTAGGTCTAGAAGGTGGTCTTTTTCCAATCTCCCTGCAGAAAATAATATGCCAGAGAAGTGTGAAGTAAGATACATTACAAAAATTGAGATTTAAGATTTGAGCTGACCATAAGATCTATAGTCAATCTACAGAGGCAACCCACAACCTGTAGATTTACTGAAAACTGATTTTTGTCTACAGCAAATCAATGTACTCAATCCTTGGTAGAGTAACCCTGTACAGGCACCAAAGTAAAATAATCGCCATTGGCCGGTACATTTTACAAGTTTGCTCACTCTCCAGACAAATGTGTGATTAAACACGGGTTGGACAATGAAACTGAAACTGGCCAATTTAGTGTTGGAGGATTCATGGTTAAATTTCTTTATTGACTGCACATTCCACCAGTAAGGGCAGAGAGTAAATGTTTAATTAGCAGAGTAATAGCACAGTTTTGCTAAAAATATTGCAATGCACAAAACATTATGGGTGACATATCAGAGTTCAAAAGAGGACAAATTGTTGGTGCATTAAGAGCTACGGTGTTGAGAGTCATGTTGCATGCCCAGAATTAAGTATGGTGGGGGATCAGTGATGTTTGGGCTGAAATATCATGGCATTCTCTACGCCAAATACTTGCTACATGGGCATGTCACTGCCAAAGGTCTACCAAACTCTTCTAGAGGATAAAGTGCACCCAATAGTTCACCTAATGGTTTAAACATTGTGTTCAAGTGCTGTGTATCAGGATGATAATGCACCAGTACACATGGCAAGACCAGAGTGGTGCCAGGGTGGTTTTATGAACATGAAAGTGAAGATGAACATTTCCCATTCACTAGATTTAAATAATATTGAGCCAATTTTGGGTGTTTTGGAGGAGCGAGTCAGGAAACTTTTTCCTCCACCAGCATGACATAGTGACCTGGCCACTATTCAGCAAGAAGTATGGCTCAAAATCCTGCTGGCCACTGTGCATGGTTTAAATCTGTTATTTCCAAGATAAATTGATGCTGTATTGACCACAAAAGGAGGCCCTACACCAGGGATGCCCAATCCTGTTGCTGGAGAACTACAGTACCTTCCTGCAGAGTTCATGTACAACCTTAATCAAACACACCTGTCTTTAATTACCAAGTGCTTGTTCCAGTCCTACTTAGGTTGGTTTAGTTGTTTTTTTATCAGGGTTGGTGCTAAACTGAGCAGGAAGGTATATCTCCAGGAACAACACCGGGCACTACTTCTCTACACCAAACACCAGGTGTTTTAGGACCAATCTCAATTCAACCTCTTAGTCCTTCTCCTTACCCCTACCCCTTTTTCTTGCACATTCGCGTAAAGGGGTTAGAGATGTCTCAATTCTCTTTAGCTTGAAGGCGTAGGCTAAGGGGAAGGGCTAGATATCCCTTGAAACTGATTTTTCAGGATATTTCTTGCCTAAAACAATTATTTAAAAATCCCACAAAATTCTGCCACAATAATAACTCTTGTATTGTAGTCCCACAACATACTTTCACATCTGCCATTTGATGACACTCGAATAACTTGTCAGAAAAGTCTAGTGTTATTTAGAATACAAGATGTCCACGGTGTAAATGCACAGTACAGTTACAAGCTTATTGCCACATTATATTGTTATGATAACATCATATTGTTGCCTTCAGTGCTTTCCTGAAGATAAATACCAAAAAATAAAAAGCAACAGGAAATACTACAGCAGTCGCTATCATCGATGTCATATGAAGTAAGAGACTGCGATAAAATATGACGACGTGTACAGGTGTTGTAGTGCTGTCCCATTCTCAGGGTAAAATTCAAAGCCCTTCCCCTTCACACTCTGTTTAAAGGGCCAAGGGGATGGCGTAGTAGTTTAAAAAAAAGAGAATTGGGATTGAGCCTTAGTTTTATTGTCCAACCCGTGCATCTATACAATAAATAGAACAACAATACTAATAAAATACACTGCTCAAAAAATAAAGAGAACACCTAAACACACAATATAACTCCAAATCAATAACAGTTCTGTAAAATCAAACTGCCCACTTAGGGGCTGATCACACCGAATGTGTTTTTACATTCCAAAAACGTGAGGCGCACCACACTGCCTTTTTTATTGACAAGAAAAAAAGCAATTTGCTGAATCAGCTGTGTTGTGCGTGAGTGTTGCTGTTGATATTGTTATAATTGTATTATTTTCTAATATTGTGATACTTAAGATTTGTAATGTGATAAAGCTCTGGATAACTTGAAACAGCGAGCACAAGTCCCGCATCAATGGGATGAATTTAGTATCAATATTATTTGCAAACGCATGTTCTGTCATCCGCGTGCTCTATTAATGTTGTATATGCAATTTTACATCCACACACGAATAGCTTTCCACCCGAGTCTGTGAATTAAAGATTTGCGCAAACAAAAACATGTTCGTGAAAACAAATATTACGTTTTGCATTCATACATCTTAATTTACGTGTGCGAAAAGTAAGTTTTGCATTTGCGGATTAGGTGATGCGCGTGTGTAAATTGACTTTGTTTGAATCTATACTGCCGGCTTTGTTTGAATTTTGAGACTTTCTTTTCACGGTTTTTAAGCTTTTCATGAGTCAAATACAAACAACTATACATGGAAAAGCCACAACGTTCTTATGCAATGTGTACACATCTACCTATCGATTTGAGAATTATACAATCCTGTATTACTACATTTGAGTCTGAAACAGTCCGATTTAAAATAATTGTGCAGCATTTGTAAAAACAGAGTTGTATTTGTGAATACATGCGCTCTCTTTTGTGTACGTGAATCCTAATTGGTTTGTCGGCAAATCCACGAGCGCACAACTGAATGAAACTTTCTGAATGAAATTTGAACAAAATGCTAAAATAAAAGAGAAACAAATATTTGTACAGGAGTAGAGGTGAATGAGGTGGCAGAGAATCTGACTTAAAATTGCTCAGAGAAACACTGTTGCTGTTAATCATTGTTTACTTCACCAATATTTATCGAATATGCCTATTGAAAGAAGGTTAGGGAAGAAATGTTATACCTCCATGTAAAAGTATTTTGTAATATTTTTAAAATACACTATTTTATTTTCATACATGTTGTGGCTGCTGTATTTTGTAGTTTATTTTGATACATATAAAATTGAGGCATTTGATATTTTATTTAAAAATAAACTTCAACGTTTTTTTGCCCATCTCTGACAATAATACAAGTTATTGCCAGAATCATACAACACTGATGTTTGCATGCTTTTATTAAAATAAGAAAGATTCAAATAAAGCATATTTGCCACAGTACATGTATCTGAATGGGCAGAAATGTTCCCTTAGTGTGAAGTATTCATAACCTTTCTTCAAAATCTTCAATCAATCATGGACCCAAATATATAGCATAGGACGTCACCATTTTAACCTACACTGAATGTTATAATGTGCTCCTGAGAGGAGGTTTGACTCTACAGTGGTTAAACGTTCGGTAAGTAGATGTGTACACATTGCATAAGAAAACTCGGTAAGTAGATGTGTACACATTGCATAAGAACGTTGTGGCTTTTCCGTGTATAGTTGTTTGTATTTGACTCTTGAAAAGCTTAAAAACCGCGAAAAGAAAGTCTCAATTTAAACGAAGCAGGCAGTATAGATTCAAACAAAAAGTCAATTTACACACGCGCATCACCTGATCCGCAAATGCAAAACTTACTTTTTGCACATGTAAATGAAGATGCATGAATGCAAAACATAATATTTGTTTTCACAAACATATTTTTGTTTGCGCAAATCTTTAATTCACAGACTCAGGTGGAAAGCTATTTGTGTGTGGATGTAAAACTGCATATACAACATTAATAGAGCACGCGGATGACAGAACATGCGTTTGCAAATAATATTGATACTAAATTCATCCCATACCGCATCCATCTTCAAAAGTCTCAGTAGTTGTCTTGACGACCTAAACACTGCTGTCACCTGAACGGAAACCCCGCCTCTGCTTTCATTTGATTGGAAAATGAAAAGTCACGACTGCCGCATTGTGCTTTTTCCAACTTTTTTCAACAGCGCACAGTGCACAACGGCAAAAACTCGAGGAGCAGCAGGCAGTTAAAAAGCGAGGCACGCAGGGTGCACAAGCAACACGCAACACGATTGTGGCCGTTAATAAATCATTTAATAAAGGTGCCTCTCACTGCAAAAAGTGAGTTGGATGTGATTGGCCCCTTAGGAAGCAACACTGACTGACAATCAATTTCACATGCTGTGGTGCAAATGGAACAGACAACAGGTAAAAACTATAGGCAAAAAGCAAGACACCCCAAATAAAGGAGTGGTGCAGGTGGTGACCACAGACCAGTTCCTATGCTTTCTGGCTGATGTTTTGGTCACTTTTGAAATCAAGCATGCTTTCACTCTACCGCTAGAGTGGTACCTCTACCACTAGAGATAGTCACACAAGTGGCTAAGGTAGTGCAGTTCATCCAGGATTGCACATCAATGCAAGCTGTGGCAAGACGGTTTGCTGCGTCTGTCAGCATAGTGTTCAGAGCATGGATGCTATCAGGAGACAGGCCAGTACATCAAAAGACACGGAGGAGGCCGTAGGAGGGCAACAGCCCAGCAGCAGGACCACTACAGACTCTATGAGAGTGGTATAAGGGCCTGAAGTCCACAGGTGGGGCTTGTGTTTACAGCCCAACACTGTGCAGGATGTTTGGCATTTCCCAGAGAACACCAAGACTGGAAAATTTGCCACTGGTGCCATGTGCTCTTGACAGATGAATGCAGGTTCACACTGAACATGTGACAGAAATGACAGAGGACATTCTGCTGCCTGCAATATCCTCCAGCATGACCGGTTTGGCGGTGGGTCAGTAATGATGTGGGGTGGCTTTTCTTTTTGAGGGCCGCACAGCCCTCTTTGTACTTTCCAGGGGTAGCCTGACTGCCATTAGGTTCAGAGATGAGATGTTTAGACCCCTTGTGAGACCATATGCCGGTGCAGTTGTCCCTGGGTTCCTCCTAATGCAAGACAATGCTAGACCTCATGTAGCTGGAGTGTGTCAGCAATTCCTGCAAGACGAAGGCATTGATGCCATCCAGACCTCCATGGGTTAATAAATTTAATTTCCATTGATCATTTTTGTGTGATTTTGTTGTCAGCACATTAAACTATGTAAAGTACAAAGTATTGAACACGAATATTTCATTTATTAAAATCTAGAATGAGTTTATTTTAGTGTCCCCTTTATATTTGTGAGCAGTGTACTATTGTTACAGACAATCTCCTGGGCTTCTGAATATTTTTCATGTTGTCTGTGTTTACTTAAGATGGTTTGCTGAAATAAAAAATGCTGATTGTAATCCATAAGGCCTCTTCTGTGAATTGCCACTATTCCCAACCAACATGCCAAAAAATAATATTATTTGATGAATCTGACATTTTACACACTAGAAATTATAGAGTAACAGATACACTACACATTCACTGATATGAACAGGAATAATGGTCTCACTGTAAAGTCAAGACACATAGAGAGTGTGTTCAAGAGCATACAATTGAAAATATACTGTATCTGCTAAAACTTTATTCGAAGCATTCCAGTCAATCACTAGTGGAAAAAAAATCTGAAATCTAAGATAACGGCTAACATAAGAAATCATTTAGTCACCCCACCATAAAATTTTGTTGCATATGCTAATGATTTACTTTTATTGTACAGGGTTTCCCCAGAGAAACTCAAGTAGTTTACTGAAAGTCACATTTTCACATACCAAAATCTATCTTTTTACACAAGACATCTTACCTCTCCAGCAAGGCAACTCGCTCTGCCTCTCTGGTTTGGCAATAGGACTTTGTTTTATCCAACAAGCCAGAGGTCTTCTTGTCCAGATCCTGGTAGAAATCTCTTCCCTCCTCAGCCTTCTTTATCAAGTCTTCATATGCCTCAAATGAGGCAATCAGAGACTGCACACTGGTGTTCCATCTTCAGGACAAAGTAAGAGGATTAATTAATTAATTGACTAATAACTGCATTAATTAATTAATTTGTTACATTTACATAGTGCTTTTCTGAGTACACAAAGCATTTTACAAAAGGCAGGGAATCTCCTCAACCACCACAAGTGTGCATCAATCTGGATTATGCTACAGAAGCCATTCTGTGCCAGACCAAAACACCACAAACATGCTTAATAACGCAAAGAAGAGTGAGTGATGAAACCAATTAGATGTTATGGGGACAGTTTGAAAGACATGATAGCCAAAGGCCAGAGGGCAAGTTTGGCCAGGATGCCAGGGACAAACCCCTACTCTTTTTTAAGTACATCCTGGAATTTTTAAATTACCACAGAGGCTCAGGTCCCCAGTTTAATGTCTCACACAAAGGATGGTGCTCCCTGAAGGTATAGTGTCCCCTTCACTATACTGGAATTACTAGGACCAATAAAGATCACAGGTTGAGCAAGCACTCTGTACTGGTCTTACAAGCAACTGTTCCAACAACAACACAGTTTTACCATGTGGGCTCCCATGGTCCAGCTACTAACCAGGCAACCTTGCTTAACTTGAGTGGTCTACCATGTGAGAGCTGCAGAAAGCTAGCTGCCGGTTTGATGTCAGTCACATATTTCAAATAACATTGACACATACTAAAGGGGTCTTATTATGCATTTTTATCTGAATGTAATTCATTGTCCGGTGTATGTTTGAGCATGAATAACATCTAAAAAGTCCACTCCAAAGGAAAAAAATATTTTTCAAGAACTACACTAAAAGCCTCAATGGACCACAAGAGTTGTTTTCTGAGATTTTACAGATGTCAGTAAATCAGCCCAAATCCCACCTATAGAAATTCAAATGGTTGGTGGGCAGGTAGGGGCAAAACAACAATAACTTCACCACTATGATATGTTTATGGTTCTTTGTGGTCACGCCAGCTGGAGCTGCTGAGACACTACCCTGAAGAGAGTTTTTCTAGGGTGAAATGTCTGTGATGAGTTTTGGTCATTAACAAGAAACGTGCTTGTCTTTCTCTGGCTCATTCAGCCAGCAGTCTCTCTCTGTGGCTGCTTAGGGGGAAAGGCTTGGAAGTACTCAAATGCAGTCTAGACCAATCACAACAAAACAGGACAACTAACCAATTACAACACACTTAATTTTTTTGGAAGGCGGGCCTTCATCAAACCTTTAACAAGCAGAGCCATTAAAACAACAATCTAAACAATTTCCAGAACTGGGATGTGGCTGGAAGGGCATCCACTTCATAAAACATATGCTGGAATAGTTGGTGGTAAATTTTGCTGTGGCGACCCCTGATAAATAAAGGACTAAGCTGAAGGAAAATGAATGAATTATCTAAACAAACATCTAAACAATAATGTGTTTTTCAAACCACGAAGCATGAAACAATGTTCTGGTACACCCAAAAAACAGAATTGCTCAAAAATAGTCTCACTCAGTGATCGAACTCATTTGAAGTAATAGTGTTGTATATTTCAGTGTGCAATATAAACAATAAATTTCAATCTAAATTTCTATTGTAACTGTATATAGATATAAAAAAGATTTTGCTGATTTCTTATCTGAAATAGTTCTGGCCACAGATAAAGCTTTCATTGTTGGTTATTTTAATATTTATATAGAAAATAAAAACGATGCTTTAAGACTGGCCTTCTTAAACATACTAGCCTCTGTTGGAGTGAAACAGCATGTCTCAGGGCCTACTCAACGGCTTAATCATACCTTACACCTAATATTATCACATGGTATCAATATTGATAATGTTGTGCAGCAGAGTGATGACATTTCAGATCACTATTTAATCTCCTGTTTATTGTGCATTGATAGGTCTACAAAATCATCTTCTATTCACAAATATGATAAAACGACCTACCTGATCTTTCTAATTTCCATAGCATTCCAGGCAGCCTATAAGAGCTTCACACTGCAACTGAAACTATTGATTCTGTCCTTTCTAGCACATTAAACATAGTTGCTCTGTTCCACTTAAAAAAGATTAGGGAAAAATCTGACGCCATGGCACAATGAGCACAAACGTGCCTTAAAGAAAGCAGCCCGGAAAATGGAATGCAGATGGAAGAAATCCAAACTCTTTTGCCTGGCCTAAAAGAAAGTTCGCTTAACTTTACAAAGGTTCTAAAGTCTGCCAGATCTGCTTATTTTTACTTTATAAAAGGAAATAAACACAAACCTAGGGTCCTGTTTAACACAGTAGTCAATCTTACTAAAAAATAAATCATCAACATGCATTTCTCAACACAGAAGTAGTGACTTCATAAATTTCTTTGCATGCAAGATTGATGATATTAGAGATAAAATAAGCAACATCAATCTGCCTCCTACAGCATCATCCCAATCAAAGAACTGTAGACTGTTAATGGATAAACTTCGGACTTTTTCAGCAGTAGATGAGGAAGAACTGTCTAAACTGGTAATTTCCTCCAAATCAACAATATATCTGTTACATCCTATACTGATCAAATTAAAACAATTGTTTTCAGAAGTTTCTGTACCTGTTCTTAACGTTTTGATTCCACCCCTACTTTCAGAATATGTGGCTAAAACTAGCTGTCATTAAGCTTCTGATTTAAAAAAAAGCACAGCTTGATCCCAAAGAATCAGTAAATTAGACCCTTTTCAACCTGCCTTTTCAATCAAAGATACTAGAAAAAATTGTATCTGCTCAACTCTGTCCCTTCCTACACAGAAACAATATATATTTTTTGAATTCTAATCTGTATTTAGAGCATTTCATAGCACAGAAACAGTGCTGTCACCACCGGCTTGCTTGGTTTGGGACTTGAGGAGCTGCGCATAGATGGATTTAATCTTCAGTGTTTGGACTTTCAGCAGTAAAAATTAAACCACACTGAACTAAACTACTACTATTGAAAACTGTACTGACACAGTTACAATTTCACTTTACTAGAACTTCTATCTTAAGCTGCTTTGACCCAATCTACCTTGTAAAAGCACTATAGAAATAAAAATAAACTGAATTGAAAAATAGAACCGCTTTAACATTTGAAATCAGAGTTTTTGACAAAAAAATACATACCCTTGTTCTGTGAGCGTGAGCGTCTTCCGGACAGGGGCATACTGCACATTAGCTTCCGTTAGAGCTTTTAGAATGTTATCTTGGGCAACCAAGTTTTGTTCTATATATCCTTTCAGCTGATCATATTTCTTCAGCTGCTCTGCAAACAGTGTCTAAATAAAAGATAGAAGCAAAAAGGATAGAGACTTAGACTGGTTATTTGTCCAACAAAAGAGCAGCTTAGAAAAGAAAAAATAGAAGGTAGATCATTAACCTTGAAATCAGCACGATCTGTAGTTACAAGGACTCCTGTGATGTCATCTTTATGAATAAGGTCCCGAAGTTGACTCTCCAATGACATCCTCTGCTTTCGCATTTCATCCACTTTACCAAGAATAGTCTTCATTTTTTGCGAGGAAACAATTTCATCTTAAAATATAAGAGAAATTTGTCAACACATTTTCGTGGATAATGGACAGATTCACAACAGATTACATTTATTTATCCTCCATTCATCTATTCAAGAAAAAACAATTAGGATAGCCTGTTGAATTTCCATATGAGGAAATCATTAACAACTATATGTTCCTTGGCAGGTCTTAAAATTTGGAAGATAAAATCCTCAGATGAACATCACAATCTCACAACCTTTTCATTATTCATTTAACAAAAATTAAGTTAAGATAGAAATGCCGTGGGGGACAAACTTAGGACACCATATGATTCAGATGCCTGTACATTAACTTTTAGCAGACACAACTTAAAATGTACTTTTAAGTTTTACAGTTTTTTTTTTTTTTGCACAGCTTTCATCATAGCTTTTCAGTCAGAATGAGGCCTGGACACCATGATATTTTTTCTTTTCTTTTTCAGCTAGATTTGCTGCTGTGCTTGGAATTATTCATCCACTAACCATGTTTAACCATGTCACAATTTTAAGCGTGAAACACGCGTATGGGCATTTCATGAATAAATCATGACTGATTAAAACTTTTGTACTAAAGTTTATTCCAAATTGCCTGAAAAAAAGTCAAGAACAAATTACACCACATGTACACAATAATCATGTACGCCTTGGTCTATAAACATTTTTAAAGAACCCTACATAAAATTAGATTTTTGTTATTTACAGGGTAATTGAAAAGTAAACAGACAGTAAATGACAGTAATTAAGAGGTCCAAACAACAAATCACCTGCTCTACAAAGGATTCATTTGTTTGGAGGCATGGTAACTGTGACTGCATCTTTAAAAAGTGTACAGATATGTTTCCTGAGTATAATGAATGCCTATTCAGGCTCTGAGATTTTGTTTTATGAGAGAGGCAACTCTATGCAGAAAAAGCACCTGAGCATCAAGACCGTTCATACAGCGTGGTTGTCTAGCATAATAAAAAGAGTCTTTTTTTAAGGTCAACCAAAATGAACTGAAAGTGAAAGCATGTTTAACCTCAAAATCTTCTTTATGTTAAAGTTCTTTTTCTTTTTTTTAGTGTCATTATTCAAAATTTGACATCTTTTTTTCTACGGACAAGTGCCACTTTGAGAAAAGCTCTTAAATGGAGCAGGTTACTACCACTAACTTTTTTTAAATTACTAACTTTGTGCATGTAGAAGCTAATTTAGACAACAGCCTAACAGTAGAACGAGTTTAGGAACAAACTCATGTGCCTATGCACGTGTTGTAAATTAGGCAGAAGTTTTCATGAGAAGTTAAAATGTGGTAAGATACAAAAAAACGTACATAATTATTAGCAAATGAGACCCACTGTCTTGTTGCACGACCCAATTTTTTGGGCTAAGCTTTAGATGTGGGATGGACATTGTTACATTGCAAACTGCTAGAACCACTGCAGTTGCAGTGCCTGACTTATTTTAGTGAATGCTGTATATCATCTAAGGTTTTATTTTACACATTTTAAGACCTGACAAAAATATTTGATCATGTCCTGGAAATATATCTTGTCCTGATTTTTTCAAGAGTGTACATATTTCAGGTAAGAAACACTTTTACCTTGACTAAGCTCTGGCTGTGGTAGGCTCTTTCGGAGTTCCTCGACAGATCCCTGTAATAGTCTCAGGTTTGGGATGTGCTGGTTCATGGCTTTGTGGAGCTCAGTGTTGGTGTTGCTGGCTGTCTGATGAGCAGCCTCATATTTCTTCAAATCTTTTTGAATATCCTGAAAGACCGTAGGCCTTGCTGGTAATCCCTTCTGTCCCACCAGCTCTATCAAACCCTTCTCCCCAGCCTCATCTTCTTCCAGGGCAGTACGGACCTCATCCAGAGATGAACCCACATCAGTGTAAACATTAGATAGTGCTGAAACAAATACATAACTAGATGTCATTGAATACATCTAAATGAATCAAACAATGATAATTATTATTAAATTCAATTATAAAACTGTTTTGTTTTATTCAAAAATATTACAGACATAACCATTCACAAACTAACAGTGCACAATAGTAGAATGAAAATTTGTGTTTTAATACATATTTTTAGTTTGTGTGCGTCCACTCTCACCTTGCATGGCTTGAACAAGGTTTTTGACAGTGTCTGGCCTTACACTGAGAAATGCACATTTTTCCAACAGAGCATCAGGGAGAGATTTAAACATGTCTATTTTATACAAAGAGTCACTGCTTAAAGACTCCATGAACTTCCTGCAAAGGGAAAGAAGGAAAAGAAGAAAATATTTCAGCTTGTGTTGTGTGCGACATACACTGTATAATCAAGAGTTATTGATGAACTGGATGCATTTTTTAGAGTAATCATGACAGAATATGTGTTTTAGGTCAAGTTGAGGTTGGTTAGTAAGAATGACTTACTCAAGGATTTGGTTTTTGTCCTCTATTTTCGACACAATGTCCCTAAGTAACTTTGCCTTCTCCTCACTTAAAGAGATGGGGAAAGAGGGGAAAAGGGATGATGAACACATATAGAAACTTTCTACATTATGCATAGCACATAATACATCACTGAAGCATGTTCCCAATGCACCAGCTGACCTGTAAAGGGATGAGGCCTCGTGAGTTGCCATGGGAACAAGCTTAAAAAAGAGGTCAGGACCGGTGACACTTTGATCAGTAAGGCTCACAGGCAGGGGTTTCACCAATGATGCACCTGCAGAGCAGATGCCAAAGCAGTAAACAATAACAAAAAACCTAATTTCATTATGATCGTTTTAAAACAGATTAAGATAACAAGATATTATACCTTTTACTGCTCCCAATGAGTCCAGACCAGGCACAGACTCGTGGTAAATGAAGTCATTGTCCTTTTTCGCTGAGTTATATCTTGAACAGACAAAAATGTTTAGTTAAAATCCCACTTTTTTTATAGTTGAAACATGAAATTTAATGCATACTGAAAGCTTTTCAAAGGGTTAGTTCACACAAAAATTTCAATTACGTTATTGATTACTCACCCATGCCCTGAGACCTTCTAAATACAAATGAAGATATTTTGGATGTAATCCCTGAGCTCCCTGATCCTCCATAGACATCGATGTTACTGACTCGATCATAAAGTTCATAAAGGTGCCAAAAACATCATCAAACACAGTCCATGTGTGTTCAGTGGTTCAATCGGAATATTATGAAGCTACAAGAATACTTGTGTGTGCATAAATACAAATATCTTTCTTTAGTAGTTCCTTCTCAGTGCCAATATAGGTGTGCTTTCACAAGCATTGTACACTGATGTATACCTCGAATGTCCTTGTGCGACTTCCTCTGTTTGAAACGAAGCACAGGTGCATCCAAGGTATACATCAGCAGTGACACACATAAACAGCACAACACTCTCAAAAACGTGTGCCTTACACTGAAACTGAGGAGAAAAAAAAAAACAGTTGAATAAAGTAGTTATTTTTGTTGTACGTGTGTAAAAAAGGTATTCTCGTAGCTTGATAATATTTTGACTGAACCCCTAAGGGCATATGATCTGTTTTGATAATGTTTCTGATAATGTTTTATGGACTGTTGGTATCTATGAAAGATCATGGAGCTCTTGGATTTCTTTCAAAATATATTTGTATTCTGTTGACAAATGAAGTCTCAGGGAATTAGAACAACATGAAGCCGAGTAATTAATAACAATTTTTTGGGAGAACTAACCTTTTACAGCTCAAATGTGGTTTAGACCCTATAAATGTAAATGCACAATTAAAGTGGCTTACTTTCCACCAATTACATCCATTGTGAATTTCAAAGCTTCCTGTATAGTTTCTGGTTGGCCCTGTGAAGCACATGTCACCAGTTTCTTTGTTAGCGAGTGGGAATATTGTGATTATTAAGACAATGTGATATATATATATATATATATATATATATATATATATATATAAGAGCCCCGGCTGGGTCAGTTGGCATTTCTGTGTGAAGTTTGCATGTTCTCCCCGTGGTTGCATGGGTTTCCTCCAGGTGCTCCGGTTTCCCCCACAAGTCCAAAGACATGTGGTATAGGTGAATTGGGTAGGCTGAATTGTCCGTAGTGTACAAGTGTGAATGTGTGTGTATGGATGTTTCCCAGAGATGGGTTGTGGCTGGAAGGGCATCCGCTACGTAAAAAATATGCTACATAAGTTGGCGGTTGATTCTGCTGTGGCGACCCCGGATTAATAAAGGGACTAAGCCGACAAGAAAATGAATGAATGAATATATATATATATATATATATAAAAATATTTATATATATATATATATATATATGATGTATTTGTCTGGTGGAGATTAAACAACACCACACAAGTCAAGGAAATTCTATCATCAAGGGGTCTGTAGAAAATTTAATTGGATGGGTTGAGTGTGGATGTTTGAGAATATTTACCTTGCTCTGTTTAATTGCCTCATTAAGTTTGTCAAGCGAGAACTGAAAATATGCAACCTGCAGAGAAACAACACTATCATCAGAGGGCTCACATTCCACAGAGATGGTTGACTTTTTTAAAAATGTGCACCAAATAAAGTTTTCACTTACAAGTTTTCACAAATAAAGTCTTAGTTAGCAAACCAAACTAAACTATTTCTCACAGTGCATCCAACAGTCAAGTCAAAAAGTGCGCCAAACGCACACAAAGCATTCACTTACTGCTTCTCCGTATTTCTGCTGTTCCTCTGACTGCTTTCCCATATGCAACTAATGGGAATAAAATGATGCATGGTTTGTTATAATTATGCGTCTATGGAAATGTATAATGTATACAGAATTGCGTGGTGAGCATTATGGTCTCACGTGTGTGATGGCACTAAAGTAGCTGATCTTCATGTTAATGAGTTTCTTCCACTCTTTCTGAATCCTCCCTGGCACACATTCAGAACTCTCCAACACCCTGAGACAATCCTTATAATAGTCACACACCTGAAATAAGACATTCCATTAATATTGGAGTGGTAAGTGCTCGCATTCATTTTCAGAGGCGAGTACATGGACGGAACCGCTTACCTGAGCACAAATCTTTGCTATTAAATGACTCTTCCTGTTGTCTAGAAGAGTTTTTTCCAACAGACACTCTTGAGCTTGGCCCTTGTGAAAGAAAGACAGAAATAATAAAAAGGGATGAGGCATTAAAATAGTAACCACCTGATTCATGTAAACTATTCCAAGTAGCTGAAAACTGAAATGCAGCATTTGTTTGGTAGAGTCTGTGTTTACCAGCATGAGGCTGATGTTGATGGAAAGCGCCTGGCTGCTCATGTCAGAGCTGTAGCTGTGACTGTAGTGGTCTCTAAGGTAAGTAAAAGCCCCAGCAGAACACTGGAAATGAGTACAGGACACTTTCATGCCCTTAACACACCAACAGACGCATACAAAAACAAGAGGCATTTGGTTAGAGAAATATTTATATTTTTACCCTTTATTCAAATATACTGATGTAATGCTAGTGTATACTTTCAAAACATATTGTGTAGTTGTGCTTAAAACTTTGATATGTGCACTGTGATTCAGTTATTTCATTTGATATAATACAAGGACATGTGGTAATTGAGGAATGCACAGCATAATGGCTACAAATTAGATGTAAGAAAGCATTAATAACTGATTAAATATTGAAAAAAAATGTTGCTGATAGTATAGTCAATGTATATACATTTGAAGTGGATCAAAACCTTTATCAAAATTGTCCTATTACTGTTGAACAACACCCATTTTTATCTTAGGACAATTTTGTTCCACTTCAAGTATTAACTGTATTACTGTATACAGTTGAAATCAAATTATTAGGCCTACTGTATTTCTTTTTAAAATGTTTCCCAAATAATGTTTAACAAAGCAATGAATTTTTCACAGTATTTCCTGTATTTTTTATGGAGAAAGTCTTATTTGTTTTATTTTGTCTAGAATAAAAGTTGTAATGTTTTACATAAAATAAATAAATGTTTTAAAACAATTTTAAGGTCAATATTATTAGCCCCCTTCAGCAATATTTTATTTGATTGTCTGCAGAACAAACCACTGTTATACAATGACTTGCCTAATTATCCTAGTTAAGCCTTCAAATTGCACTTTAAGCTGAATACTAGTATCTTGAAAAATACCTAGTAAAATATTATTTACTGTCATCATGGCAAAGACAAAATTATAGGAAAAAAATCTTTCCATTAAATAAAAATTGGGGAAAAAATAATTCAGGAGGGCTAATAATTCTTCAACTATATGCACATCTGTGAGCTATATACCGCAATAAGCTAAAACTGGCTCTTTTTTTTTTTTTTACAAAAATATTTTTGTAAGTGAACTACCTTCAAACTATTTTAGTATTTTCCTCTTCCCAATGTAATTTAATGGAATAAATAAACTTGTACAAATAATGGAGAGACAACTGTCCAAGTCTCCTCTAAACACTGCTAAATGAGGATTTGTAACGTGTGATTATAGCATCAATAAGACACTATTACAACGTTTATTCTACCACATAAATGGTCATTAAAGGTCTACTATTTTTTTGCATTTATTTATTTGCAAACATTATGCCATTCGTAGTTTGAGCTAGTTTAGTACATCAAGTTTAAATAAAAATGTTTCAAGAATAAAGCATGTTTTAGTCCTTTTAATATTTTCATTTGTTCCAGTAACTGCTTGCTGTATTTTAAGTTTAATTTAGAATAAACCTCATATTCACCTCCTCAGATAGGCGGTTATCCACAGCTCCCAGCAGTGAGTGCAAAGCACCTAAAACAGATTAGAGTAATGGTTGATTGCAAATTTAATTGCAGTTTTTATGCAAAACAAATATGAAGTAATTAATTTTTATGCAGATGCTTTGATTGTATTTATATTACCTAGGTTATAAAGGACACAAGCATGCTCATAATTAATATCATCATGTGTGATATTCCTCCCTGTAAAGATATCTGTCCTGAAAGGAGATGAAACGCAGAAAATATTAAAGAAAAGGTAAATGATCCACATTGACTGTAACAAGTATGATCTTTACCATGTCACAGGCAGAGCAGCCTCCTGGCCAGTTGCCATGGGAACACGACTCTGCAGAAAGTGCAGCTGACCACAGTACTTTCTAAGAGTGTTGCAGCCCTCAAAATCCCTTGGGATGTTTACTACACACTGAGAATGAGAAAGATCTCATCAAGCAGTTCATCAAGCACCATCAACTTATTTCGATATCTCATTAACTGCAGCCATATGCAAGTGTGCAACTACATTTCCCATAATTCCACTGATATACCCACCTCTCTAAGCTGCTCCAGTCTTTTTAGTGCCTCACTGTAGTTCTCCGGGTTCTCACCATAGTTTATTTCAATGTACTGGGACATATAAGGAAGAAAAGACACTGTTATCGTTTAATGAAACCAATATTTCTGATATACAGTATAATAATGGCAAGTTCAAGCAAGATGCTAGTACTAGTAACAGTATTTTAGATCATTTTATTTAGTAATTTAACAACAAATAATAAATAATATTCTAGCTTCATTGGCTATCACAATATATAGCAGATACAGTAGGTAAAATAAGTATTGAACACACATCTTGATTTGTCCTGGTAAATATATTTGCAAAGGAGCTGTTGACATAAAATTATACCAGATTTTGTTAAAAACAAACAAACAAAAAAGCATATAATAAAAACAAAACAAAAATATCAAGGAAAAACGTAACACATTTTAACAATTGAATGACACAATGAGAAAAGTACTGAACTACTGAAATAAATTAAATACCATTCTAGCTTTTTCTGAAACCAATTGAGAGCTTTCTTGGCTGTATTTGGGATCATTTGTTATCTTGCTGAAATGCCATCCTGCTAATGTAGGTATTGGGAATGAAGCAGCTAATATTAATTTTCATTGAGTGGGGTAGGGTTGCTTTTAAACTACTGAGAAATTGCAGCTGCAGACTGGGCTTTCTATGCCTTTTTATACTGCATTTTCTTCATGTTCAATGCTTTTTCCCAGTGTTATTTCATTTTATTACAAATAACTTAATTTCAAAACTAATTATCTTAAAAAAAAATTCTTGTATGCATCAATTATTTTGCTTGTTATTGACATCTCGTGAAAACTGCAAGTCAACAGCACCTTTAAAATTATATTTTCTCAGAAAAATGATGACGTGTTCAATACTTATTTTACAAGCTGTATATATATTAAAACATAGTGCACTTAAATTACTAACATTTAATAAAAATCTAAACTTCAACAACAATCAAATGGATAAATGTTAATTCTAATCAATGTTAAATGTGTGGGTTTATGTTCTTTTAACACATCTTTAAAAGTTTGTAGAGAGATACTAATGGTGGCTTAATGCAAATGTGAGGAAGATCATTTGTTTCTCAAATGGTCACGTTGCATACTATATGCTTGCAAGTTTGATGACAACATTGCTGTTTGGCATTACTTGCACTGGATAGACTACTATATCTTTCAAGAAGTCACGACATCATTTATATAGCACTTTTTAAAATGTAGATTGTGCTAAAGTAGCTTTGCATAGATGAAAAAAATATAATAAAACGCGATAACAATCTTTCATTATACATTGCTAACTGGTTATAAATATAAAGTTTTTGTCACCTTAACGTTACATGTTAATCTTTTGCGATAAACACTTTTAACCATAAGATTATTTCTGTAAGTCAGAAATAATTCCCCAGATGACAATATGTTTTTTTAAAGTCACAGAGCTTAAAATGGCAGCGCATTATCGTAACAGTAAATATCGTAAAAAGCTGATCACTGTAGTACGACAGCCTGAACATGGGCTCGGAGTCTCTCACCTGCCTGACAGTGGGACTAAACTGAAAGTCCCCTGCTTCCTTAAGCTCCAGCCATATCATTGGCATCCTGGGAACGGCCTCCATTATACCTCCACGAAAGTACTCTTCCAACTTAAGAGGACTTTTCAACGGTATTGTATAATTAGTTTTTCTTTATCCCAAAAGACGAAGCTAATTATGCCTCGATCTGATCAGAAAACTTGTCGCCTGGATCCGCCTGACGCTCCCACCTTTGACTCTTCTTCAAAACAAATACGTCACCGGAAGTACGTCAACAAATGTGTACTTAAATGAGCTATTCTATCTCCGAATATATTTCATAAAACTTGTTAATTTTGTGTGAGTGAAAATGAAACAAATCTTGTTGTGCTTAATTTTAAAATAAATAAATAATAATAATAAGATTTTGAAATTACTCTCTTTTACTTTGTACTCTCCTTTACTCGTCCTTTACTCATTAAGTTAATGTAAGATACACATAACTCATAAAAAACCCACGTTTTGCTTTTTAAATGTATTTTTGAATGTCACATTTTTAGCATGTACCATATTTTAAGAAAACAAATACATTAAAGCAAATGTTATATTTATTTTAACTAATGTTGACCTGAACATTAAATTAACGCAATTAAATGTTTAATCTGTCAGAAATGTTGCACTTCATTAATGTTTATTAACATTTTTCCCGTGTTCAAACACACGTGCACTATGAATGATGTGCCCTAGGCGGCAGCAGTGTATTAGTTTTCGTCAGGGTTTTAATCATGACGAATTAAAGTCATAACAACGATTTATGAAGTTCGTAACGATATTGCAATTGAAATGTTTTTAATATCTGTGTGAAATTTAGGTTGCGGATGTGAAAAATAAACTTATTCTACAAACAGTGCAAATTCTATTCAATTCAATTCAATAAATGCTTTATTGGCATGACAAATGTTACAAATGTATTACAATGTAAAAGCATTTAAAAGTTTCCATTAAGAAGAACATATATATTTAAAAACATAGTAAAGACAGTAAAAAGTAGTATAGTATTATTATTATTATTATTATTATTATTAATAATAATAAAATAATTAAATAAAATACAAATAAAAAATAAATAAATCAAAATCTCTCTCTCTCTCTCTCTCTCTCTCTCTCTCACACACACACACACACACACACACACACACACACACACACACACACACACACACACACACACACACACACACACACTTCTAGTAGCTCTCTTCTACACGTCTGGTCTTGGCTTTGTTGTTCAGATCTTTTGTCCAGCGTCTTTTCAGCTGTGAAAGACTTATATTTAGAGCAGAAAAATGTCACCTGTGGGTACTGTACACGTAAGAATATGTGTGTGAGTGCATTGTATTTTAGACTGACAGATGGTTAGCTATTTATGTAGTAATATAACAACAATAATCCTTGAGCAAGTTAAATAACTTTTGATTTGTTGGAGGGAGAACATGCCTGGCTTCAAGTCTTTGTTTTCCAGTTGTTTCTAGCACTGGCACTCTGTATTGATTATCTTACATCCCACAGTCTTTCCTGAATGCAAGGCCTTCTTTCCTCCCTCTTCTGCGGGGTGGGGTGCTAATCTGCCTGCATGGGGCGGCCATGACATTTACCAAGGAATTATGGGTACATAATAAACTCTTAATCAAAGAGCCAACGACTTCTGCTGCAATATCAGGGTGGAGAGAGATGCATCTGAGTGTGAGTAAAAGGAAATAACAGGAAAGAGTCAAAGCTAGACAAAGGTGTTTTCACTGTAGTGCAATTAGTTGTGAAATATTGAAAAGGAATTTACATCTCCTGTGTATGAAACATGACTAGTCCATTAACATGCTCATTGCATTGTTCATTTATGATGACAAAGTTATTTTATTTTTACTGGCGGAACTTTGCTAGTTTGCAGGTCTTGGGTTTATTTTTAATTAAGGAAATGAATGACATGCATTTTCAAATTTAAGCAAGGTTTACATGAATGAATCTTGTCTTTCACAATACAAATGAGAAAAACATTACTTTTAAAACAGAAATACCAAGGGACACCTAATGTAAAATATTCGGATGCTAAGTGGATTCTCTGCGGTGCATCCAAAAAAAAGTGTATCTATTTTAATGAGTTGAAATCATTTGCCAATAATTAATAAGATGTTAATATTTTATATCTCATCACTCATAAGCCCAGCTGGGTCCTGCCTCTGACTAACCAATGACTGACAGCCAGCAGTCTCCCTGCTGTAACCATGGTGACACCTGGTCTCTGGTGGACTCAAGTCTTGGAGACTTTAATTGGAGTTTACTGAACTGAATCAGCCTCTGTAGAATTAGAGTGGCTTGAATAGATTATACGTTTTTAAAAGAGAAAGACAGAGGAGAAGTTTTTTATGGGTTAACAATGCAGTGAAAGTTTGAGTATATGTTTGTGATGGCCATATGGGAATAATGGAAAAAGCAAGTGTTTTTTCATGGCAAAATGGGACAGAATATTAATTCTACACTTGTGATGACTAAATGATTGCACATGTATATTTGATATGTGCTGATTTGTCAGGGGAATCAAATTCGTTAACATTAATTGATGCTAATGTGCCTAAGGAGAGCGCAGTGCATGCTGGGTAACACAGAACACCGGTGACAGGACTTCTTCTGGCAGGTGGCAGTTAGTGTTGGAAACCCTTACTCTTCCTTCTAGACCTTTCTTTCTCGAAGTCTGTTATCTAATTATTTTGGTATACCATGCAAATAGCCTAAACTCACACATGTCTTATGTGGAGAGAACGATGGGTTATTGTGGAGTATATTATGTGTGTGTGACCAAATGATGCCAAAACATTTGTTATGAATCACTTATACACACACCTGTGACAAGGTCAGCTCCAGAAAAGCATCTTTTAAAAGCCCTCTTCTTAATCACGAACATGAGACGAGATGATGAGACGAGCAAAAAAGATTTTGGACAATATTAGAAAGTAAAACAGGTATTTTAAAAGTAATATGCATGACTCAACTCAATTAGATGATCCAGGGGTAAATTAAAAACAACTACTTAATCAAAAGGGGGATTGAGAGTATGTAGATGTAAGCCTTCGTTCACTTGATGAAGTGGGACTTACTTGAAAACGGCGGTGGGGATTCCCTCGAAGGAACAATGGCAGAAATGAGAGCATGTTGAAAAATGGAGTGGAACACCGTTCGGTTAGCCCTACAAATTCCTGTCTACTAATGATGTGATGACATGAATCCGGTGTGTTTGGTGTTGATGGTCAGGAACCTCTGGGCTAAACCCTTCAGAGGCCAGTGAGTCAGCTGGGCTGTCAGATGAGGTCCTGTTAGCAAAGGCTGAAATACAACCTATACCTCCCGCTGAGATCCTTCATTCATTAATTCATTTTCTTTTCGGCTTAGTCCCTTTATTAATCCGGGGTCGCCACAGCAGAATGATCCGCCAACTTATCCAGCATATTGTTACGCAGCGGATGCCCTTCCAGCCACAACCCATCTCTGGGAAACATCCACACACACTCATTCACACTCATACACTACGGACAATTTAGCCTACCCAATTCACCTGTACCGCATGTCTTTGGACTTGTGGGGGAAACCGGAGCACCCGGAGGAAACCCACGCAACCACGGGGAGAACATGCAAACTCCACACAGAAATGCCAACTGACCCAGCCGAGGCTCGAACCAGCGACCTTCTTGCTGTGAGGTGAACGTGCTACCCACTAGGCCACCGTGACGCCTTCCCGCTGAGATATAAAAAAAAAAAAAAAACTGCAGTTGCTTCATTCAAACCAATCATAGCTCTTCAAGTTTTAAGTCAGCCAATCATGGTTCACAAGTTCACTTAGAGATAAATAAAAGGGTTAAATCACACAAAAATGAAAATTTTCATATTAATTACTCATCATATGAATTACATCCTCATATTTCCCCACATATGAGCGGGCGCAACCATTTGAATCGGTCTGGCTTGAGACTTCTGGTCCCATTTACTTCCATTCATTTTTAGATGTTAAAAGCAGTTATGCTGCTTGATTTTGCAAACTGATATTTTCTTATTATATTATTTTGTCTGTAAAGTCATGAACAAACTTGTTTGCAGAGCAAGTAGTTTGACAATTTTTTTCGTTTATTATTCCTAGTCATTTCTCCCATAGGCAACTTAATCAGAAGTTCTAAAACAACTGCAATATATGAGAGCACTTCGACATCGCAGAAGAAGGTCAATAGGTGAATTGGATTAATTAAATTGGCTGTAGTGTACAAGTGTGTGTCTGAATGTGAGAGTGTATGGGTGTTTCCCAGTGCTGGGTTGTGGGGGATCTGCTGCATATAACATGCCAGAATAGTTGGCGGGGACATTGATTTGAAATCCTTCTGACTACTGTTAAAACATTTTCAACACACGTAAGTTATGTGGTGACTGCAGCCAAGCACAAGCTCGTGGCTAGCACTGTTGTCTCCTCCCTTAATTTCTGCATATGCAACACTAGTATATATGTGATACTTTGACATGAGAAATATGTTTTACCGCTTTATTGTTTGTATTACATGAGCTTATGTATCTTCTCAAGGCCCAAGATGTTTTTATATGCATTTTTATTTGCTATTTGGGCTTAGATAGAATAAAACCTAAGTAACATCTTTTGATACGATGTACTTTTACAGAAAAATAATGTCCATATATGTGGACTTGTGGTCCAAATTTCCAAAAAACACAATAAAGTCACCTTTGTGTATTAGAATGAAAAACTCTTTATTTCTGCCTTGAACACAACTGTTTTTTCCTGAATGTTTTTTAATAGCCACTCTTGGATTAGGCTACTATTGTGTTTTGAACATCATAGTAAAAAAAATGAAAAAACAGTTGCTCGTGACATTTGGTAATGTAAAAAAGGGAATATGTTAAAGGCTGCGATAACTGAGCACTGAAAGACCAGGCCTGTTTACAGAGGCCCAGAGGTCATCTGATTGATTGACCTTCATGGAGTCGGAGAATATGTAGGAACCAATGAACATATACACAACTTGAAAACAGTTACAGTAACAGTTGCGCTCGGTATGCAAGCATGAGAACACTTTGCAGGTCATACAATGCACTCTGGTTCTGCCAGTGCAGCCTAGTTGTCTGCAGTGCATTGCATTTTTCAGGCCAGTCATCTCTGGGAGTTGGGCATTAGCCCTCCTGCGGACAGAGACAAGGGGCAACTCTGTCACGACGTTTCACTCCCTGATTTGAATCTTCTTTCTCTGACTGTGTCAAAAGGTCTGCATCTGCACCGTGATGCTGGGCCAAGAGGATCGTAGCCACTTCCATGCGGAACTGAAAGAACGAAATGGGACTTGTTTTTGGTCCAGCACATATTGCATGGTCTTTTCGGTAGAGTAGCCAGCTGTTGGCTAAAGCCAGATCTGTGAAGTGCATTACCTTCTGCTTTGTCCACTTCTTAGTACGGGTGCGATCAAATCAGCCCCACCCATCTTGTTGTTGTATTCACGGACAATGCTTGGTCGTGAGACAGTGACATACTGTTTCATTTTCTTGTCCCAGCGCTGGCAGGTATCTTCTGGCTGTGTACCATGAACAACAGACATCAGCAATACTGGTTTGTTGTCATACCACTTCACTACACACAACTTTCCATCTTCAGTGGAAACTTCTGATAGGTACCTCTTCCTGCATTTTTCATGGATTTGTCACTGGGTAAGTCATGCTTCGATTCAGCGATTCGGTTGTTCATTATTGTACCACTCATGTACAGCTCTTTCTCCATCATTCGTTGTGCACCTTTTATGGTGGTGAAGAACCAGTCACAATACACCTTTGTGCCACAATGCAGAGTTTGGCACAGACACTCGATGACTATGCATCCTAAACCCAGGCCCTCTGGTTTTTCGACCTTCTCAATCAGTGAACCTGTGCCTTGATACAGCTCAAAGTTAAGCACAATGCTATCTGCTGTAGCACAAATAAAGTTCTTTATGCCAACTGGGTTTGGCTTCATTGGCAGATATTGTCTGTATGGACAAGCTCCTGTGAAAGGAATCATCTCAAGTCGATTCAGAGATGAGCAGCCTTGCATAATCAGATCCAGAAAAAGCCTCATCTTCCAGAATTTGTCTGACATTCTCAGGTCTTCCGGCACATCATGATCAATAACCACAGAATCTGGCACATATGAATTTGACAGTGATGGCAGTGATTTTAAAGGCTTTGGACCAGTACATCCTAATGGTTGGGTATCGGATGCAAGACATCAAAATTTCAGAGTAGTCCACGTCCTGCACAACCAGAATCAGAATAAAAATAGTATTTATTGTAGGAGGTTACATTTTTACCAATGTAAGTAATTGAGGTGTATTGGTGCATAAAATACTTGAATCTGTGTGGAAGTTTATATGAAATTTAATGATTTTCCTAAGGTGTGAAGGCCAAAATAATAACAAATACCTTGTTAAGAGTGTCTCTTTTTTTTGTCTTGGTCTTGACTCTTTCAAGTCATCTTCTGAGCTATCAGCCTCAATCTCTTGATTTTGACTGCAACATCTGAGAGCATGGGATAAACCTGAACCTGAATCTGAACCTGTGCCTTTCTCTTGCCCTGTCCATGAACCTGTCAACAAGTTTTGTAAAAAAGCATTTTGCTTCCAATCTTTCACACAACTCTAAGGCCCTAACTGCATACAATAAACAAACATCTGCTGGGTCTTGGCTAACTTTTATCTGCACTATCTGCATGTTTGCATCCCCTGCTGTGGTCAGTGGGCTCAGGAATGGGGTCCTCATCATCACTACTGCCTTCACTGCTGCTTTCCTTCTGTGGTGATGGTTGGTAATTGCCATCCAGGATGGAATCATCATTGTCAGACACGTCCAAATCAGAGTTGTCTCCATCAATTAACTCAAGTAGCTCCAGTGCTCTTTGCAAAGAAAAATGCTCTGAAAATAGAAAAACATGAAATTAATTTGCATTTGATTTTATCATTTATGTATGCAGGCTTGCATTATTTATTCCCATGGGATAATATGCAAGCTGACTTACATGTGCACATTTTTACTAGCATATTACAGTTTTACTAACATTTTCAACCTAACTAATTTAAGTATGTATGTATGTATTTAGTGATTTAATTGTTATTTTTGTTGGGACCATGTTGAGCTTTTTAGCATCAGAGCTAGCTTTTTTCCCATTTTATATGTGTGCATGTTTATTAGCATATTAGCGTTTTCGGGGAGCCTCAGCCCATAAGTACACATACTGTAGGTGTACTTCAAGTTTAGAGACCTACAAAGATGCTAGTTTTACACTTCTTTTATCAAATGTGCATGTCATGACAAATATACAATGCTTTTATAAATAACTAAATCAGAATAAGTTATGAAATATGACAGAACTTCTTACCGGGTCGACGTTTGTGTATGGCGCTACCACTTAAATCTTTCCTTGCTTTCGCCGCCATTTTGAATTTTGACCATAGTGTGTTATAAACTTCTGATACCACTAGATGGCAGTGTAAGTACCCCCATACGTATCCATAACACCGCCAATTCAGCAGTGGATACAATTGCGGACATAAGAGCTGAAATGTGCTGTCCACGTATGTGGCCACTTAGCCCTAGGAAGATGTAGTGGAGTTTTAAATGGTTTACATGTTTTCTTATGTCAAATTTTTTCGTCCTAACATTTTATTGTTAGCACAGCTGAACCAATCAATTAGGACCTGAAACAGCTCATTTGATAATTACAGTTAATTACAGACAGGTGTGTTTGTGTGTCAGGATTGCAACTGAAATTCGCAGGAAAGTAGATCTTCGTGGACAGGGTTGGTGACCTCTGGCTGCATTCCTGTCCAATTTTTTATGCTCTTCAATTGCTGTAACTTGGTCCCTCGGATGTCTGTTATTAATTACATTATAAGTGTCCACTACTAGAGGAACATCTGAATGGGTTTAAATAGAATACCCTAAACTCTTGAGCACTTGGGAGCTACACTGTTGGGATGTCACAATCACATTGCATACTGGGACATATAGGAGCTGGAGTGGACATATGAAGCCAACTTGCTTCCTTGGTCAAAATGGAAGGATCGAGGGTATTTCCATGTAAGTCTCTTGTCATTCACTTGATAAAGTGGAGCACACTTTAAAATGGTTGTAGGAATTCTCCCGAGGAAACAAGGAAAAGGAAGCTTGTGACTGTGTGTCTAAAAGTGGAGTGAAACGCAGTTACTGTAGTACCTCACATTCCCTCTTGGAATTTCCAGGCCCTAATCCTGGAGATAATGTCTCCCTTATCTGACACAATAGATCCAGGAATGTTTGGAGTCTCTTCCTATGTTCTGATAAGTTGATTCAGGTGTGTTTGATTAGAAAGAGTTTGAGAATGTTTAGTGTTTGTGTGCCTTCAGGAACAGGGTTCGGAAACACTGTTCTAGTTGGTTCTGACCTACAGACCTTTCAGAGGCCACTCTGAAAGACCTGTAAAGTCTGATTTATATTTCTACGTTGAGTGCACGTGGATGGTCTGGGTGCAAGCTCTGTGATTGGACAACTTGGTAGTGTTGATAAGTATATTTATCCATTTATCCATGTTTATTTATCCATTATGTTGTATGCTATCCATCTCAGATGCAGAAGAACTAGTTCATGCTTTTATGACCTCTAGACTGGATTACTGTAATGTTATGTTAGCTGGTTGCCTAACAACCTCTTTTAATCAACTACAGTTAGTACAAAATGCAGCTGCCGGAGTTGTTGCCAGGTCTAAAAAATATGATCATATCACCCCAATTTTATCCTCCTTACACTGGCTGCCTGTTAAGCTCTGTATTGATTATAAAATATTGCTGTGACAAAGGAGTTTGTATGCGCAAAGTGGTCGGCACCCAGAGGAGACTATGTGTTTTGTGTGGGGGATGATGAGACTGGGGAAAAAGATGAAAAGGTGTTTAAAGACCTGTGAAAAAGAATCTTTGTTTAATGTTTTGTCAGGTGATGTGTATACACAAATGAAGTGTGTATTGTGACATAAAAGGGAAACTTGCCTGAAGAATGTTTTAGGTAGAAACATATAAAATACTCACCTGTGAATGGTTGAAGCCAGGGTGGGTGGAGTCGCTCACTACAAATAGAGCGCCTCAAGCTTAGTTCGGGGTGGGAGCAGGGGCGCCGCTGGCAATTTTGGGCCCCATGAAAAAATATGAGGATGGGCCCCCCACTACAAAGCTAGCTATCTAAACTCTTTGTCCGCGATGTAGTTATACTGACCTATGCAGTTTATTATTGATTTTGTACACTACTTATCAGTATTTAGTAAGCGAAACTACATGACTGTAGCTAGCAGATGATTTATTGTTCAAATGTAAACGTAGTACAAAAAAAGAAACAGTAATCAAATATTCCCTGAAAATTTTACATTTTTATGTGCATATATATACACACACAGTTGAAGTCAGAATTATTAGCCCTGTTAATTTTTTCACCAATTTAACACATTTCTAAACATAATAGTTTTTATAACTCATCTCTAATAACTGATTTCTTTTATCTTTGCCATGATGACAGTAAATAATATTGACTAGATATTTTTCAAGACACTTCTATACAGCTTAAAGTGACATTTAAAGGCTTAACTAGGTTAATTAGGCAGGTTAGGGTAATTAGGCAAGTTATTGTATAACAGTGGTTTGTTCTGTAGACTATCGAGAAAAAAAATTGCTTAAAGGGGCTAATAATTTTGACCTTAAAATGGTTTTTAAAAAATTTAAAACTGCTTTTATTCAAGCCAAAATACAACAAATAAGACTTTCTCCAGAAGAAAAAATATTATCAGACATACTGTGAAAATTTGCTTTGTTAAACATAATTTGGGAAATATTTAAAAAATTTAAAAATAAAGGGGGGCTAATATGTGTATGTGTGTATATCTGTATGTGTGTGTGTTTACACATGTGCTTGTGTAACTGAGTACATGCAGTACAGTAATACAGACAGAATTCTGCAGATTTATTACATATAAATTGCGCCATTCACTATGGGCTCTACTTTAACAATCTAGGCTCAAAAGACTGGCTTGAGGAGCATCCTGGCTATGACATATTTAAAACATATATAATTAATTCAAAACTTGTCTGTATGGACATTGAGATATTGTTTTACACTATTCTGCTGATATGGTATGAGTTTGACTAATCAGTTATATTACTAGAAATGGTCCACTGGGCAAAAAAAAAATTAAATAGATCATTATCTTTCAAGGAAACCTAACTTGATATATTTAAAGTTTTGTCTTTCAGTTTTATGTTTGCTTTGCTGTTATAGCTAATATCATTCTACATAATCTACATTGTGGAAAAATAGCAGTCATTTAATAGTGGCCACGTCAACAATTAAGTTAATATCATAGTGAAATTAATACTTAAACGCAGACTGCAATGCACATGCTATTTTTAAAGGCAGGATCTCAGTTACCTGCTTCTTCAGCTGGGAGATGAGTTTGGGGAACTTCGTAGGGAAGAGCGGGTGAGGGCGTATATATAAAGAGCTCATCATTAGCAAAGTACATTAAACTAGCGGCGCTATCATTACCGCAAACAGAAAGCTCTGTGAATGGACATAACGTTACCTTTCTTTTCAAAAAACGGTGATAGCAACTGCCGTCCCTTTTTCTCTGTCTCTGCTTTTTGTAGCCTCTCTTTTCGTTTTTGATGACCGGATTTAATCTGTGTTAACCATCGCTGCTTTGACAGTTTACCTGACGATCGCTCTCAAAGCATCAACTCTCTTCCCGCTACTGACGGACTGAACCATACAGTGAAAGGAGGGGGGTGCAATTTGACAGTGACAGACACGAGAGGCCGATATAAGCCCTTTTTTTTCTAATAAATTGTTTTACTTGTAATTTAGAGATACATAAATAATTTATATTACATTATAGTATTGATATTAATTATAAAGCAGATCTCTGGGGGCCCCTAGAGTGCATGGGCCCTTAGAATCGTCCTAACTTTCCCCCCCTTAGCGGCGCCCCTGGGTGGGAGTCATAGGAGTTTAGAGGTGTGAGTAGTGGTGAACGGTTGGTTGGAAGCATTGATTCTGGAAAGCCAAGATTTTTTATATATTTATTTTGTTACTTTACTGTATTTTTTTAGCGTTTGTTTTGTTTTTTGTTTATTTTTTATATATTTTGATGACTTTTTTTTCGGATTTTTGGATTGGACACTTTGCACTGTAAATAAATGCACCTTTGCACCATAGTGCTACGTCGGCTGAGCCATCTTTTTTTTTTTTCTTGCTACACATGTACCCAATAACGCCAATAATTACTTCTTACATATAAAGCCTAAAATAATCTAGCTCCTGTATATCTAAACAACCTTCTTCTGTCTTGCTACATTCCAACCCGCACTTTAATATCTCAAAACTCAGGGCTTCTGGTAGTACCTACAATACCAAAGTTGAATAAAGGAGGCTGAGCCTTCTCATTTATGGCTCCTAAACTCTGGAATAGCCTTCCTGATAATGTCCGATGCTCAGACACACTCTTTCAGTTCAAAACTAGATTAAAGACCTGTCATTTAGTAAAGAATACAATAATGCATCACATAATAATTTGATGCATGAGTGTGCTCTATGTAGGTGAGTGGGCTTGACAAATCACCTGTAGGACACACTCCTCCTGTCTTAATGCACCAGACATCTTGTTAGAAACACTCATATGCTCTACATGTTTGTTTCTATAACTATTATTTTCATTTATAGCACTTTATTTCTGCATCACATTCATATACACTACGAACAGCAGCTACGCGAAATATTCTCTATTTCCAAGTGGGGATACTCATTGCGAGGCACCTAGAGACTATGCAGAGCCACTGATGCCATCCAAGACCTGTGAAGAAATTGTGCCAAGATATCCATAATCCTGGGCCAGGCCGTATCCTGAGCTGATGCCGTGGTGGTCATGGAGAAGTGGAGGGCATGAGACTGATTCCTGGAAGACCACAGCAACAGACGAGTCTCTGCTTTGATCCTGTGAGCCAGCCTGATCACCTGCTAGTGACCTAAACATACCGGCAGCTCTCCACAATAGACATCAGGCATTATCCACCCTCCAGCGCCAAGACTGCAGCTCTGCACAAGAAGTTTGGCCAGAGGAGAAATAGTCATGCCCAACAGAGCCTGGTTTCTCTTGAGGTTTTTTTTCCTTCACTTTTGTCAATTCTTGAAGTTTACTCCTCATCGCTGTCACCAGTAGCTTGCTTGGTTGGGACTTGTGGAGCTGTGCATCGATGGATTTGCGCTTCAGTGTTTGGACTTTCAGCACTGAAATTTAAACCACACTGAACTGAAGTAAAACTGAACCTAAACTCCGAACACTGGACTGACATGGTTTCAATGTACTAAACGTCTTTGTTAAGCTGCTTTGACACAATCTACATTGTAAAAGCACTATAGAAATAAACATGAATTGAATTTAATTGAATTTCATTCAAGTATATTGATATATCACTTTTTACAATAATTATTGTTTTAAAGCAGCTTTACAAAAGTTGCAGATTATTGCGTTACAATTAAATTTAATTATAAGTTACTGTCAAATCGATAAACATAGTTAGCCGAACAGGCAACAGGCAATTTATTATTAGAGGATACTGGACCACCAGGGAACATGTACATTACAGTAATCCAGCCATAGGAGCATGAACTAGCTTTTCTGTATCTGCGATAAATAGTAGCTCAGTGATATTTCGCAGATGAATGGAGGCAGTTTTGTGATATGAAAGATGTTTTTTTTTTAAGTTGCTTTCTAATATAACAGCCAGATCTTTTACAGTAGTGCTAATTACAGATTGAGTTGTGAGATCTGCTGTGAGCTGTGGGAGATGAGTGAGCCCATTGGAGCAAGTGATTAACAAGTGTGGAATCCTGTGGATGTGCTCTAGATGGACACTTTTGTTTTGTGTCTACTTAAAATTGCTAAGTGAAAGTTTGATTAAAGTTGCTGCTTGTCTGCTGGTTCCCACCTCTGAATGATGGAGTTTGACATAATTGTACAGTAAGGTAGTGTTACAGATATTTTCGATTTAAACAAAACACTCATGAAGAAACTCAACACATTGGAACAAAGAAACATAGTAACCACACTGCCAGCTAGCATTTTGGGAGTGTAATTTGTTACGGCCAGCTCGCTCACGACCGTACCATAAAAAGGATCACATACACAAAAATTTATATAATGAAAAAAACATTTATTAAAGGGTATAACAAACTGTCTAGGGTTTTGAAATAAATAAGAAATCAACAAATTCTCTCAACAAAATACAACACAAAACATAAGACGGCAAAACAAAAGAGTTGGGACAAAATGACCTCTTTGGGGAATAACGGTCCACCAGAGGAAGTGCCGTTCTTCACAAAAATTTCAAATATATACAACCTCCACCCATAAATTTACTAATTAACAGTGACGTCATGCTGCAAGGCCACTGAAAGGAAAGAAAAGGGAAGACTGGGTCGTAACACCTCCCTCCTCAAAAAAGATTCTGCAAAGAATCAAAAAGAGAAACAAAATTAGTAAACAAATCACAAAATAAATCTCTTCATAAAACAGCTCACTCTTCCTCCTCTCCTAGCACATCTGGGCCCTAGAAGCGCAAAAAGAACCACAAAAGTGAAACATGCTATATGAACAGTGTTATACTCTAGAGAGCGTGTCCGCGATCACATTATCTTGCCCCCGCACATGCTTAATTTCAAGATGGAAAGGCTGTAAAATTAAATTCCATCGCATTATTCGTTGGTTTTGGTTTTTCATCCAATTTAAGAAAACCAAGGGGTTATGATCTGTATAGACTGAAATTGGTGCAGCAATTGATCCTAAATATACTTCAAAATGTTGTACAGCCAAAACAAGAGCAAGGGCTTCCTTTTCAATTGTGGAGTAAACTTGTTGATGACGGTTAAACTTCTTTGAAAAGTAACTTACGGGGTGTTCAACTTGATTTACATCATCTTGCAAAAGAACAGCACCTGCACCACAAGCACTAGCATCAACTGCAAGACGAAAGGACTTCTCAAAGTTGGGAGCAGTTAAAACAGGGGAACTTGCCAACAAGGCTTTGCAGTTTTCAAAAGATTGTTGACATGTCTCCGACCACTGGTATTCAAATTTTGGACTGACATATCAGTCAAAGGTGAAACAATACTTGCAAAGTTTTTACAGAAACTCCGGTAGTAACCAATCATTCCAAGAAATCGTCGTAATTCACGCCGATTACTGGGAGTTGGAAAATTACAAATAGCTTCAACTTTTTCCCCAATTGGTTTAACACACCCGTTTCCCACTACTTTACCCAGATAGGTGACTGTTGCTTTACCAAATTCAGACTTCGCAAGGTTGATTGTTAAATTAGCCTCTGCTAAGCGTGAAAATAAGTCCTTGATTTTATTGAGATGTTCAGACCAGGTTGAACTATACAAAACTACATCGTCAAGATAGGCCTCACATCCAGACATTCCATATAATACATGGTTAACCAACTGTTGGAATGTAGTGGGGGCATTACGGACCCCAAAAGGCATCACAGTGTATTGAAGGAAAGTATCTGGGGTAACGAAAGCAGATAATTCTCTTGCTCGAGCAGTTAACGGTACCTGCCAATACCCCTTAAGTAGATCAAACTTACTTACGTATTTGGCAGAGCCAACATGATCTACACAGTCATCTATTCGAGGTAATGGAAAACAGTCTGGTTTGGTAAAGGAATTTAATCTTCTATAATCCGTACAAAATCGATACGAACCATCAGGTTTGTTCACCAAAACACAAGGGGAACTCCAGGAACTAAAACTTGGTTCAGCCAAATTATGAGCAAGAAGGTATTTCACTTCTCTTTTTAAAAGCTCTCGTTTTGTTGGATTGACCCTATAATCATTTTGTTTGATAGGACAGGAAGTTCCTACATCAATGTCATGTTCAATGACAGTGGTGTGACCAGGGACATCCGGAAAAAGGGAAGAAAATGACATCACTAACTCAATAATGTCATTTCTCTCCTCTTCTGCCAAGTAAGACAGATGGCCAGACAAATCAGAAAGAATCTGAGAGTTGTTAAGGCGTCCATCTATTTTTCCTTGAGAAAGACTCCCATCCTCATTTTTCTCAGATAAGTCTTTACCCATACTGCAAGACAGAGAAGGAAACACAGAGAGATGTTCTAAACCAGAATGATCACACATGGTTCGAACACTGACAGAGGCGGAACAAACAGGAGCAACATAAGGCTTCAACAAATTAATGTGACAAACCTGAACTTTCTTTCGACGTTCAGGAGTATTCAACAAATAATTATTATCTGAAAGACGTTTTGCTACACTGTAAGGTCCAGTGAATTTGGCTTGGAATAGGTTTGTAGGAAGACAACAATGCTAGAACCTGATCACCTGTCTGAAAACTCCGAAACTTAGCCTTCTTGTCAAAGTGTTGCTGCATTTTCTTTTGTGATTTACCCAATTTCTTTTTAGCAACAGCCTGCATTTCATAAAGTCTACAACGAAAACCACTTGCATAATCTACGAGATTGTCAGGAGGTTTAGATGAATTCTACACATCAGCCAAAACAGTAGTGGGCCTTCGTATAACATGTCCGAAAACCAATTCATTTGGACTATAGCCAATGCTGTCTTGAGTTACCTCACGTATAGCTAAAAGCAACCATGGCAGGCCTTCTTCCCAATCACCATCGAGCTCCACACAATATGACCTTAAAAGAGACTTCAAAGTTTGATGAAACCATTCGAGCGCTCCCTGGCTCTGTGGATGATATGCACTAGAAACATTGTGATTAACTCGAAGTTGACGGAGGGCTTTTGCAAACTGTTTGGACATAAAATTTGAACCTTGATCTGACTGAATCACTTTGGGGATACTAAAGACAGACATAAAATTTGTAAGGGCCTTCAGAATAGACTTGGTAGTTATAGATCTCAGTGGGTAAGCAGCAGGATATCAGGTAGTCTGGCACATAACGGTAAGGAGATAGTGATGACCAGCCCTAGAACGAGGTAAAGGACCAACACAGTCAATAATCAAATGGTCAAAAGGGTTAGCTGTCACAGGAATAGGCTGTAATGGAGCGATTGGCACTTTTTGGTTTGGTTTACCAGTAAGTTGACATGTGTGACAGGAACGTATAAATCTGGCCACATCTCGTTTTACTCTAGGCCAGTAAAACTGTCGCAGGATACGATCATAAGTTTTCTGAACCCCGGTATGACCAGCGAGTCCTTTATGGGCCAACTGCATCACAGATTCCCTAAAAGCAAGAGGGACAACAATCTGGGTCCTAAATGTTACATTGTCATCAAACATAGCCACTCTCCGACAAAGTAGACCGTCTTCAAAGAAATAGGAGGAAGAAAGATCACACAAGTCAGAACCTGCTACAGAGATTAAGGTCTTAAGTGTGTCATCAATCTGTTGTGCACGAATTAGTTCCTCTCTGAAACCTGCAACAGAGAAGTTAAAAAATGCTCATTAACATCAGAAGTAACAGTATTTAAAACTTCAGAGGCATCAGAGTCTTGGTTTTGGGGTGATTTTGGAATTTCCTCCGGGTCAGGTGACAGTGAGGAGCAGCTCTTTTTGTCTTTTCCAGGACACTCTGGGAGATCACATAGAAATTCGCCTGAATCAACAGTAGAGAAGAAGGTGTTACCAAGTGAAACGTCGGTAGCTTTTTCAGGCAGCTGTTTCGCCATTGATCGTGTGACTGCACAGGCTGGAAACAAATCAGAAAAGGGGTCACTCTTTTCAACATCAGACTTACTAGGTGCAGATACTGCTATGGGCAGAGCAGTCACCTTACTGTCTCCCCAAACATTTCCCCCAGCTAAATCATTTCCTAGAATGAATGTGATTCCAGGAACCGGAAGTGCAGATCAAACACCAACTACAACATCACCAGATATTATGGTTGAGGAAAAATGGACTCGGTGCAATGGCACGTCAACAAATCCCATTTCAAAACCTCTTACCAACACACAAGTTTCAGTAGCAGTTTCAGAACTTAGGGGCAACACTCCTTCCAAAATAAATGACTGTGCTGATCCAGTGTCTCGGAGGATACGCACAGGGACCATTTCTTCAGAACCTAATAAAGACACAAATCCTTCAGTGATAAAGGGTGTATAATCAACAGAACCATTCACCTTTTGGTCAATTTATCGCAGGAATGAGATAAATGACTAACACTTTCTGTACCAATGTCATCTACAAATGATGGAGCTACCAGAGAAACAGGTTTTGAAAATTTCTCTTTCTTTTTAAGAACAGGGCAGTCAGATGTTTTATGGCCAGGCTTTTTGCAATAAAAGCAGAGTAGGTCTCTCAAAACAGCGGTCTTTCCAAGACTACTAACAACTGGTGTCCTAATATTTTGTCCAAACACAGCAGGTTTTTGTTTAACTTGAGGACAAGACTTAAACTTATTCATGTCACTTCGAAAACTGACTGAACTAAATGTACCCTGATGAGTTAAAACAAATTCATCAGCCATGATGGCAGCATCTGCAAGTTTACTCACTTTGTGTTCATTTAAATAAATAGCTACAGCAGGAGGAACACAGTGTTTAAACTCCTCCAGAAGTAGCAATTCTTTTAACTGCTCTTTAGTTTCAACTTTCATTGAAGTGCACCATTGCTCAAATAGATTCTCTTTTTCCCTTGCAAATTCAACAAAAGTGCAATTTTCATTTTTAGTTAAGTTTCTAAATTTTTGACGATATGCCTCAGGCACCAGTTCATATGCATGCAATACAGCAGTTTTCACAGTTTCATACTCACTACTTTTTTCCAGGGTAAAAGCAGAATAAACATCTTGAGCTTTACCTGTGAAAACACACTGCAACAACAAAGTCCAAAACTTTTTCGGCCATTTCAGAGATAAAGCAACACGCTCAAAGTGATCAAAATATTTTTCTACCTCTTTCTCAGAAAATGGCGGAACTAATCTCATGTTGCGATGAACAACAAACACTAATGTAGACACGCGTTAGTCACCGATTAACTACGCAAGTCGTTATATTCTGGTTTAACAGTGCACAGCTCTTTTATTGAACACGAGCACAAACACACACACCCGATAGCTTATTTCACAGCAATTCCCAGCACTCCCCTCGTATGCGCACATGCACAGTAAACAGCAAACTCGACTTAGACATTTCCATTACACATGACATCTCCCTCCCTTTTGAGTATGCAAACATAACAATTACTTTAACCTCCCTTAGTGTTACTCACCAATAATTATTGTTATTTAAACAAAACATTTTTTTTTCACAACAAACAAGAGTGTTATTTTTTTTTTCCATTAGATTTTTTTTCTTCATCAAAACAAACTAACTGAGGGTGTGGGTAGACTACCACAATCCCTCGAGATGAGACAGGGATTATTCTGCCCTTCATGTCCAACATCTCAGCTAACTAGCATACTTAGGATTAGGCTTCACAGTTCTTAATAACCTGGTGATGACTTGACCCAAAGGTTTAGGTGAACAGGGTGGCTCAAAAGGAACTTCACTTTTGCTCAGTGCTAAGTCTTGTTCTGATAGTCCGCATTGTCCCTGTTGGTCATTTGGTTGGGAAGGGTCTATTTTTGAAGGTGAGGAAGGTTATTGGTTCACCAGTTGGATATGACGCCGGTTTTTCCTAAGTGTATCGCCTCGCTCCGTCTCCAGTGTAAAGGAACGCAGCATTTCTTCCTGGCGCTGCACCGTTGCAGTGGTTGTCCACGTCTTTTCACCATCAATCTTCAGCCGTACTCTGTCACCAATATGAAGTGGTGGGAGAGGTTTAGTTGAATATCTACGGTTATAGTACTTTTCGTAGCGATGCTTTGCTTTAACATCATTTGATCTGATTTTTTTCAGGTTCGGCCACATTGGCTGAAGGCTCTCTTTTAGGATTGGAAGTGTTGTACGTATCTCACGACCCATCAGTAGTCGAGCTGGACTTTCCTTTGTTGGTTCGGTAGGAGTTGACTGATAACTCAACAACGCCTGATGGGGGTCATCCTGTTTCAAAATCCATTTCGCAGTCCTCACAGCTCGTTCTGCCATGCCGTTGGACTGTGGGAAATGGGGACTTGAGGTGACATGATGAAAATCATACTCCTCTGCAAAATGTCTAAACTGCTCAGCCGAGAACTGAGGTCCATTGTCAGTCATTAGCTGTTCAGGTATTCCAAAGCGTGTGAAGATACTTTTCAGCTTTTGTATGACAGTATCTGAGTTTGTTTTTGGCAGTTCCAAAATTTCAAGCTATCTTGAAAAGTGGTCGATCACAATCAAATAGTGACGACTTTTAAGCTCGCACAGGTCAGCAGCAAGCTTCTGCCACGACAGCTCAGGTAAAGGTGTAGAGATCAGTGGTTCTTTGTTTTGGCTCGGCTTGTGAATATTACAGTGATTACACGATGACACCAGCCTCTTCACGTCACTTGCAATGCCAGGCCACGACACAGCACCTCTATAGCGCTCTCTACACTTAGTAAGGCCTTGGTGACCCTTATGAATCCTTTTGAGCATATCTCCTCTCATGCTTTTAGGAATGACGATCTGTCTGCCTCTTAGGATCAGTCCATTTGTTTCACTGAGCAAACCACGCTCTTTGAAGTAAGTACTCACGTTTGATGGGATGCTTTTCAAATATTCTGGCCAACCATTTCGGATGTATCTGAGGACGCTCTGCAATTCACCATCCATTCCAGTTTTGTCTCTAATCTGCTCAATAACTGGTTTTCTCACCCTCAAGTCTTCCTCCGCTGAATCCACGTATGCTTTAACCTCAGCTTCGAGGTCACATGATGGAATGTCCACCATGGGATGTCTAGATAGTGCATCTGCGACTACTAGATGTTTCCCTGGAACATATTCAGCGATCGGGTTAAATTTCATTAGCCTGATAAGCAAACGCTGACAACATATGGGTGTGGTGTCAAGGTCTTTGGCATTGATGAGAGTTACCAACGGCTTGTGGTCTGTTAGCAACTTATACTTCTCCAGGCCGCACAGATACTGGTAGAAGCGCTCAGAGGCCCACACCCCTGCGAGGCACTCTTTTTCTATCTGTGCGTACCTCTTCTCTGCGTCTGTCAGTGTACGCGAACAGAATGCCACAGGCTTCAACTGTCCATTATGGTTCTGCATAAGCACTCCTCCGAGTCCATAACTGCTGGCGTCCGCACTTACAACTGTTGGCTTTGCAGGATCGAAAAACTCCAATATGGGAGCTGACGAAATTAACTGTTTCACTTTTGTGAATGCCTGAGTCTGCGATAGTCCCCAACACCATTAATTTTTGGATTTAAGCAGTTCGTTGAGAGGCTGTAACACTGTGGAGGTTCGGTAGGTATCGTCCGATGTAATTTATCATCCCTAGCAGCCGCCTCAACTCACTGACGTTTTGTGGCGAATCCATAGCTGTGATTGCCTTGACTCTCTCTGGGCTTGGAGCGATGCCCTGCCCAGACACTACCTGGCCTAGAAAGTTCATTTCTGGCTGGCTGAACCGACATTTTTCCTTATTGAGTCTCAGTCCAGAGGCTTTTATGGTCTCCATGACCCTCTTAAGGTTCTGATCATGATTTTCACGAGTTTCTCCGAAGACTAAGATATCGTCCATATATACGACTGTCCCGTCATGTCCGTGCAGCAGCTCTGACATTTTTCTTTGGAAAATTTCAGGTGCTGATGTGATGCCGAAGGGAAGTCGCTTAAAACAATATCTTCCCAGTGGTGTGATAAAAGTAGTCAGGCGTGCGCTACTTTCCTCCAGGGGTATTTGCCAAAACCCGCTCTCTGCATCTAAACTGGAGAATACAGTGCTCTTGGCTAGCTTAGGCAGTATATCTAATATCTAATGTGGGTAAGATAAACTTCTCGCGTCTCACATTTTCATTTAGACGTTTCAAGTCCACACAAATTCTTATATTTCCATTTTTCTTTATGACTGGGACCATGGGCGCGCACCATTCGGTTGGGTCTGTTACTCTTTCTATTATGCCCATCGACTCCATTCTTTTTAGCTCCTCTGCTACTTTAGGAAGCAAAGGAATAGGGACCCTTCTTGGAGTTGTCACACTGTACGGTTGTGCACCATCCTTCAAGATGATTTTGACTGGTTTTCCTTTTAATGTGCCCACACTATTTAACTTACTGACTTCGTCAATACGCTTAATTAGGCCTAGTTTGGTTGCCACTGTTCGGCTTAGAAGGTTTTCCCCACTAGTTTTAACAACTACCCTAAAGCAGCAATTTCTTAGTTGGCCATTAACATGGGCTTTGATTTTTGCCAAAAACTGCCCCCTTGTGGTCACTATGCCGCCTGGACTCTGTAGAGTATTTTTCACTGCAGTAAGTTTAGGCTTATTCTGCAGTGTTTCATAGGTAGCCTCAGACATCACTGAAGTGTCAGCACCAGAATCAACATGGTGGCTTATCCTCTGCTAACAATGCACTCCCTTTCTTTTCTTGCTCCACAGATCCGAGAAACAAACATTCATCCTCCTCAGCTTTAGTTATCTCCTGCACTGTTGCTCTTGAGTGACAAACGGCTGCAAAGTGTCCCACTTTATTGCATTTCATACATTTTTTTCCTTTTGCAGGACATCGATCACTGTCGTCATGGTTACGCCCACATCTTGTACATGTTCCTTTTTTCTCTTTCTTATATATTTTTGCTGGGTTGCCAGTTCTCTTATATTCTTTCTTTTTAACTGATTTCACATCATCCACGTGTTCTGTGCTTTTTACTCCCTCTGTGTTCTGAAACTTTATTAATTCACAGTGTCTGGCCATTTCAATAGCAGTACGCAATGTTAGATCACTTTTCATCTGCAGTTTTTGTGACACCTGCTTATCTCTGATTCCAATTACTAAGCGATCACGCATTTGCTCTTCTTTCTGTGCACCAAAATCGCAATTTTCAGCTAGCTCGTAAAGCTGCCTGACAAATGCTTCCACGCGTTCGCCGGGAAGTTGTACTCTCGAGTGAAACTTTGCATGCTCATAAATGACGTTGCGTTTCGGGATGAAATGTTCGTCAAATTTGGCCATTACCACTGAATATCTGTTGTTGTCTCCATCATTGGGGAATGTAAATGATCTGTAAATATGTTCAGCCTCCGCTCCCATTGAATAAATCAGGGCGTTTACCTGCACATCTTCCTCCTTTTCTGTAAGCAGTGAAGCGACTCGATATCTGGCAAACCTCTGTTTCCAGTCCGGCCACGCTTCTGGCTTGGAAAAGTCAAACTGCTCCGGCGGAGTGAACATTGCCATGGCGACGCACACTTCAGATCTCGCAACAACTTTATGAGTTCGTCTTCTGCTCTGTTCGAGTCTCTGCTTCTGACACCATGTAGCGTTAGTCACCGATTAACTACGCAAGTCGTTATATTCTGGTTTAACAGCGCACAGCTCTTTTATTGAACACGAGCACAAACACACACACCCGATAGCTTGTTTCACAGCAATTCCCAGCACTCCCCTCGTATGCGCACATGCGCAGTAAACAGCAAACTCGACTTAGACATTTCCATTACACATGACAGAACGCACGTCAGCTCGCGGTGTTTCCGCTTGTTTTGCTGCTAATTCCAACTCCAACTTCTTTAACTGAAACGCTCTCTCTTCCCACTCTCTCTCAACCTCAAGTTATAATTTCCGTACAGACAACTGTTGCTCTAGTTTCTTAGCTTCAAATTGCCATTCTATTTCTCTCTCTTTCATAGCGCGACCCTCGCGATCAGCACAGAGTTTTTCTGCCTCTAAATACAGCTGTTTCTCTTGCATTGACATCTCTGGAAATTTTAACTCACTTTCCACATCAATATCACAGTAAGAAAACACTGAAGATTCACTAGGAACAGCAGATCTTACCTCTAAAACTCCCCTTTCAACCAGAGGTCGTTTCAAAGCAATCATAAGCGTGCTTCTTGTCATGAGTAGTGAGATCGATATTAAAACGCTCTGCAATTTGAATTAATTGTTCCTTGGTACAACGCTCAATTAAAGATTCCGAGGGACAAGCAAAAAAATCATCGAGTACTGAAGACATTTTTGTATTAGCATTCACTTACAACACAAATAAACAAACAAACAAACCAGTACTCACCCGGAAAACGGATGTCTGTACAAAAACTACAACTCCCATGAGCCACTGCTCCGAAATGAACTACAATCGAACGTTACGTAATCTACCCATTCACAAAAAACGTCAAAGACTTACCACAAGTCGGACACGTAGTAGATACGCGAGGAAGAGAGAAGCGCACAAATCCCAAACGCCGTCAATAGCACAATGTATTCACCTTTATACTCGAAGAAACTACAGCTCCTATCTAAGAAAAAAACTAGCTAAATCCTATCTAGTCTTCAGAGGTGTACCAGGCTCGGGGCGGCATTAAACGCTGAGCTCAGTGACGATCTGTCTTTAGACCAAATGACCGAAAGCGTACCCCCGACAGAGATTAAGATCTCCACCTAGGATAACCTCCAAAAATAAGAAAGGCAAAATAATAAACAAAACAACAAACAATGCACCGATGGAAGGATTGTATTCACAATCCAGCTGGATACACTCTTTCTAACCGGAGTTTCTAGTTTATAAAGGTGAATAACCTATCCAAGTAAAAAAACTACTCACCCGCATAAAGGGATCCCGGACGAGCCCCCAATTTATGTTACGGCCAGCTCGCTCACGACCGTACCATAAAAAGGATCACATACACAAAAATTTATATAATGAAAAAAACATTTATTAAAGGGTATAACAAACTGTCTAGGTTTTTGAAATAAATAAGAAATCAACAAATTCTCTCAACAAAATACAACACAAAACATAAGACGGCAAAACAAAAGAGTTGGGACAAAATGACCTCTCTGGGGAATAACGGTCCACCAGAGGAAGTGCCGTTCTTCACAAAAATTTCAAATATATACAACCTCCACCTATAAATTAACTAATTAACAGTGACGTCATGCTGCAAGGCCACCGAAAGGAAAGAAAAGGGAAGACAGGGTCGTAATAAATTGCAGAGCACAGAAGGCAGAAGTGTAAATGCACGACACTGCGCAATGCATGCGCGGTGGTTCAAGGTGAACACTCGATGCAGAAGTATAATAACGGGATACTCCCCAACATTAACAACTTTCGGTAAAATCAGCTATGGTTTACCTATCTAAATTTACTGATTATCAGAAAAGGCTGACTCCAACTCAAGTGACTGTTCCCATTTTGTGTTAAAGGGCCACGAAACCCCCTGTCTACGCAAGGTGTTTTCACACCTCTGGTTTGGAAGAAGTCAGGAAAGTGGGTGTGTCCAGCTCTGTTTAGGTGGGAGTGTCTGGGGAGAGAAGGAGGGAAGGTTTTGCATAAAACCTGGAGTTTCCATTTGGGCACACACTGATTTTCAGCGTAGGAAAGAAAGACAGTGACTGTGTTTACATGGACATCAGTAATCAAATTACTTGCCAAATTATCAATTTGTCGACTTTAACTGCAGTTTGGTTCTTTCACTTTTATTCAGGAACATTTTATCCACGCCCCCTTTGACAAACGAGATATTGGATGAGGAACTGGTGGAAGTTTTTATGGAATGTTTAATTTCTCGGTAACTTAGATGCACTGGGTAAGTAGCGTCAGAAAGCTGTGTGTGTATAGACTATCCTGCAAAAATTCTACACGACGGTAAATGTTTGATTGCAGTGTTTACATGTTTACACTTGGAGAGCAGCATTTACAGCAGTTCTTTCAGTCTATAATATTGTAGTGATATTAAAATTCTGTTAACTTAGTAACAGTATAAATCACTTTCACTAAGGTATGTCTTTAAACACTGAAAGAGTACTGCTGACAATACGAACTAACTTTGCCATCTGAATAAACAAACAAAGACCACTGATCGCTTACTTACCAAATCTGTAGACACAGGAAAATCAAGCTCAACTAGAACCGCGTCTTTTTTAAAAGGAGACGAGCGGCAAATCATTATTTCACCATTTTCAAATGCGAAAAGCTCTCGGGTAAAAAATGTTCCTTACAAACACATTTCTGTCACAAACCTTTGTTGCAGCACATTTAAAACAAAACACTGATGACTCTCTAAGCAATTCTTTTTTCTTCCACTTGTTTTGGCAACACAACGTGGCATCTCTCTGCCGTCTGATCACTGTAACAAGTAAAAACAGTCTATCATTCATATTAATAAAGGTTGCATCGCATACACGATAGAGCGCTCTGATTGGTTTGAACCAAGTCTTTCTCATGAATTGAAGTTGCACACTCAGAGACGTCATGATGTACTGGCCGGTACAGACATCCTTTCTCCACACTGGAATACACGAAAGGATCTCTTCGTTGTGACGCAGCTTCAAAAAATTGTTTGAAACTGGAAGAACGAATTTGCTCGAACCAATTTTCACTTTTTTGTGAAATATATGTGTCCTAATGGTGTTTTTAGGGCGTACTCACACTATGTACAGTTCCCTTTAACCGGGCCAAAGCACGCTTGTCCCCCCTCCCGTCTCCCCCGACGGCCCGCGATCATATTGCATTCAGGCCTCGGCACGCTTACGTCATTGATGATGCGCAATTCAGTGTAAGAGAAGCGCTCTCAGAGATTTCAGTGGAGATTTCTTTATATGATTATATCGTTTTAGTCGTTTGATATGCAGTGACACGCAGTCAAATATTCCGCCGAACAGATCAGCCACTGCTGACGCTCATAAACAATCATGACGTCCTCGTGCTGCAGGAATAAGAAGGTTTACTAAAGGCGCAGCTGTCGTGCAGAGAGGGGTTTGTGTCTTTAATAATCTATGGCAGTTTGCGTTCATTAAACAGTAAGAATGATTAATAAATCTATATGAAACAGTCCCCAAAAGTCACATCTCCTCTTCAGTTTCGGGCTTAGGCGCGCTTTGCACTCTCACTACAAGCGTACCGCACCAAAGCCCAAGTGTAGCGGCCTCAGGCACACCCCTTCCTACCGGGCCAGGGCCGGCCAACTGTACCGTGCCTGAGCCAGATTCAGCGCACTCACACTTCTAAAATTATCCGGGAAATGGGCCTGAGCACGGTTCGGATAGCATAGTGTGAGTACGCCCTTAGTAGCATGAGACACATATATGACTGTCAACAGCTCAAAAAAATTGTTTTGGTGTTTCGTGACCCTTTATGTTAAAATTAGTCTGTAGGTTTTAGAAGGCTGTAAAAGGGAGACGTGAACCCACTTCTTGGCATTCTTATTGTTGCTAGCATTTTTAACTCCGAAGCTCATAACACTGTTCAGCAGCTGTGGCATATAGTACAGTGACCGCTTTTGTTGACACAACATCAAAGTCCCATCGAAAGTCCCTCTGGCCAAATCTATGAACTGCTGTTGAATGGGTTGAGTCTCATATCCTCAGCACAAGCTCAAATGAGTGAAGCATGCTGGCCTTCTTTTATGGATATTTGAGCAGTGGCCTGGCATGCAAATTTCATTTGCTAATAGTCATGGGCCTTTTCTACACAAAAGGCTCCCTAGAACAACCCAGTGACACAATACTTCTGTTTCCTCTATCAAGAAACAAGGGTTGCAATAGTAACCGAGATATTTATTGATTAAAAAAAAATTAATGTACAGTTCATATTCTGTCATAATTCATTGACCCTCATGTTGTGTTTTTACAATAAAAAAATATTATTGTGTATTTTACAGATAAAAAAATCATGAAAACGTGACAGGAAAGTGTAATGACAACATTCTCATTTTCAAAGCATTAAAAAACTACCAATTTAATGTATCCCTTAAATGATTTCCCCTGGGACTATTTGACTTTTATACAGTATCTCTTTCTAGCCACATCTGACAGAGGTGTGTGCGCGTGTGTATGTAGAAGAGGGGTGCTGTGCTGAGCAGGTGTGGTTACAGGGGGAGCTGTGACCACTGTGAGATTTGGTGGAGAGATCAAGGATGGTTTGGGGCGGAAATCTGGAGGGACAGGATGTGTGTGTGTTTAGAAGATTAGATCGGGAGATTGGCAAGGCATTTGGCATTACATTCTCACTGGGGAACTCACACACACACACCAACATACTCTGTGAGGGCGCAGATGTGCCATGGCTGGGTGCAGAGCCAGAAAATCAAAACCCCACTGTGTGGATGGGTTATACAATGTGTTTGGTTGCAAGCTCACGTGTGCGCGCATTCATGGCTTTGAATTGAGTACAAGTGAGCGCAGTTCAGGCTTGGTAAGACAGTTTTTAGTGCAGTGCTGACATCAGGGAGTTCACTCATGCGATGATGCGACTCGGATTAAAAAAACTCTTTCAATTATGTATGTGCATGGAGAGCCCAAAAACATACTGGGTCAGGCATCTGACACATGCATACTGTATATGGGTCTGTGAGGATTTATATGGGTTAAAGTCCTTTGACACATAGAGTGATATCTATAAAGATAACTAAATTAGCACCCACTGCAGTAACAATCTTTTTATTCTAAGCACACTCTGTTTGTTTTAAGCACACTGCAGTTTTGTTATCTAAAGCTTAAATGCTCAAGTTATTTAAAGCAGAGTAAAATAAAATTAGCTGCAAATGTTTTTATTCTTCACTTGGAAAAAATGCTTTAAAACTGATTAAATGATACGGCTCTACATCACTTTAATTATTTTAGTTGTAGCATAAACCTATGCTGTATTTGAATATTTAAATGTATTTTTTGTTACCATGAAGCTACTGTCCTTGGTGTGAACTGGCCTTTATCATTATGGTCCTTGGAGTAAAATGAAAATCAGCCCATAGTTTGTACAACCTACATAAAGGCACTTTCATTCAAAATCAGTTTTTTTTAAAGACAACAAGCAGTAGAATTCAAATAAGTCCAATTAATTGTGTAGTGTTTGAATGTATCAAAAATATTAACATTAATATTGCTATTTTACCCTCATGTGCTGCACCATATAATGTGGTGGTCATTTGAATTTATCACTAATATTATTGGATTATCTATCCTTATGTGGGGCAACAAATAATGTAGTGATAAATACTTTGGTTTTACAGAAATATTAACATTAATATTAGTATTAATTTTAATATTGAGATTTTGGCCACTCCTCACTTAAAGATAAATAACTCCTTGAATGGGGCACCAGATACAGAATCGTACTGTGGCAATAATGTACAATCAAAGACTGTTGAAATTAATTAATTGAAATGACTTTATTATCTGGCCAAATCTGAAGGATTAGTGAGATCATCTGACTTGTCTATTACTGTATAATCAACACAAGAAAGACATAATTGTACAAAATGATTTATTAACAAAAGAAGAAACAAGGGTAACTCAAACTAAATGTACACTATACCGATCAAAAGTTTGGGGTCAGTTTTTTCAGAAAATTATTCTGTTCATCAAGGTAGCATTTATTAAATGTAAAAAATTTTTTTTTTAAATATTTCTCATTGTATATAGTTCCAAATGAAATTATTTATCTAGTCATTGTTGCTTTTATTACTATTACCATTAATAATAATAATAATAATAATAATAATAATAACAATAATAATAATAATAATAATAAAAATAATACTAGAGTCAGGGGCGGATTTAACCAATAAGTGAAGTAAGCAGCTGCTTAGGGCCCCAGAAAATTTGGGGGGCCCCAGTAAATACCTAGAAGTATAAATTATACACATAACATCGTTTTCTATCATATTTTGTAAAGTGAGGGTCTAATAAATTAAATATTAATATAATTATATCATCTACGCAATTTTTTCTTACACCCAGTCCAGCAGTCAAGTCAGGTAAAGATTCAGTCTTAAACAATTTCAAGAAAACAAATAATTTAAAATGTAGAGGTTTCATTAAGATGAAACATAGGAAAGGAGATTCAGTTATTTAAAAAACAGTAAAATAAATTAATAAAGCATTTATAAAACTACAAAGGGTGCATTTTATGACTGTTGGGCCCTATGGCTGGAACTGCTTAGGGCACCCAAATCACTAAATCCGCCCTTGATTAGAGTGATTTCTGAAGCATCATTTGACTCCGAAGCTGAAAATTCATCATTAAAATGACTGGAATAAATTCATTCATTCATTCATTTTCTTTTCGGCTTAGTCCCTTTATTAATCCGGGGTCGCCACAGCGGAATGAACCGCCAACTTATCCAGCATTTGTTTTACGCAGCGGATACCCTTCCAGCCACAACCCATCTCTGGGAAACACATCCATACATTCACATTCACACACATACACTACGGACAATTTAGCTTACCCAATTCACCTGTACCGCATGTCTTTGGACTGTGGGGGAAACCGGAGCACCCGGAGGAAACCCACGCAACCACGGGGAGAACATGCAAACTCCACACAGAAATTCGAACTGGCCCACTTGAATAAATTATTTAGTTAAATTATAAAGTAGTTTTGAACAGTTATTTTATAGTGCAAAAATATTTCACAATTTACAATTTGTACTGTTATTTGTACAGGATAAGCTTATTTTAAAACATTATAAAATCTTACTGACCCCAGACTTTTGACCAGTAATGTACAGTAATGTACATGTATTATTAGCTAAAGGCTAATAATAGAAAAACTTTTTTTTAAATAACAAATAACTGAGGATTTTTTTTGCTATTAATAGATATGAGTTACAAACATAGTTAGAATTAGAATATGATATATTGAGACAGAAGTTTGGAAAGTGGTATATTTATTACGCTTACATTTGCTGTTGATGATGCAGTGGTTGAAGCTGGATCTTCCTGAAAGTCTTGATCATGGGCTAACCAGATGTGGGACTCTTGAGCTTTGTGAAGAGGAAATCTGATTAATCTGCAATGCGCAGATTGCAGATTTCTGGAGGTGATGGACCATGAAAATCACTGAAAAGTTCTCAAGTCTTTTGGAAAATCTGGGACATGCAGAGAATCCTTTGAAGAGAATTTAATTAAGCTGAAGATCTTTTGGGAGGCACTGGCTTATGGTGGTTGCATTAGTTGCTAAACTTCCCAAGTTCATTTACAGGCTTCTTTGTTTCTCTTTGCAGACATTTAGTGATGTAACACTTGCACAGTGAACATTTTGTCAACCACCCTTTACACAGCAGCAAGCTTTACACTTGTTACAAGCTACACTTTTCCAACCAACAATTTTCCAACCAATTTACTTATTTCTTTGAGAGAATGTATTATTCTTTCCTAGGAAGGGAGGATTAAAAAGATGGCACCTTTCAAATCCAGCTCTGTCACACATTGTGTGACCGACATTTACCTAGTCATAGTTCACAGTTAAAATAGTTTAATATTTAAGTCATAAAGGCCCAATGCCCAATTCACTTTCAAAACCACTTCTAGTTTACCCAAGTCATTGTGCTGAAAATATAAAGACTGAACATCACTATGTAATGTTGATCTTTACCTATTTTTACATTAAGAAGTTTCATATATTTCGACAGTGTATAAATGTAGTGCATATATGAATGTAATGGAGTAGAATACTCCATTTTGTGTCATTTTATGAAATAGAATATTTTGTAATTCATAATTACTGTGTCTATCTCTGTGCCTGAAACAACTGATTAAAAGGCAAATGTTGATTAGTTCGTAAACCAGTTCTGCAAGCTGTGGCCGTTTCACACCTTTGTTCTTTAGAAAAACAAATGACAGATGTTTATTCATTGATCAAAGGAACTACTGTCTCCATTGCTGCTGTTAACTGCGTAGCTTAAGCAAAAGGGCTGGGGTTAAAGAGTCACATTAACTGACTGCAGCTTTTGTTCACAATAAAAAAAAATATTTCCACAATTGTATTTCTACAAGTTTCTGATTTTACCATTGATCACTACAAAATCATTTTTATTAAAATACATACATATGTACAAATTTAAAACTTTTTAACTTCTGCAGCTTCCACTAAAGACTTCCTTATTCTTCTTCTTAATATCTTAGGTATAAAATCTTTCTACACCCGGATCAATTTTAAGACTTTCATTGACTTTCAGAAGAAGATAAATGAAGTATAAAATATTTTTGTTACTCCAAAAAAGCCTGTTTAATAAGAGGTTTATAAAAATACACCAAGCACATTTAACAATTTAGTCCCATTTAGTCCTATTTTTGATACAATTTAAATTTAGCTAGTCATGAAGGCAGCTAATAGGCATTATCTAAATGTTATATGTCTTTCTTTTAATCTATGCACATAATTTGACAGTTCGATAGATTCAGAGATTTAATCCAAGTCTTCTAAAGAGACTCGGTCACTTAATAAGCGATAAACAGATTTGATTAAGACATTTATTCACCTACAAACAATAATCAGCAGGCATTGTGTAAAGCATTATGCCCGATGTCCAAGAAGTAATGAGGTTATTCTTGTGCATCAGTCAGGAATGTTTGAAGATGAAAACTGTCCATTGCATAAAGTAATTGTGGCTCTTCAGACAATTTTATTAAACTATTGAATTCACTTTGACATTTAATTGACATTGATACTTTTAATTTGTTTTCGGGAGATGAACGCAAGTCTCACATTAAAAAATAAAATAATAATAAAATTCGAGCTAAACTAATAACCTGTTAATCTTGCTGGACATTATAAAATGCTTGCTATTCTAAATTTCACAAAGACTTGCTGTCTTGAACAAACCATTGTGATCATGTCACATTTCATAAAACATGAAATGATATCGATACATACAACCAAACATTTACATCTTATAAGAAATAAACGCTGAAAGATAATAATAATGCTGGAGGGAAACTAACACCAGAGGAGAAAGGGAAGTTAAACAAAAATTGTATTTTGGTTGTAAAAAGTAATACGCAGCACACTTGGTAATAGTGGTGTCTCCAACTGTAGTGCAAACAGGCAGAGGAGGGTTTTCTGACTGAATAATACACAAACACAATATGTGACAGCTCTGTTATTATGCATGAGGCTCGCATAGCTTGTTTACTTTAAGAAAGTACAACTGTTGCCCTTAGCCTTGGCTAATGACTTTGAAATGGTTTAATTGTTATCCAAATTACTGTGAACTGGCAGCTGAGGTTTCCACCATTTTTATTTAGCATGAAAAATAGAGCAGCCATGTTTTATGACTTTTAGAAAGTACTTTGTTACTACATTGTAGTTTATATATGTGTTGGTCTATATTTAAAGGTTATAATATCCTTCCACTCTAAAAATACCTTATATATTACCAGCCACTTTATAAGGTACACCTGTCCAACTGCTCGTTAACACATATTTCTAATCAGCCAATCACATAGCAGCAGCTCAATGCATATAGGCATGTAGACATGGCCTGTTTCTCAATTCCAAGAACGCAGAGAACGGACTCGTGTTCTTGTGGAGAGCGGTCTTGCCAGGTCACATGGGAAGAATGAACACGGGAGACCGCGAGGACAGAGAACGCGTCCTGTGAGAAATGAGATGCTGCGTTCTTCCTGATGGTCACATGACCCTCGCGTGTCTTTAACCAAAAATTATTTAAACATTACAGCATTTATACAGCGATTTATTGTTTTCCCCCGTTTCAAAATATATGTAATGCATAAATACTTCAGAAATATATGCTGTACATCACAAATAAAACAGATTTTAATACGAATTTAAACAAATAAACACCTTTAATGTGTTTATGCCTTTATTAAGATTTTTATGGTAATGTTTACTTTAATGTCTCATTTAGGGAAACTCCTGAGATAAATAAATATATCTCTGAACTTTAATAATAAATTTATACAAAACGCTGCGCTTCCCACCTCCAGTCGCAATGACTTCTGGGACTTCTAGAATGAGTTCAGTGCTCAAGTCTGCATCGGTGCGTCCTCGATATCAAGAACACATCCGGGAGCTTTCGTGCGTCCTCCGTTCTAGCGGTCTTGAGTATTGGAACTGAACTTTGGCGGATGATGATGACGTTACACGAGAACACGAGGACACAAGACCGCTGAAGAACGCATATTGAGAAACAGCCATGGTCAAGACGATCTGCTTTAGTTCAAACTGAGCATCAGAATAGAAAAAAAAAGGGGATTTAAGTGGCTTTAAACGTGACATGGTAGTTAGTGCCAGATGGGCTGGTCTGAATATTTCAGAAACTACTGATTTACTGGGATTTTCATGCACAACCATCTCTAGGGTTTACAGAGAATAGTCTAAAAAAGAGAAAATAATCATTGAGTGGCATATCAAACTACTAAAACAATATAGGTAAAGAAATATATAGATAAATAATAATACTTTTAAATCTATTCTTATTGTATCTGGGAGCTAGTGTAAAGACCTGAGGACAGGTGTGTTGTGCACTGATTTCCTGGTTCTGGTCAGAATCCTGTCTTTTTGGGAAGGTCAGTGAGGAGGCCGTTACAATAATCCACCCTGCTGCTGATAAAAGCACGAACAAGTTTCTCTTCAATCTTCACTGGAAACAAAGCATCTAATTCGTGCAATGTTTTTGAGATGATAGTATACTAATTTAGTTTGTACTCACACTATGAACAGTTGCCTTAAACTGGGACGAAGCACGCTTGTCCCCCCTTCCGTCTCCCGCGATGGCCCACACTCACATTGCATTCGAGCCCGAGCATGCTCATGACATTGATGATGCGCTGCTGACAGTTTACGTTCGTTGAACAGTTACGTTTACGTTCGTTGAACAGTATGAATGATTGATAAATCCATATGAAACAGTCCCTTAAAAGTCACATCTTGTCTTTAGTTTCTGTGGGAAACCAGTTTATTATGTTGACCAATTATATTGTATCTGATTGGTGCAACCCCACCCCGTAAGGGTCAAACGGGAGTTAACCCGGGAAGTGAATGAGAGAGTTCATGAAAAGTGCGTTGTTCATACGAGCTGTTTAATAAACGCAATCTGTGAGACGAATAAAGAGTTTCTTCTCATGACATGGTGTCAGAATCGTACGTTATACCCATAAGCAAGCTCGCCCTTTATAAGAACTGACAATGTCTAAGTTCCGCATTGCTACAAAACTGAACAAGGAAGACGGTGAAGTACAAGTTAACTTTTTGTTGTATGCAATGGGCAGGGATGCTGAAACGATGGTCGGATCGTTCACGTTTGCTGAAGCTTCAGACGCAAATAATTATGAGACTGCAGTTGGCAAATTCGATGAACATTTTGTGCCCAGGAGGAATGTTATTCATGAGGGAGCCTGTTTTCATCAGCGTACAGAGATGGAGGATGAGGTGAAGGCATATGTGGAAGCAGTTGTTACATCTAAAGAGGTGTCACAATCCAAGCTTGATTCCATTAGGAAGGCCACAGAGGGAGATGCAGATCTCCAGGCAGTGATAAGTTTTCTCAGCACAGGTTGGCCAAAGCACATACAGCCAGGGCTTCCTTGTCTTTTGTCAATGGGTTAGTCTTGTATGAGGACTGAATAGTCATTCCTGAGTCAATAAGGGAGGAGGTGTTAAGCCGCATTCATAAAGGGCATCAGGGGCTTGCAAAGTGTCATCAGAGGGCAAAGATGTCAGTTCGGTGGCCTGGAATTGGCAATGACATTAACAGGAGTGTTTCAGGGTGTATGTTTTGTAGGGCTCATAAACCCACACAAAGGAAAGAACCCTTAATCACTACACCGCTGCCTACGGGTCCCTGGTGTAAGATTGCTGCAGATTTATGCGGGTTGAATGGCAAAACTTACTTAGTAGTTGTAGACTACTACTCACGTGACATTGAAATAGCTCACCTGCAAACAGCATCCAGCTTCAATGTTATCCACAGACTGAAGTGCATGTTTGTGAGATGGGGTAACTTCAAGTCGTCATTCTCCTCAAGCCAATGGGGCTGCGGAGAGCGCAGTTCAAACTGCAAAACGGATTTTCTGCCAACCCGATCCTCATCTGGCATTGATGTGTTATCGTGCGACACCTGTCGTTGCAACTGGACTTAGCCCTGCACAGTTAATGACAGGTCGGCAGATCAGAACCAACCTGCCAATGCTTGAAAAAACATATCAACCTCAACCCAATGATCTTAAAGCTGTGGAGAGGAAGGATAAAACTGCAAAGGAGTCTTACAAGTTCTTTTATGATCGGAGACACTCAGCTCGCACACTGCCTGAGTTACTTCCTGGTGAGAAGGTTCTTCTTAAGCTGGACAGCGAAAGACACTGGAAAACACCAGCGGTTATGTTGAACAAAGCATCAGAACCAAGATCATACATGGTGCAAACTCAAAATGGATCTTTCCTGCGTAGGTACAGGAAGCATTTGCAAGCAAAGCCATCGCAACCAGATGCTACAGTCCATGCAGAACCACAGGAAGAAAAGGAACCAGCTATGCCTGGGACTGAACATTCAAATACTCACACAGTCAGCCCAGCAACACCTTTACTGGACACTAAATCACCAGTTATGACTTCTAGTGGAAGAGTAGTGAAAACGCAGAAACGTTACCTGGACTAAATGGGTTGTTCTAGAAGGGTTTTAGAATTTAAGTTAATTGGCGGAAAGAAAAAAAAAAAAATGTCATTACATGATGTTGCACTTTAATTTGGTTATGCTGTTAAACATAAACTGTTGTTTAAGTGTTTGTGTTAAAAGTGAAAAACAATGTTTTTTTCTAAAGAGGGAAGATGTGGGAAACCAGTTTATTATGTTGACCAATTATATTGTATCTGATTGGTGCAACCCCACAGCGTAGGGGTCAAACGTGAGTTAACCCGGCAAGTGAATGAGAGAGTTCATGAAAAGTGCGTTGTTCATATGAGCTGTTTAATAAATGCAATCTGTGGGATGAATGAAGAGTTTCTTCTCATGACAGTTTCGGGCTCAGACACGCTTTGCACTCACACTACAAGCATACCGTGCCAAAGCCCAAGTGAATCGCGCTCAGGCACACTTCTTCCAATTAGGCCATAACTGGCCAACTGAACCGCGTCTGAGCCTGATTCAGAGCACTCACACTTCTCAAACGATCTGAGAAACGGGCCTGGGCACGGTTCGGATAGCATAGTGTGAGTGCGCCTTCAGTCACTGCTTTGACATGACTACTGAAACTCATATCTGACTCCATAATAGCACCAAGATTCTTGACCTTATTTTTGTTTGACCCCTAGAACCAAGGTAATAGTAAAGTGTACTTAATAAAATGGCCGGTGAGTGTATAATGTAAGAGGGAAGCATTAATTAAATTTACCCCAATGCTTACTTTGTTCAAATTAATACTACGTATTTTTATTCACATATAATTGTTAATTTTTTTTTTTATTTCAGGGTCCCTGCTCTAAGCTAAATGTCAAATTTCCTGACTTTCACTGCCAAAAAGCTAAATTTGCATAACCTATTATGAAAACACGCAGCTGTTGTGCTGAGCAATCCCACTAGGATTTTGTGAATTTGCTTTCTCTCTCTCGCTTTCTCTTTAACTGACAAATTAGAGAGGCTAATGGTTCTTGAGGTCAAAAGATAATGAAGAATTAAAATGAGTAAATCCATGTGTACCTTTACAGCAAAGCAACTTAAGGAATGCCAGGAATTTTTGGTTTAAAAAACAGATTTTGTTCACACAAAATCATGGAGGAACTGATTAAGGACAACTCAGCCAAGTGGTTGCATTTGATTGCCATTTGACTAGGAATAAATAATAATAATAAAACATGTGAAGTGTTAATATAAAAAAAAAAAACACTATAGAAAAATTACATTTTGATAAATGGGAAGCAAAATTTTTGGAACAGACCTTTTACAATTTAGGAGAAGAAAGAAACTCATTAAGGTTTGTACAGTAAGAAGTAAAAGGTCAGTAAACAATGACAGAATCATACTGATATATCTGATATATTACTATGCTGCGTTTCTTTAGAAAAAGACAAAGAGGAGAGAAGAAAACACACATACAAAGTCTTTCTGAGACCTTTCTATGATGCAGTAAGGCTATGTGCAAGAAACAGTGTTTGGGGGCTTTTGCCTCTAATGTAGCCACTCCATCCACACACTCTTACTCCCTTCATCAGTCAGTGAGCTTTAACTCATGCAACATTAATGCCTTGATTTATTCCCCTCACTTAGAGAGAGAAGGAGAAATGTCAACCATTGTCAGCATCTATTCATCCTTCCGACTCCACCTCCTCCTCTCGCTGTCTTCTCTAATGCACAGAGGTCAGCACAGTGTGTCCCATCAGGGTATCCATACAGGATTTTGCTGTCAGCTTGATGTATATTCTTACTTTACATCCAAATACCAAACTGTTTAATATGCGTGAATCTGCTGCATTACTTACACAATCTTAGAACAGTAAATAATGGTATCTTTATTAATAACTCTTTTTATATGTGGTTAAATAAATTTGAAATAACTGGTGTTTAAAATATGGATCATGTTTACATTTATAAAATGCTTAAATATTTATTTAATTTACAACTGACACTATAAATATATACATATACACACACATTAATAAACATACATACATTAAACAAATCCATTTTTAAAAGATTTAATATATATTTAAATAAAAATGGCCCAATTGTATTAATATAACATATATTTGCATAAATATAAATATTTTTAAAATTAATCTTATGGTTAAAGGACGTATCATAATGTGTTTAGCCACACCCAAAGTGCTTCAAAATCATGAGATGGGGGTCTCTCCACCTCCCCATCAGTGTGCAGAATCCACTTGGATGATGTGACAGCAGCCATAGGACAACAGCGCCAGTGCGCTCACCACACACCAGCAATAGGTAGGTGGAGTGGAGAGAGTAAAGGATGCACAATATATCAGTTCAGAGTTGATACAGCAATGTGCGAATTGCAATGTTGAGTTGGGATTATGATTGAGCAGAAAGCAATGTTCAGAACACATAGAAAGTTTAACCCAAATAAAGTGAAAGTTTTTTTTTTTAAATACCTGTGTCTGTAAGATTTCAAGCTAATTGAAACCATATGCACACTATGTATATACATTTACATATATATATATATATATATATATATACATATTCATTCATTCTTTTCGGCTTAGTCCCTTTATTAATCTGGGGTCGCCACAGCGGAATGAACCGCCAACTTATCCGGCACTTGTTTTGCGCAGCGGATGCCCTTCCAGCCACAACCCATCTCTGGGAAACACATCCATACATACACATTCACACACATACACTATGGACAATTTAGCTTACCCAATTCACCTGTACCGCATGTCTTTGGACTGTGGGGGAAACCGGAGCACCCGGAGGAAACCCACGCAACCACGGGGAGAACATGCAAACTCCACACAGAAATGCCAACTGGCCCAGCCGGGGATCGAACCAGCGACCTTCTTGCTGTGAGGCGAACGTGCTAACCACTCGGCCACGGTGGCGCCCTATATATATATATAAAGGAGATTAAGGAGATAACTTATCAAAAGCTTGTGGTTGTTAAAATGTTTCAAATGTTAAAATGCTAAAATGTACAGCCATTTTAGAGTAGTTTGTGATTTGGTCATCGGAGAAAAATGTGGAACATCCTAAAAGAACATCCTGTAATCCTGGGTTAAAATCTGTGCTTTGCCATGTTGATTTCCACATGTTCACTGACAGCCGCTTAATGGCCGCTGCAATCACATTATTCATCTGAATAAGTTCTGGAAATGTCACTTTTCTGCAGTGTGACTTCAGTCACGATAACCATCAAACCAAAAACTAGTATAACCAGAACATAACGACGCAATCAGCATGACCAAAACAACTTGCTTTTTAAAAATTATTAAGGAAACTTTTGCTCAAAATGAACACATTGTGTATGCTTGCTGTTACATTATTTCAGAATGAATGTGTCACAGATGGACGACATCAAACTCCACTTTTCTTGATTGTCTGTGATTGACGCTCAGTCTGACGTTGAGTATGATAGCGAAGATATAACAGTGATTCATAATCACTCTTCACTACTCCTAACATTTCACTGTTTTAGTGCTAACTGCTGTGTTACACAAACTCTTAAAGAAAAAATTAACAACCTAAATTTTGGACTGATGCTGGTTATTTTTCTGAATTTCTACTAAATCTTAACATTAGGAGCTACTTTTAGCCTTAAAGGGGACCCATTTTTAACAGATGTTAAATATTTCCCTGATATTCATCTTTATTTGTATAGCGCTTTTACAATTTAGATTGTGTGAAAGCAGCTTCACATGCATTATAAAAAATTGAAACAGTGTCAGTCCAGTTTTCAGTGTTGAAGTTCAGTTTAGTTAATTTCAGCGTGGTTTAATAATTACTGCTGAGAGTCCAAACACTAAAGAGTAATCGATCGATGCGCAGCCCTACAAGTCCCGAACCATGCAAGCCAGAGGCGATATCCCTAGAGTGTATGTAAAGTTTCAGCTCAAAATAAACTAATTTATTTTTAAACTCTTGAAACTTCCCCTTTTAGGCTTTTTTTTTTTAATGCTGGGCCATCATTACAAAAGAGGGCAGAGCTACAAATACCTTTGTTTCAATTGGCAGATTCAAAACAGGATTAAGGATATCACTGTGAAAAACTGAAACTAAAAATCTCTCAAGAAGGCAAACTATGGAGACTACAGTGTTCGTTTTTGCACCTTTAAGGACCGGTCACTTATCATGTTTAAAAGCACATGGAAAGCATGAGGCACATTGCTTTTTTTTACTATTTTCAATGCACTTTGCGTACAGACTCCCATTTTGTCTGTTGTTGCTAGGCACCAATCAGAGGATGACAAACTGACAAAACATTGCTGCAGCTCTGATACAAGCTTTATTTATGGGGAAAATTAAAAGGCACTGTACTGTTTGGGTGTTCTGTGTTTGTCGGAGGTAATTAGTCTATAGAAATTTGAATATTTCATACGTAGTATGAAGCTGGTCAGTTGTTGTCATGTGACTCACGGTGTGCTGGCGGCTTTCTGAAAATTTGAGATGGGCCACGCCTTTATTGGAAAGGACAAACTCGGGCGCACAAAAGACACCAAATGTGAAGAGCCCTTAAAACTACAAATTTATAATGCTTCTTAGTCGGTGACATGATCTTGCAGATTAAAACTCAACAATGGTGAAAAACTGCTTCTCACTTAGGGCTGCTTAATGCTAATAAATTACCCATTACTAAATGGGCTGGACTTCCTATGGAATAACAGGACTAAAGGGAAATTCTTCTCTGATGACATGTACAAATGGAGAATGTCAATCAAAGCGTGTCTGCAGACTGTTTATATGAATTGTGATTATAAAAGACTGGATTAATTCATTTTTACCATTCTATTTTCATACAGTGTAGCTTTAAACAAGTGATAAAAGCCCTATAAAAGTGATCTTTGTATAGTAGCTTCACTTCAGCATATTTTGCGATTTCTGCCCCTGATTTACACACTTAAACAAACAATCTTGCTGTCATGTCAGATATTTGCATGCAGTGTTTTACTGCTATCACCCTCAAATACAACAAAAGAGATTATATCAAACCGGTTTAATTGTTTAAATACACAGTTTTCACTTTAACATGATCTTACATATTTCTGTGAAAAATCCCTTGCTTAATAGTCTTTCGGCCAGCAGTGTTGATTCCTCCAGTTGAAAGAGCCCAATCAAAGGTTCATTTGTGCCCTGCATCTTTTAAACAGCGTAAGCAAGAAAACTTGTGGGGTCAGAACCTCATTAAGACACGGGCTCCCCAAACTGGAACATGTCCTCATCATAGAGGTCTTCAGGGAGCTCTTCGTCTCCATCAGCGAAGTATGTGGGGAACGGCGGGTTCTTGTTCTTCTCCAACCGAGTTGGTAGAACTGTGTCCCTGACCTGATTGAAGGAATGTAAGCAGAGGGTTTAGACAAAAAAAGGTAAAATAGTGCCATTTTATCAAGATGTTTTAACTACTTGGTTGCTAATTGAAGTAAACTGTGAGGTAGTTTAACTTAAGTTACGTGTGTAATATGTAAATAAACAAAGAGATGAAACGTTGACCTCGTATTTACAATTTACTGATGCACTTTGTGAACACAAACGCCTCTGCGCAGTGATATTGATGAATCACTCAACACAAATGTGCACTAGCTTGCCAAGGTCAGTGCTTGAGTTGGCATGTACAGTCCAATACTCAACTTTTTTTTTGCTAAATTCTTCTCAAAGTGTAGACAGAAAAGCATCAAAGACGGAAAAAGAAAATATTCTTCACTTCCAAAAGAAGTTCCTATCAAAGTGCTCAAGACATTGCATACTTGAGTACGAGTTCGTCTAAAGCCCTGGTCAGATCACACAATTTTTTGTGTCAGTTACAAAAGTCACTTTACCAGATTATGAGATTTTTTTCTTGATAAAATCTTGACTCGTCATGGGTAACAAATGTGCCAAACTACACTTTGCTTCACAATCAGTCTTCCTGTGACATCTACGACGAGGGTTATTTCCCAAACAAGTCACAAGTGTTGCTATAACAATACTTCAATAATTTTTTTTTCAATCTCAATTAACACTGATGCTTGGTGACAACTAGACTACATTATATTAGGGCATTCGCTACAACATTGATAGGATCAAACTTATGTTTCCTTTTAAATATTAAGTTACTTTCTTTTAAATCTAAATGTACTCATAATTAAATATATATATATATATA